>CM064964.1:28573209-28776209 GCA_032847665.1 Solanum chilense | reverse complement strand
TAGAAAGATCTTTCTAAATCCGCCGAGTTTGCGCATTTTTGATATCATATGAGGGATATATGCCTATCGGAAGTTGAGATGTTTAAGTAAGGAAAGTCCCATCCGAATTTAAGGAAGGGTAAACTAGTCTTTTCACCAATTGATATCCTATTTCCTTTTAGAGATTTATTTGGGGCAAAAACAAGTTTTAGTTCAGATTATAAAATTAAATTTTACGCTTAGGGATTGGAGAAGAGAGAAAATGAGAAGAAAAGGGAGAAAAGTGAAGGATTCGTCAAGAACGCCAAGATTTTGCGAGTGAAATTCGTCGGGGGTGATCCCTATTGAGGTATCTGAGATCTTTTGTGTTGGATTAGTTCATCCACATACCAAACTTGTTTCAATTCAGTGGTTTTAGAATTGTTTACATGTTAAGAAATGAGTTCTTGATGAATCATGTCGAATTCTTGTTGGTTGAGTTGTTTGAATTTCCACTGATGTTTGATTCGTAATTTTTGAGTTGTTTTTCGAGTTAGATCAATTGGCTATTGGCGGTATTAATGATCCTAAGGGTTTGAGAAAAGAACTATGGAGGTTTAGAGAATTTAAGATCAGAAAACGAGTTGAAAAACTCGTCAGACGCAACTGGGCAGGGCTAGATGCGTTGCGCTCCCATAGAGCCAGGAAGGCTAGGTCGGCTTGCCTGTAGTGCGCCAACATGAGCCCCAGTCGTTTGGGGCTGGCGCGGCGCCCCTCAGATGCGCCAGAATTGGCATTTTTGCCCAATTTTCATAATTTAGTCTTTTTTAAGTCAACACTCTCCAGTGAGTCTAATTGCTTCAAATGATTTTTAAACACCTAGGTATCACCAAAAACACGCATCATAACCTTGAATTCATAATTTCATTCAAGGAATGTTAAGATTAAAGTGAAAGGAGTTAAGAAGTAAGTCAAAGCGAAGTTCTTAAAGTTTGAAGAGTCTTTATTAAACATTTTAACTACGTTTTAAGGCTCAAGTTTCGAGTTAATTAAAGAGTGGAGAGTTGAAGATCTTCCTTCAAAGAAATATAAGGGAACTAAGTATTCCCTAAGAGTTGAGTTCATTTCTCAAAAGTTATAAGGAAACTAAGTATTCCCTAAGAGTTTATAAATGTTTTCACATTTCCAAAAAACGTTTGAATAAGAAAAAGGGAAAATTGATTCCATAAGAGCTTTTTAAAGCTAAGTGTTGAGTAATTATGTCAACCCAAGGAAAGAAGTTACTTTAAAAACACATGAGCTAAAGTATTTTTTGGGAGTAGCATTGAGCACCGATCTGAGGATGAGAGTTCATATTAACTCAAGTCTCCATGAAAACCATGTAGCCATCATGGGTATTAACGGATCATACTTTTTAGATGATTACGTAAGTTAAGCTAGTGGATCCACTAAGTTAAGTAATTCTATGCGACGGTAAAGTATAGGACAGTACTGGCAGCATGGGCAAAACATCGTATCAACACTTACGCTCATAGTGGTGGTTGTGGGTTAGAGAATCTCCCATATAAACTATATTACTTCATATATAAGTAAAGTGAAGTTTTGTTATTGCATTTTTTTAATGAATTAAGTGTTTACATTGTTGTATAAGCTTTTAATATATTGCATGTGTCTTGTTGTTTTATATTAAGTCAAGTTATTCATGAATTGAGCAGAGTCAAGGTAAGTGTTCCTTCTTACTCTTTTCAAGCATAAGTTGTCGTTAACATTCCAATTAGCATACTCGTACATTCAATGTACTGATGCCAGTTGGCCTGCATCGTATGATGATGCAGACGTAGGTAACCATGACCAGCATCACCCAACACCTCGTTGATCCAGCTGAGCACTCGAAGTTAGTGGTGAGCCTCCTTGCATTCTGGGGGACACATTTATTGTTTTTCATTCTTTCCTTTATAGGATATTGTGGGGTCTATCCCAACATCCCTCTTAGTATTATAAAGGCTTCATAGACAGTTAGACAAATTAGTTCTAAGTCTCTTAGTTGTATTGCAGATGTTTTGCTATGAGACATTAGTGTCATTTTGGCCATGTTATTTAATCCAAGTTATTTTATGAGAGTGATTTCTTATATTGAGTTAAGTCTTCCACTAATTTAAGTAAGCCAGACCAAGGGTCCACTCAAGGCCAACAATGATTATTGAGTGCCCGCTACGTCCAACGTGTAGGCTTGGGGAGTAATAATCCTGGTATACATGAAAGTTGTTTCACATATATATATATATATATATATATATATATATATATATATATATATATATATATATATATATATATATATATATATATATATATATATATATATATATATATATATATATGTTTTGTTTTTAAAAGTATTGATATTTTATATTTTTCACATTGATTTTTCTTTCTCTTTAGAATTTAAAAATATTTCTCTTTAATATAGGACAATTAAATTTGATTTAGAAAGATTTCATAACATGGAGAAAATTAAATTTGAATACCAACATATAATGAACAATCAAGTTACTTTTGGTTGTTTTAATTAGTACCAATTAATTAGGACCTCTTTTGGTTTAATGCTTTGTGTTTTTTGATGTGAAATTGAGTTGTTTCCTTCATTCTAGATCTCAAATAAGATTAATTAACTCAAAAGGTCATTCAATAATGAGAAATTATGTAACAATAAATACACTTAATTTAGTACCATTTTCTTGTAAAATCACTCAATCAAATTTATATAATAATAGTATCTGACGTGATAAATAAATTATTTTTTCTGTCGTAAAAAGATAAATCCGACATACAAAACAAAGTTAAAGAAGACCTTATCATAAAGATATAAAACAAATTATATATTTTTTTATGTTTATATTTGCTTATATTACAATTAGAGAGACAGAATTGTAAAAAAGCTCAGAAACTTGATCAATTTGAAATGAACAAAGAATTGTGATATATTTTTGGGAAAATGCACAAGTACCCCCTCAACCTATGTCCGAAATTCCAGAGACACACTTATACTATACTAAGGTCCTATTACCCCCCTAAACTTATTTTATAAGTAATTTTCTACCCCTTTTTAGCTTACGTGGCACTAGTTTGAAAAAAAAAAGTCAACCATCGTTGGGCCCACATGATAGTGCCACGTAGGCTAAAAAGGGGTACAAAACTATTAATTAAATAAGTTCAGGGGGGTAATAGGACCTTAGTATAGTATAAGTGTGTCTCTGAGATTTCGGGCATAGGTTGAGGGGGTACTTGGGCATTATCCCTATATTTTTGTACTCAACTTTTTAATTAACCAATTGTATAAGGAATTTATTATTAAGATAAATATTTTAAAATTATTATGAGAAAATTAAAAAAATGAAGAAATTATTTTGTTTACTTGAAATCTCTTCATTGAAGATAAATAAATAAAAGATTTCATATTTTATTTTGAGAAAGTGTTATAAACACATTCTCTTAACTAATACATTATTTTTATTTTTAATCATGTATATTTTTGAAATGTTTGTATAAGAAATATATATTTATGGTACTTTTTTTTTATAAAAAATTCATTTGATTACCATGCGTATGTATTTATATGAATTTGCTCCTTTGATTATATAAAATATATGTTATTAAGTACATAGCAATGAGAATAAGAGGATAATATGTTTTTATAAAATCAAAACGGTGTAAAGAATTTAAATAATTAAAAAAAAATTAATAATCTATACGCGGGCACGTAAGATAAAATAATGTAAAAGGAGCTCCATTTTTTAAAGCTAAAATCAGATAAAATGTTGTCAATGGGACTTCAACCTATGAGACATAGGGGCATTTCATGAACAACATTTCCACTAAGCCAAGTTTGTCCTTTCTTTTTTTTGGGTTCATTTTATTATATATACACATAAAATCAGAATTGATGTTATATGTACAGTATTTTAATTTTTTGACGAGGGGGTTAGGGTGAAACCCCTAGGCTCCACCTAGGTCTGCCCGTGATCTGAATCATCATTTAGACTAAAATGCACACTATTTAGGAATTTTTAGTTTTAGTATAATTTTTTATACAACAGAGAAATTCAAGCACACCCCAATATGAAACAATCATCAAATGATTAATCAATTCTTCGATTTATTTAGACTTCACCCTGTTCACTGCTCATAGCTTTCACTATAGTAAATTTAGTATAACTTACCTAAATCTCCTAGTGCAAGACCTTAAATTACACAACCTTAAAAAATTAATCATTTTGATACATAAGTTTCCTCCGGATACATTATGTATAATACATTATAAACTTGTTTGTTGAGTTTAATATGAAATATTAAAGTAAAATTAATTTTCTTTCTCACAAATCACGCAAAATTGATTTTTTTTTCTCACAAATCATGTAGAACTAATTTTCTTTTCCCACAAATCACGCTGATGGATTGATATCATTCCATTCCAATTTGTAACAGCTTCACAAGTTTCAAAAATCAAATTTTCATCTTCTCTATTAATTCAAGATTTGAATTTCAAATCCATCATGGTAGATGATTGAAAAAACGATTCACGATTTCAAATCACCAATTCAAAATTGTGGAGTAATTTAAATTCAATGTATCATGCAAAACTGATTGGACAACCTCGACTGCTGCTAACATTGCTAAAAAGATTCTTTTGTCAGCTAGTAAGTTTCTATTCCCCTTTTCAATTTTTGTTGTTAAATTTTAAATTGATTTTAAAAAAGTTGTTTAATTTCTTATTCCAAAAAATTGAAGAATTTGGGTAAAAAACTTGATGAAATCAAGATACAAAATTGGGAAACAATCACCATTGATTGATATAACGAATGATTTCCCTATTATTGGTCTTGCTATGGGGAATTTAGTGAATTACTTGATGTAATACTTGGTTAAATAGGGGTTATTCTTGGATCTTGTGAGGATTTATTGAGGGGACAACTTAAGACTTTGTTGCAAAAGGTTGAAGAAGACATTTTGTGTTGTTGTTTTGATGTGAACATGTAAGTCATGATACATTAGTGATAAAAAATGTGTGTGTATAGTAATTTTGTATCTATGAATTATGACGTGGTCATTATTTTGTATCTGGATAATTTTGTGTCTATGGATTATGATGTGGTCATTATTTTGTATCTGGATGTGATTTATATAAAAAAGTATCAACATAATATATTGTATATGATATATTAACAATTGAGATGGATCAAGTACATTTTGAATATCGAGTGTGTATCACAAATTTGTATAAATGTATCGGATTATTATTGTGTATATTGTACATATAAATAGTGTAACAATAAGATATGTAAATTACTTGTTTTGATTAAAACTATTGTGGATGATACATTAAATATATATCAATCTTAATTTTTTTTGAACGTTTGTAGCATTGGTTATTGTAATGTATCTCGGACGTGTTATATAATTACAAAATTGTGTTGTTATGTGTTAGTTTGATGCTGGAAGAAGAAACATTGTTTGCCATACGCAAAAAATATTTAGTTATGGTAGATTTCAACTAGACCAGATATATTGTGGACGTTGTCGTCATACCCTTTTTGCGCAGCGAGGCGGAAGAGTTTTTCCAATTGAAGTGACATTATTGATTTAGAGATTATTTTATTATTCAGAGTCGTCACTTGGAATTGAGTTATGGTGTTCTAAGTCACCATTTTGTTTAATCCCTAATCAAAAGCAAATGACTCTATATTTTGGTCTGCGAACCAGAAATTCGGGTAAGGAATTATGTTGACCAAAGGGAAGGTATTAGGCATCCCTAAAGTCCTGTGGTTCTAGCACAATCCCTTTTATTGACTTATACTTATTTTTACTATTTTTGTATATATTGTGTCTACATGTCATGGTTTACTCATTTTTATTATTTTTTATTATTGAAGTTTTATTAGTGTGAACCTAGATGCGTAACTGCATTCTTGGTCTTGACATATAAAGGCATAACTACCTTTTCTTATCACAGTTAATAATCTTATTTTTCTTCAGTCTCTATTTTAAATCAATGAAAGTTAATTATATTTTTTTGGACAAGGTGCGTTACCGCATCCTTGAATCTTTTTTATGTCTCAAGAAAGATGTGTAATGACATTCTTAATTGAAATCGATATTTCTAAAAGGTCATATATCTGTCCTAATGCTTAACTATTGCTAGAAAGGTTAAATGTATTATTAGTGACTAAATTATTTTATACTAGTTATATTCATGACTACTATTCAAAAAATAAAAATCTAAAATCTTAAACAAATAAAAAAATGTTATTTTTCATATTCAATTTTGATATGGATGCATTTACATGTTAGTTTACTTTCAAGTTATGACAAAAGATAATTAAAATAAAATTATATGTAAAAATTTACAACTCTTTCATCTCTTCTTTTTTTCTAAATAAATATTTTTAATAAAGTTGCCTAACAAACTATTAAAATAATTCTCTTAGACATTTAATTGGTTTTGGATCGGACACAAGACATACTTAATTGATAACAACATATGGTACAAAATGAAAAATAATGTATAATAGAACAAATAGGAAATATTTCAATATTATTGTATCAAAATTAAACACCTAAATTTCAAGCAAACTTCATCACATTGGAATCAAATATTATATAATCATAAAAATAAAAATACAATAAAAATAAATTGGTATCTCTTGTGAAAATTCAATTCACAAAAATAAAACAATCATAATAAAGAGCCACGAATTCGAGATCACGAAAGTGAACCTCGACCTCACTTTTATTTGTGAGTGAAAGAAATATAAAGTGGGGGTGATTTTTGATTGCTGATTTTTCTTTTTCTTTTTTGCTATATGTCATGTGTGTCTGTGCATATACGAAAAGTGTGAGATTTTTTGTCTTTATGTGTTGCTGCATATTTTCCTTTTTGGTGTAGTGGTGTAGTATAGTTGTGTGATGTATTGTGCATGTGCAGTGGGATCTACGTGGACAGATGGGGTGTCACGATACCTAGTGATTTCGAAAAAATGTTGTATATATATGATAATAATTGAATAAATATTATCATTGTCACCCAATAACTAGGATGTGGAACAGCACAATTGGCGAAGAAGATGGACATCTACTGTTTTACTTGCTCCCTTTTTTTATGTTTTTTATTCATTTATTATTATTTATTTACTATTCTTTATTAATTAAAATTGACCCCTTTCCATAATTAATTTTTAGTTTTTTTTTACTTTCTCTTGCACTAATTATTAATCTCTTGATATGTGTGTAACACGTTTATCTTTTTTTTTTTTATCAATTAGTGAGTACTGAATTATGAGCTTAAAATAAATATTATGATGAATATATTTAAATGGTAGTTTTAAAAAAAACATAAGTTTTAATATTATTAGATTTTTTTTTTAATTTAAAGGTTCTTTCGATCTTCACCGACGTTCTTGCTAAGTAAAATGACTACGCTAGAACTACAAATTTTATGCTCTTCCTACTATATATCTCCAACAACACATAATGTCAATGAAAGATGAATATACTATGTTAATACTATTAGATGGTTTATACAAACTCAAATTTTAATGTGAATATTTTTTTTATCAGTGTTTCGGCGAAATAAGACATCTAATTTTAAAAAGGAAATAAGAATTGATTTGTTTAGTTTTATCTAATCACAAAATATCTACAAAAAATATTACTAACATGCATATTTGATTGAGTTTTTTATAAAAAAAATAAAAACTCAAATTATAACCCAAAATTAAAGCAACTGATCCTTTATCTTACTTGATTGTTTTGACACCCCCGACCTCTAAATCCTAGATCCGCCTCTATACATGTGTATGTAGTAGTGTAGTAGTATGTTTTCAAACACAGATTGACAACAATAATAATAGGTAACAACTGAATTGAACAGATGAGAAGCCAAACACTTAGAAATGGGACGAGGGCATATAGTCTCTTCATAACAATTTTTCTTAAACTTCCTCTCTCATTTTTCGTCCTTTTAGCTAGTTGTTAAGTGGACGGGAGTAACAAACAACCTTTGTGAAAGCATTCTAGTTTTGTTGCTTCTTCTTAACCCAATAACTAGTTGTGTGACATCATATGTGTAGGTATGAACATTGGGTAGAGGCTAGCTCATTACAATACTTATATCCTTAATAAGAACTTTAATTTGTCCTCAAGGTTCAAGTTAAGAAAAATGTTAGAACCACGCTCCACACCTATTGTTGCCGAAAAATAGTAGGTGACCTTGTATAGAGTAAGGTTGAAGATTTATACTCCAATCAAAATCACTGTTTGGTGAAAGTTTGTATAGAGCCTTCATGAATATACTGCACACAAAATAAGTTGGAGAACTCGAGGCCACCGTCCTTTGTGCATCCTTTAAAGTGTTCCCCACTAACCGCTCCAAAATCTTGTAGCAAAACTTTGTTGACACAGTAAATTTGGATATTCCCACCTTATAGGTAGAACCTATTACAATCATGAACTCGGCACTAATTCTAGGATCCCATGTAGAAATAGTTGAATCATTTTTAATTATAGATTAGCAGATTCAACAGTTTGACGAGAGTAAGAAACTGAGCGAAAAGGCTTAATCAATTGTGTCCATTACTAGTAAGAGAGTGAATACAAACGTCGCATGGTGCATTTGATAAACCTGGAGGCATCCACCAGAGATTATAATGAATAAATTTGCACCAGAATCATAGGGGAATTGATTTGAAGTACATTGATCACTGGGTCATAGAATCAAAATGGCAGACAATTATTTAATGATCTCCTTAAAATAATCAATAATCATGAAAGAATAACATCTTGTGAAGTAGAAAATATGGTAAGCATACTAGAACCAGAGTCAAATAGAAATTCTAATTTAAATCAAGCAGGTGAAAATCGATACAAGGGTGATGAAAGTTTAGTAGGATCGAGTTCACTTAAATAAGAAAAATATAGCATTGGTGGAACTACAAGTTGAGAGGATACAAGGGACCGCAAACAACATTTCATCAAACTTGACAGGGTTACTAGAATCACATTGTAAAGACCCGAAGCGTCGTTAATTGGGAAAAACAAAAAAATGAGGAAATAGTTGGGCCACTGTCCAGCTAGAGCGAGCTCGATACCCCTAGGCGGCTGCGCAACAAGGGGGTAATGGGCGCTAGAGCGGGATAGGCGAGACAAAATGTAATAACGCGAAATCCTATTCTTTCTTCTTCCTAAATACCTAGATTAGTCCTAAAACACCCTAGGAACCCCCAGAAAGCTGATCCAAGTTTCAGAAAGAGAGAGAGAGAGATTTCTAGCATAAAATGTTGATGGATTGTGGAATTCCGTCCAAGATCACGGTCACAAGGCTTGAAAAACAGGAACCGAAGTCAATAATTCCATGCAATTGCTTGGGCACCTAAATAGGCTAGATTTTTACGAATTGATTAGTTATAAATTTGTGTTCACTGCGTAATATATGTAAATCAGCAGTAGAATTATGCATAAGCCCTCGTACACCGAACGAAATATGGTTAATCCATAGGAAGAAGCCTTAGATGATGATCTAGGGTTATGTATGATTGAATTAATGCTTACATGATATACGTGGTTAAGTAGTTTGGTGGTGAGGGTTGTGTTTGTCATTGAAAGTGGTATATTTGTTCTTGCGTTATTGTAAATCGTGTATGAATGTGAATGAAACTTGTTGATCTCACCTAATGTGAATGGGTATGAACTAAGCATTGTATGCTATGAATCACCTATTGTTGTATGATTGTGATGATAGACTAGTGATTGTGATTGTGGTGTTTTTAATGGATTGGTTGCCACGTTCCGGCATAACTGAATGGGATCGGTTTCCACGTTCCGACATAGTTATGGATCGGGTACTACGTTTTGGTTTGCTAACAGATTGGACTTGAGTTCCATGTTCGAACCAATGATATGATATAATTGTGTACATGGAGAATGTCAATTTGAACATAGTTTGTAACGATAATATCATTGATGTTGTATTTCACGGAGTTGTGTTATGGTTATGAGGTCTTATGCTTGATTGTTCTTCTATATTGAGTAGACTTGGTGTTTATATTGATGAAAGGTGATACAGAGGTGGGGCAGTTGACGTTCAGAGAATTGTTAATGTACGAGTAAGGGAGTCGTGTGTTGTAATAGTAAGGAGTGGGATTAGTGTATGTGTTTGTAGTTTGAGGATTATCTATGTGTTAGAATAATTAGGCTATGATCAAGAACCTAATAAGTAGGTTGACCAGAAAGGGGTTAGTAGTTAGACTGCTAGTGTGATCCATTGGTATCTTGAGAGAGGGAAAGGAGGAGAAGCGAGTGGTTTTAATTCATGATCTACTTGTTGGTTTCTTGTGTTATGCGGTTGGCGTCGGGTTGACCGATGATGCCTACCAGTACGTGGGTTTGTATTGATACTCTTACTATGTCTCTTGACATAGTCTGGTTGTAGGATCGGTGATGTTTCATTAGGTGAAGACGAAATAAATCTCCCCCGGCTTTTTTTCCTTCTGCGTGCGTGGTGGGAGCTGTGTCATTTATTGTATTGTCCAAATTTTAGTCTTAGTAGCCCATGCACCTATTTAGACTAGATACCTGGGGTGTTAATTACTTTACAAGTCCTAACCCATTTGTGTTAAACATCCTTATTTATAATATTTCGTAGTATATTTTCTTTTATTTATTTCCGTTATTTAAATTTCTGCATGTTTAAACTATTGGGATAAGAGGGTTCTACTACTTAGGTGTTAGAGTGGGTGTCCCCACAACCCGGTGGGTTGGATCGTGAGACACACCTAAATGTGGATATCAAAAGACAAGGTAGGATCCCCCTTATCGTCGTAAGATGAGTCTACAATAATGTGAAAGTTCAGGTAGCCAACCAACTAATTTACTAAAATTCCTCTCTTCCCCTTTTCCGAAGTGTGGGAAATTGAAGTAGCTCTTTCTTTGTGATACAACCATTCATTGCAGAATTGAGTTGAGCAAATTGTTATTAACATATCAATTTGAACAACAACCATACTTAATTATCTAATAAATAGAGACGTTCACCTTCAGACTGTGGCGGAGCCAAAATTTTAAATAAGGGGGTTTAAAATTCGTAGAAATAGACACCCGGAGTAGTCGAAGAGGGTTCAACATCTACTATATATACATAACATATTATTTTAACCATATATAAATAGTATAATTTTCCGTCGAAAGGGCTTCAGATGAACCCCCTTGTACCAAGGTGGCTCAGCCCCTGCCTTCAGGTTTTGATTCAAATTTATGAGATTCATCTACATATTTTCTAAAACAAATATCGAGTATTTGTGTGATTTGTTAATGAGTTTGAATTCAACAAAGCTATTGGCGTTTGAGGTACAACTACAACAATAACACATATAAATTTGTTTCATCCTATGATAAAGTAATCCAAAACTCAGGTATTAAATTTCTTAAGAACAAACAACGAATTCAGTGGTCTCAATTTATATAAAGTTTCTTTTTTTTTGTTGGCAGTTTATTTCAAAATCTGGTTTTCCTATTTTTAATACAGAGTAGCAACAAAGTTTTTCATATGAAAATATTTGTGTTAGATTTACTTATCCTCACTTTATCTTTTCCCATAATTATGATAATGATGTTGAGTACTAAATAATTAAGAATATTTTTTTTAGAAAAATCTCAAATGTTAGTAAATATGATTAACATGTAGCTTTCTTTATTATACAAATTCACATTATTGGAAAGTCCACAGGCCACGATCAAGAACACATAATGAACAAAAGAGTAACTTCAATAATGCAAAACCACAACATGGTATTCAACTATTGCATTTTGTGTGTTGTTCTCAATTTGGTAGGTTTTCGCGGTGGCGATGCCTTTTGCTAGCCTAAAAACACCGGAACCACCAACAATTGGCATCTCTCGATACTCGTGAAGTACCTGATTGTGCCCAAGGATACTAAGCGTGCTACCATTGTATTTACCATTTGTGAACACAAGGTTGAGAGTCATAAGAAGGCCTATATCTTCAAACGAAGCTGAGCCATAAATCCCTTGGGCTCGGCCTATTATTTTGGAGTTGGGCTCGGGGTTAACCGTCAACGGATTGTCCATCATTCTTACCAAGCCAAAAAATGTTGGTGATTGAAATGTATTATTGGCTTGTGCTATTTGGATTGCTGATGGATTCTTTGCAGTCACAATATCATGAAAGTAAAAGTGAAGTTTGGTCATTTTTGTTTTTGCATGGGGAAGGTTCTTGAACCATTTTTCCACTCCTTTAGGACTTTGATCAAGCCCATGAGTTGAAGGCAATATTATTGTTATTGCTAAAAATAAGAAAGACATCAACAAAAATTTCTCCATTTTCTTTCAAATGAACTTGGTTGTTGAATCAAATAATATATAGATATGGAAACAAATAAATATTAGGATAGTCTTGAGAAAATGTGAGAGAGGGAGGAAACAATCAAAAAGATTCTTCTAATGTTTATGTAATTAGTTTTAGGTTCATGCACTAACCAATGGAGTATTTGGATTATAAAAATTTTGCATGTTGTAGCATTAAACTCGTAAACAGCTCAGCAATGACCAAATAAGGAAAAACAACCCGGAATTTTTGGGATTGAGTTTGAGGATGTTAATGCTGAGGATTGTATCTGGCTTTCATAATTGGTAAAATATTATACTCCCTCCGATTCACATTATTTATCCTACTTTCCTAATTAATATGTATTAAAAGAATATAACTTTCCTTTTTGTAGAAATAAAGGAATTTTAGAAGCGAAAAGAAAGTTTGATATATTCTGAGATTTTTTCTTATATAGTTTATATCTATGAGAGATGTTTTACATTGCTATCTATAATATAATTTAAATTTCTCAAGAACAAAAAAGAATAATAACAAAGCACAACAATTAATGAAAAATGACCTAAAAATATCTGAATTATACTTCAAATCCTAAACCCCGGGCCATTGCCATGACCACCCCACCTAAACCTTCTACCATTAATTCAAGTCAAAATCCTCCCCTAAGATAACCACAATTGATTCTAAGGCTTAAGAATCAAACTACAAGTTAGGGGAGTAATTAACTTATAATACGATCACTATTGATGAAATAAGATATACCTTCTCATCTCCCTTCTAAACACATGTTAGCTAAATTCTCAGATTTTATGTGTTGGATGACATCTTGTTCGCCTAAGCTCCTAGATTAAGGACTAAGAAGAATCGTAATTAAGACTAGATCAATTTCATTTTATCGTTAACATAGTTTTTGCTCTTTCTTGATTGACATAATACATAAATGTGCCTTTTAACTTGACTTCAAATCACATTTATGTCCTTCAAGTTTGGATGTGCACAAATAGACACTTAAACTTGTATAAAGTTGAACAAATAGACACACATGTCCTATATGTCATTCTACATGTCATTTTTTGTCCTACGTGTATTGTGCCATGTAGGACTCATGTGTTTATTTATTTAAAAGTTGGATAGTTAAAGTGCATGTTTGTGCATTATGAAAGTTGAAGGTCAAAGTTAAAATTTGAAGTCAAGTTTAGGGTTGTTGACACCCAATTTTTGACCCACGTCGGTATAAATGTTTACATATGTGTGTATACAGCCGGTATATATGTGTATATTCAACCCAACACCTTTAAATCTTCAACCCAACTTAAAATTAAATCCAACCCAAATTAATTCCAACATTCCAGGCCCAATTTCCCCTCAGCCCACTAAACTAACCCGACCCAATTCCTAAACCCATAACCCACTCCAGAACCCGACCCAAACCCCTGACCCGACCCATTTTCTAAAATCCAAACTCCTTCTTCCCCAAACATTTCCCAGAACAGAAAGGAATTCCCAGAGAAGCTCCAAAAATTCCCAGCAAAAACAGAACACGCCAAATTCCAGAAAACGCCGGACGTCACCCTCACGCCCTCTCCCCGTCGTCGCGTCTCTCTCCCTGCCTTCCCCCCTTTCCCCACCACGTCGATTTCCCAGAAAAACCCAGCCCCCCCACGCGATTTCTCCCTCGCATCGCGTATTATCTCTCCCACGCGACTTCTCTCTTCTCGCGTCTCCCTTCCCCTCATCTCTCCCACGCGACTTCTCTCGTCTCGTCTCCCCCCAGTCGCTTTTCTCGCTGCCTCCGTCTCCCTCACGCCCCACGCGACTTCTCTCGTCTCGTCTCCCTCCCCCCAGTCGCGTTTCTCGCGTCTCTCCGTCTCCCTCACCTGTCTCTCTCTACGTTCTCTCTCCCACGCTCCCTTCGTCCCCCACACCCCTTCACACGACCCACCAACCCAGCGAAAAAGAGAAAAGCAGCCGCGAATCCCGGAAAAAGCAGAACCCACTCGTCTCTCTCATACGCTCTCCCTACCCCACGCGAAAACCCTATATTATTTTTTCTATTTGAACCCCTCCCTCTTCAGAAAATAGGGGGGATTTTTTTGGTTGAGAAATTTTCTGAGAGTCTCGGAGTCGAAGATTTGTCTCCCTCTTCGTTTTTTTTTTTAAGCTATTAGTCGAAGGGAATCGAAATAGAGCTTCGCTTCCGTTTCGATTACAACAGTGTATTCTCGTTGCTCGCAGCTCGTCAGTTCCATTCGCCGGGCCGAAACAGCTTTCTTTTAGTAAACAAATTGGCGAGTGGTTCGATGCCGTGACCTCCATCTCCATCATTTCATGTTCGTGTTCTTCTGTCTGGTGTGGAAGTTGCTGTCGCTATCGCTGCTGCTCGTTTCCGTCTCAGTCGCTGACCTGAAGAAGGTATACCTTTCATCTTAATCGTTTTTTTTTTGGGTTTAAGTTTGTTGTTGGTGTTGTTGAAAACAGAAGTTAGCCAGGACTCTGTTCTGTTTTGAAGAGCCGTCGCCTGTTGACGTATGATGTCGTTAATAAACTAGTTGGTCTTTCTTTCGTTTGTTTTGGATTGAATGCGAAGTGTAAATGAATTCGAATGCGAATGTATGTTGAAGTTGACTCGTTAATTCTTTCATCAACGTCTGTTCGTTAAATGATGCGTGGGCTGTTCGTGCTGTTGTGAGTTTAAAGATAGTTTCTTTTTTTTTTTGTTCTTTTCACTCGCTTCATCTTAAGTTCAGTTTGATGGCTGCCTTGCATCGACTTAAATTCAGTTTTGGTGGGGCTGGTAGGCAGTGTAAGAAGTTATTTTGAGTTGGATGTTGTTTCTTTTGTCATCTTGCTCATCGGATAGCTTTGTCCTTTGCCTTGTTTGTTGCTGCTGTATTAAATTTGTTCAGCTTGAATGAAGTTAACCAGTCGGTTAATGCCAAGTGATTTACTCATGCGAGATACTCGTCTCCGAATATCCATGAATGCGGAGGATGGTGCGTGAGCTCGTTTTGTGTTTTCTTTTGGTTTTATTCTGTCTTGCTGTTGGGTCTGTTTGTGTAGCAATGTCAAGTACGCCTCTTGGTATTTTGGAGTCGGTTATGTGGGAATGTGGTCTGAATGTATAGGCATGGGCTCGATATATATTGGAAATTTTCTTTTTTTTTAGCTTTAAAGTCATTACATTGTTGTCTCGATCGCATATGTTTAGCTCTCAAAGTGTTACACTCGTTTAATCATTGAAGCATGAGGTGTGTTCTTACGGCTACTTACATCTTTGTTTACAAGTATCAATTTTTGTTTCAATGGCAAAATGTTCTTTTTTTTTTTTTTTTTTTCATAATTGTTTCCAAGAACAGCATGCTTGCAAATTTGTTGATGTTTCTTTTTCCTTCTCCTAATGGCTTGAGTATTACTTTCTGATTGCCTCAGCACGTGGCTTGTGTGGGTTTTAATTTCTTTAAATATTTATAAAGCATTTCCTAACTTACTGCTTCTTTGATTGTGGCATGTAAAAATCGCTGGAGTTCTCCGTGAATTCTTCCTCTTTGCATCTCGAGAGAGTCGTAAAGACTCACCGCTCCCTTTTGAGTCAGCCCATCAAGCATTGCGAGGATTGAAGAAATTTGAAAAAGAGGATTAGAAGACATATTTTATTTTTTGCGTTTCATATTGTATTTATTTTCGGGCATAAGCCCTTGTCGCCTTTTACTTTATCGTATGCATTTTGTGTAATTATTTGCTTAGTTTAGGACAGGTGAATGGGTCAAAAACCCAAAAGCAAGCGGGTCCAAAAATCGGTCAAGGCGAACAGAACCCAAATTTGAACCCAAAAATCTCTCTCTCTCTCTCTCTCTCCCTTCCGTTTTACTACTTGTTTATATTTTTTGCTTTAAATGGCTCTTAGTCTCGGGTTAGAATAACTCTAAACCCCCTTCGAAACGCCTATCTATTTTATCAATATTTAAGAGGTTTAACTAAAACAGAATCTCAAAGTGGTAAAAAATTTTCAACTTGTAATGTTGTCTAAATTTCTAATAAGTTCAAAAATTCAAAAAAGTTTGTTTAAATATAAAGTGTCTTAATTTTTAAAAAATATGAAAATTTGCAAAGTAAACATTTCAAGGCTTGTAAAATTTGTTTAGATAAAAATCTTAAGAAGTTCAAAAAATTCGCAAGTCTTAAAAAAAAAAAATAGTCAAATAAGTTAATCGTCGGAAAACCGTATTAAGCGGAGTGTCTTAGGTGCCTTACACCTTCCTAAGACACTAATAGGAATCCCGAACCCTTTTAAATATTTTTAAACAATTTTTCTGTTTAAGTTGTTTAGAAACAAAGTTTTCTTGATTTTCTCTTAAAAATTAAGTGGCAACGAAAATACATTTTTCGATAAAACAAGGGTCCAATATATGTGTTATGTTTTCTTAATTTATGGTTTATTATTTATTTTATGGAAAATGCACAAGTATCCCCTAGACTATGATCGAAATCTCAGAGACACATCTTAACTATTATAAGGTCCTATTATCCCATGAACTTATTTTTTTAATAATTTTATGCACCTTTTTTGCTTACGTGGCATTAAATATCTCTTACGCGCCTCAATTGCGTGGAGTCACGGAGTGTGCTACGTAAGAAAAAAGGTGTATAAAATTACAAAAAGAAATAAAAATCAGGGGTAATAGGAACTTAGTTTAGTTAACATGTGTCTCTCGGATTTTGATCATAGTTTAAGGGGTACTTGTGCATTTTCCCTTTATTTTATTTTAGTTAGTTTAAAGTTATAATCTTTTAAGTTTATCACTTAGAGCCTGTTTGGCTGAGCTTTTAAGTTGCTCAAACTGACTTAAAAATCAGTTTTTGACTTATTAAAGTGTTTGACAATTATCAAAGTGACTTATTTTAAGTAAAAAAAAATGACTTATTTTAAGCCAAAAGTTAAAAGTTAGGTAAGGGGTGTTTTTTTTTAATTTAAAAGCTCTTTATGTTGACCAAATATATTACCTTTTTGTCCTTAAGTCTTTTATACAATTTTCAAATTGCACATATTGTTTTAACCCTAACATCTCTTTCTCCAATTTTCAAATTTATATTCCTCTTATAATATAATTTGTGATGATAAAGAAATATGTGAATGATAGACAATTACTATAACTTATGAATGTAACTAAAATAAATCTTAAATCTTTCCTTTGCTTTATTCAAATTATATATTTTTAAAATCTACAATAAGTTGCGCATACAAAATTAACTTGAATAATAAATTTATATTCCTCTTATATATAATTTGTGATCATAAAGAAATATGTTAATGATAGGAAAATATTATGGATGCAAAATATAAATAAATTTTGTTTTGAATTTCTTAAGTATAAAAATCTTAAATTAATCAACTTTTTATCATGTTTTGGATAAAAAAAATGTATTTACCAACACTTATTTACCAAACATATGTCAACTTGTTTTTCAACAGCGGCACTTTTATCTAAACACATAACTACTTATTTTAAAAATAAATTCCAGTACTTTAAAAATTACTTTTTTAAGTCAATCCAAACGGGCTCTTAAACGAGTATACATGGAGAAGAGGCGAGCTAAAAGAGTGGACATGGAGAAGGTGGATTTGGTGCAAGGGATTTCTTCCTAAGCACAACTTTATTTGTTGGTTAGCCCTTCATAGAAGATCACTTACCAAAGAGACGTTCTATAGAAGAGGTAGAGGCTGCTGATCGAGACCTGATACTGACAGCATTAGCGGCTGTGGTGTAAAGGCACGTAATTCTTCCTTATGGGATAAAAGCATCCCACCACCATAGCGGATTATGGAACAAGTTAACAAGAATGCAGGCTACGTAAAACAACTTTCTTGGGAAGGGAACAAGGAAGAACACACAGGGAATGGATAGAGACATATTTGAGTAAAGTACAAACTTGTATAGAAGTAGGAGACAAGTAGATTTAATTCTGTTTGGTGCTAAGAATACGTAAAGACAGGGCTAGTTGTGGGGATTAATACAATTTTTTTTCTATCACTTAATTAATAAGAGTCTAATTTAAATTAATAGTTAATCATCACGCTTGTGTGTGTGTTTTGAAGTAACAAGTATCTCTCTCAGCCGTAGTCGAACGAAGTACTCATATTCATAGAGGTCCCGGGTTCAGAGCACTCGAAATTGTTATGCTAATTGGCCCTCCTAGCTCTTGAATCAATAGACCGAATATCAGGCTACAACTGCACATGTAAGGCCAAAATTCAACTATTTCCAAAAGATTCGCGATCCCGAGAAAATGAGAGTCTTTGTGGGTCCGAGTTCCTTTGAAGCTGCTCCCTAACAACGTAACACCAGACACATCAGGTTCATTTACTTTGTTATTGCAATTCAATACCATATTTATTGAGTTAATACCTCATATGGTCACTCAACTATGCACTCTTCTCTCAGAAAGTCACTCAACTTTCAATTTTCACTCAAAAGTCACTCAACTATTGTTTTCTTTCACAGAAAGTCACTCAACTTTGAATTTTAACTCAAAAGTTACTCAACTATCCACTCTTTCCTCAAAAAGTCACTCAACTATCCAATCTTTCCTCAAAAAGTCACTCAATCTATTCAATTATTTTTAGTTAAAAATTGTTGATATTAATTATTTATATAACAAACCAAAAATTTTAAAAAATAAATTAAATCATTTAGTGATCCAACAACCTAACCCGACCCATTAAAAAATATGATATGACCCATTTTATTTTGTCTTTAATCCTAAATTAATCCCTCTCTTTAATCCTTGAATTAGGATTAAAGACAAAATGAAATAGATCATATCATATTTTTTAATGGGTCGAGTTAGGTGGGTGGATCACTAAATGGTTTAAATGGTATTTTTATTTTTTAAAAATTTTGGTTTGTTAAATAAATAATGAATATCAATAAATTTTAATTAAAAGACAATTTAATAGATTGAGTGACTTTTTGAGGAAAGAGTGGATAGTTGAGTGACTTTTGAATTAAAATTCAAAGTTGAGTGACTTTCTGAGAAAGAAGTGCATAGTTGAGTGACTTTTGAGTGAAAATTGAAAGTTGAGTGACTTTCTGAGAGAACAGTGCATAGTTGAGTGACCATCTGAGGTATTAACTCCATATTTATTGTTCCTTCTACTTTGTTTCACGTTAAATTAAGAGAACTATAAATTTACAAATCACGTATTTTGGTCATATCAATTCGAGTATTCTTGAGCCAGGTCTATAATTCAACTGTCACATTTTAAGGGTAACAATACTCTCTCTGTTTCATAAAGAATGATCTAGTTTGAATAAACACGGAATTTAAGAAAGTAAAAAAAAAATTTGAATCTTGTGATTCTAAATTAAAGTTATGTCAAATGTATAAAGTTGTTCTTTAATCTTGTGGTCTTAAACATGTCACGTGAAAAGTTGAAATTAAAATGTTACCAAAAAAGAAATAAATCATTCCTTTTAAAACAAACTAAAAAGAAAAGGAGATCAGTTTTTGTAAAAAACGGAGAGAGTATATGAAGAGTTGTCACTTATTTCTAAATGTGAAAAGTAATTTCAAATTAAAAGTAAGTAGAATCCTTGAATTTAATCAAATTGACATCTACACTTGGCCAGAATAAACATATCGAACAAAGGTAATCATTCGTCACCATTCACTTAGAGCCACTAACACACCAAAAACATTCAAGGGAAAAGATATAAATTCACGTTGAACTTGTCTCAAAACAATTATACGCTTAAACTATCATAATGATCTATTACACATATTTATTATTTAAAAATGATTTTTACTATTTCTTAAATTTGACGTGGAAAACAAATAATAAAAAAATGTGTTAAACAAAATATAAAGTAAAAAAATTAAAAATCTTTTTTTTTACTATCACCTTACCCCCACACTCCACATCCGACCCAACGCCTCCTCCTCCTCTTCTTCTTCCGTCACGACCCAAAAATGGGTGTGATGGCACTTGTCTTATCCCACCAAGACAAGTCAGCTTAAAACCCAATATCTAACAAAGTGCGGAAGTAAGTGACAATCCAACAACAATTTCTATTATGAAACCAAGTCATATTAATTCAATCCCCAAAACCAGGTTGTCACGTGCACAAGCCTCTAATGTAAATATTAGAATTGAAATAAAATAAAAGTCTAAATTGAAGTTGTCTTTCAAGTAAAAACAAAGTCATAAACTGGAGTAGGAAAGTTCGCTGAGATGACAAACAACTACCTCACAACCCTCCACAAGATGCCTGGGAAGCGAAAAGAATGACAGGTATCACGAAGATCCGGGCTCGTATCCTACAAAAAAATTTATAGAAGCAAGGGGTGAGTACCAAACCACGCGGTACCCAACAAGCAAACCTCTAAAAACAAGTTAAGTGAATAAAATACGGGTACTCCTTACTCTCTATCTAAACCTCCACGCTACAGCCTAACAGTTTACTAAACACACAACTCAATAACCACACTCTATCAGTTTACACATTCTCAATAACAACTCAATATTCAACAGTCACAAGCTTCACAGAGAAACAATCACAAGATCAGCAAAACACGTGTTCAAGTTCATCAATAATAAAATGTGCAATGCCATGAGATGCAATGTCAAATATAGTGATGCATGTCTTTCTTAACGATACACACTCGCTATCTGTCAGTCCGGGACCAATGGGGGACATATATGTCCATGCATCTGTCGCGGCGCACGACACGACCCTCGATAATAGTAACCATCGCGGTGCGCGATATTTCCCTCGAAATATAATATCTATCGCGGCGCGCGAAACGACCCTCGAAACGGTACATCCTCTTATCGCATAACTCTTATCACAACCATGTTTCAAATGCAGTTTGAATTACATACTAGAATAAAAATGAGGAGATAGCCATTTTGATAACAAAGCACAATTTGCAACAAGGAATACAACACCAACAAATAAGCAACAAGTCTACAAATAATTCTCAACATCACACAAGGAAATACACGAATTTTGTACGCTTAACAAGAGTTTAGAAATCCACTTGCATTAGCCAATCGAATAATTATTCTTGGACTTGAGCCTTCCCTTTCCGTTGAGCTTCTGAACGAATGGAATCTATTCAAGTATATATTCACAATAATGTTTCAGAACTAACAACACTCGCACTTTTATGTGTTTAACCTTGACCTAAAAATACACCTCAATTTATAATCAAGTTTGTAATTCTTGATGTTAATTAATATGTCAAGTTTCCTATTCTCAAATTTCAAGCCTAGAATTAGGTTCCCAATTTCTCCAAATAATACAATCTGAATAGTTTTCATATTTTATAACATACAAATATTAAATTACATATTCTCAAATATACCAAAATTTAAATCATACATCCATGCCAAACACAAGCTTTAATAGGAATTTTTAAACTTAATGGCTAAACCTCAAATCCTCAACCATGCCATACGGTAATTTCATCACTGTGATCACACATTAATTGCTAATTCTCACTTTACTTCGCTTTCAATTTATTTATCGTTTGCAACTAATTGAATGAAAAGAGAGTTGAAAATCATTCCTAATTATAACTTCCACTAATGAACATCTAATCCATTTAATTTTCTTAGTTTCTATGACGAAAACTCAACAAAATATAATTTTTTTTATCAATTATATGTTTCAATATTAAAACTATACTAAGGAATTTGCAATGTTCATCCGTAAGTAAATATGCTTAGGGAACCCAATATCATCCTATAATCCATATTGTTCAATCATTTTCTCATTCAATACTATATCATACATCATTATTATCATTAATTTCCTACCCCCAATTCTTGTCCCCACTAACCATTTCATATTAAGTATATTGCTGCACTTCAATTCCTCATTATATTATAATAATATAAAATTCTCTAGTGCTCATTAATTGACATAGAAAACTTTAACAACCAATACTAAGAAAGTACCGTACCTGAAGTTTTAATGAATTCAATGATGCTCTTTGTAGTGAGTTTGCCGCCTCAAGCTTAAGCAGTTCGTAAGCCGCAAGTGCAGAGAAACCCTTCGCCCTTTTTTTTTCTTCTATTTCTTATTTCTTTTTCTGAATTATTTATGTACTAAAAGTGGTGAAACTTTACCCATTTTTTATTGAATAGTCTAAAGGGTATAAGGTCTTAAAAATTCTATCACTTTAGCCCATTAACTATTAATTTAATCAATTATCTACAATTATTCATCCATTAATTAACTCAAGTTAAGCAAATATTCAAAATTTTCAAAAATGACTTTCCGGGTCATTACATTAATCACCACTAAAAATCATGTTCGTCCTCGAACATAAAGTAAAAGAAAGTACCTGATGCTTCAAAAAATTGAGGATATCTGGCACGCATGTCAGACTCTGTCTCCCAAGTTGCTACTCTTAATGAACGGTGCTTCCATTGCACCTTAACTGAAAGAAGCTTCTAGGTCCTAAGCTTTCGGATTTGCCTATCCAATATAGCTATAGGCTCCTCCTCATATGTCAAGTCTGGACCCAGCTCCACAGAATCAAGTGAAATCACATGAGATTCATCCGGAATATACTTCCGAAGCATAGAGACATGGAAAACAGGATGAACTGCCGACAAACTAGGTGGCAAGGCCAACATATAGTCCACCTCTCCCACTCGGCTCAAAATCTCAAAAGGTCCAATGAACCTAGGGCTAAGCTTGACCTTCTTTCCAAACCTCATCACACCCTTCATGGGTGATACTCGGAGCCAAACATGATCACCCTCCATAAAAACTAAGGCTCTAACTCTTCGGTCTGCATAACTCTTCTGTCGACTCTGAGCTGTCCATAATCTATACTGAATCATATGGACTTGCTCCATAGCATCTCTAAGCAAGTCTGTATCTAAAGAGTCCATTTCTGCCGAATCAAACCAACCAATCGGAGACCTACACCATCTTCCATACAACGCCTCAAATGAGGCCATCCGGATACTAGAGTGATAACTGTTATTATAGGCAAACTCCGCTAAGGGTAAATGTTGATCCCATCTAGCACCAAAATCGATCACACACGCTCGAAACATGTCTTCTAATACCTGAATGGTCCGCTCAGATTGACCATCTGTCTGAGGGTGAAATGCCGTACTCATATCTAACTGAGTACCCAGACCATGTTGTAATGCCTTCCAGAAATGAGAAGTAAATAATGAATCTCGATCTGATATGATAGAAATAGGAATTCCATGTAGTCGCACAATCTAACTGATATATAACTCGGCTAACTTTTCTGCTGTATACTTCACCCGAACCGGGATAAAGTGGGCAGACTTGGTAAGCCTATCAACAACAACCCAAATAGAGTCATAACCACCCACTGTGGTAGGCAAACCCACGACAAAGTCCATAGTAATCCGCTCCCACTTCCAAGTAGGAATAGGCATCCTCCAAGATACACCCCCGGGCCGCTGGTGCTCACACTTGACCTGCTGGCAAGTCAAACACCTCGAAACAAAGTCTGAAATATCTCTCTTCATCCCACACCACCAGTAATGCTAACTCAGATCATGATACATCTTCGCCGCCCCCGGATGGATGGAATACCGAGAACAATGGGCCTCCTTAAGAATCAATCTAATCAAATCGCCTGTCCTGGGCACACAAATTCTGCCTCCGATCCGCAAGACACCATCAGAATCAAGGACAGCCTCCTTAGCTTCCCCTCTCAATACTTTGTTTCGAATGAGACATAATTTTTCATCATCAAACTGGTGTGCACGGATTAGCTCGACTAAAGAAGACCGAGCCTCAATAAAAGCAATCATCCCATCACTCTCTTCTGAAATCAGCAAGCGGAAAAGACTGTTAGCTAATATCTGCACATCTCTAGCCAACGGTCTCTCCTTAATACTAAGCGTTGCAAGACTCCCCATGCTAGGAGTCTTCCTACTCAGAGCATCGGCCACAACATTGGCCTTTCCTGGATGATACAGAATGGTCACATTATAGTCCTTCAGCAACTCAAGGCATCTCCGTTGCCTCAAGTTCAAATCCCTCTGGCTAAAGATATACTGAAGACTCCGATGATCAGTGAAGATCTCACAATGCACTCCATACAAATAATGACGCCATAACTTAAGTACAAATACCACAGCCGCTAACTCCAGATCATGAGTAGGGTAGTTCTTCTCATGGGACTTCAATTGCCTAGAAGCATAAGCAATCACTTTCCCCTTCTGCATCAACACACCACCCAAACCAACTCCTGAAGCATCACAATACACAATAAAGTCTACACCTTCCTCAGGTAGAGTCAACACAGTAGCAGAACTCAACAAAGTCTTGAGCTTTTGAAAGCTCTCCTCACACTCATCAGACCACTGAAAACCCACATCCTGTCGAGTCAATCTAGTCAATGGAGCTGCAATAGTAAAGAAACTCTAAACAAATCGTCGATAATAGCCTGCCAATCCCACAAAACTCTTAATCTCAGTAGGTGAAGTAGGTCGAGTCCAGACTCTAACTGTCTCAATCTTGGCCTGATCTACTCTAATACCCTCCTTGGACACCAAGTGTCCCAAGAATGTCACAGAAGTAAGCCAAAACTCACACTTTGAGAACTTAGCATACAACTTCTCTTCTCTCAACCTCTGAAGTACAATCCTCAGGTGTCAGACATGGTCCTCCTCAGTCTTGGAGGAAACCAAGATGTCATCGATGAAAACAATCAAAAAATAATCAAGGTATGGTCGAAACACCCCATTCATCAACTCCATGAATGCTGCAGGGGCATTAGTCAATCCAAAGACATCACTAGAAACTCATAATGCCCATACCGGGTCCGAAAAGCTGTCTTAGGGATATCTAATGCCCTAATCTTCAACTGATGATACCCAGACCTCAAATCAATCTTAGAGAACAATGATGCTCCCTGTAATTGATCAAATAAGTCATTTATACGCGGAAGAGGATACTTATTCTTCACTGCTACTTTGTTTAACTGCCTGTAATCAATACACATTCTCATAGTCCCATCCTTCTTCTTCACAAACAATACAGGGGCACCCCAAGGTGACACACTAGGGCGAATAAAACCCTTACTCAATAAATCCTGCAACTGATCCTTCAATTCTTTCAACTCTGATGGAGCCATACGGTATGGATGGATAGAAATAGGCTTAGTGCCCGGCTCCAAATCAATAGCAAAATCGATATCCCTATCGGGAGTAACACCTGAAGATCAGAAGGAAATACATCGGGAAACTCCATGGGAGGTGGTTCAACACTAGTATCCCGAATAAAAGCTAAGTAAGACAAACACCCCCTCTCCACCAATCTCTAAGCACGAATAAAAGAGATGACCTTGCTAGGATAAGAACCACTAACACTCTTCCACTCAACCCTCGGAACACCAGGCATTGCTAAAGTCACAGTCTTAGCATTACAATCAAGGACAGCATGATAAGGATAAAGCCAATCCATACCCAAGATAACATCAAAGTCCACCATCCCCAGAATGATTAAGTCTACCCAAGTGTCATACCCAGCCAAATAAACAAGACAGGATCGATACACTCGATCCACCACTAAGGGCTTACCCACGGGTGTAGAAACACAAATAGGTACAGTCATGCTATCACACATCATATCAAATTTAGCAGCAAAATACGTAGACACATAAGAGAAAGTAGAACCTGGATCAAACAACACAGACGCAGGTCAATAGCATACTGGGATGATACCTGTAATAACAGCATCAGAGGTCTCCGCCTCAGGTCTCCCGGGGAGCATAGCAGTGGGCTCCTCGTCCACCTCCAGCCTGGGTGGTACCTCTACCCCCACTCTGCTGAGCTGCAACACCGCTACTAGAAACTCTATCACCTCTACCTGACTGAACTCTGCCACGACCTCTACCCTGTGGAGCTGGTGGTCTAGTCTGGAATGAAGAATTAGGTCGAGTCCCACCACGACCCCTTTGAGAAGTACACTGCCGCATTAGATGATCGGGATCTCCACAAGTAAAACAAAATCTCTGACCTGGGAACTGCTGTGTGGACCCTGAAAACCCACTATAATTTCCTCGCCCTGTAGGTCGCTGCTCTGAACCGTATGAGCCCTGACCCGGGTCATAAGAACCCCTAGATGTCTGGCCACCCTCAAATGTCGGCATATACGCATGAATAGGTCCCCGCTGCTGAAAAGGAAAAACTCACTCTCTGTGATCCCCTACCTCCAGATGAGGCACCATGAAACTGCCCTGATATAAGAGCTCTTTTAAGGTCCCCAAACTCCTCTCTCTCCATCAATTCCGCCTCTTTGGCGGCGCTCACAATGGACTGTAAAGAAGCCCCCTCCCTAGATGCCTGAAACACACCTGACCTGATAGAGAAAGTCAATCCCCTCACAAATCTCCGGATCCTCTCTGTCTCATTTGGAATAATGGCCAACGCATGCCTAGAAACTGGCAAAAACGTGCCTCATACTCTGTAACCGATAAACCATCCTGTCTCAGACTCTCAAACCTCAAGCGACTCTCCTCTCTCAACTCCATGGGATAAAATGATCTTGGAATGCACTAGCAAACTGCTCCCAAGTCACTGGAGGAGATCCAACTGGCAAAACCCCCGAATAAGTCCTCCACCAGTCTCTCGCTGGTCCACGAAGCTGGAGTGTAGCATATCGAACCCCATGTGACTCAGCTAATCCAACCACCTCCAGTAACTCTTGGCAAGTAGTTAGAAACTCATGAGCGTCTTCGCTCTTCCCACCCTGAAACTGAGGTGGGTCCATCTTTCGAAATCTCACATACCTACGCTGCTCATCCTCTGTCAGAACAACCATCGATGCAACTTGACCCCCAACTGCTGGTGCAACATCATTCTGAACCGCGGGATCTAGTGGTAGTTGCCCCACCGCATCCTGAACAACTGGAGCTTGTTGTTGCTCTTGGGTTTGAGCCCCCTCTATAATTAGAGAGTCATGTGGTGTGGTAGTCGCACCACCACCCTGAGAAAAGCCCTCTAGCACACTTAACACCCTCAATAGTGTATCCTGAAGCAAGGGGGTGACTACAGGATCTGAGGAATCTGGTCCTCTCTATCATCAATATTGGTTCTGTAGAGACCTTTCTAGCACGACCTCTCACTGGTGCTGCTCCACGTCCACAACCTCTGTCTACTGTCGTACTACTAGCACGACCTCTAGCTCGAGATCTACCCCTACCTCTAGTTGGGGCCTCAACAACTGACTCGGGAAGTGCCTCCCCTCTACCACCAGTAACATTAGTTCTAGTCCTCGTCATATGTCAAAAAAGTATACAACAACTCAGTACTAAAGAAGGTGACTAGGCACAATGAGAATGAATGAATAAAAGGAATTTTCCAAGTAATCTTTATAGCCTCTCAAAGACAAGTACAGACGTCTCCGTACTGATCCTTGAGACTCTACGTAGACTCAGCTTGTATACACGTGAGAACTACGAACCTGGGGCTCTGATACCATTTTTTCATGACCCAAAAATGGGTGTGATGGCACTCGTCTTATCCCACCAAGACAAGTCAACCTAAAACCCAATATCTAACAAAGTGCGGAAGTAAGTGACAATCCAACAACAATTTCTATTATGAAACCAAGTCATATTAATTCAATCCCCAAAACCAGGTTGTCACGTGCACAAGCCTCTAATGTAAATATTAGAACTGAAATAAAAAAAAGTCTAAAATGAAGTTGTCTTTAAAGTAAAAATAAAGTCATAAACTGAAGTAGGAAAGTTCGCTGAGATGACAAACAACTACCTCACAACCCTCCACAAGATGCCTCGGAAGCAAAAAGAATGACAGGTATCACGAAGATCAGGGCTCGTATTGTTTTATCGAAAAATGTATTTTCGAAAAGAGTTTGATACATTTTCGACTTTTAAGGAGTCGCCACTTAATTTTTAAGAGAAAATCAAGAAAACTTTGTTTCTAAACAACTTAAACAGAAAAATTGTTTAAAAATATTTAAAAGGGTTCGGGATTCCTATTAGTGTCTTAGGAAGGTGTAAGGCACCTAAGACACTCCGCTTAATACGGTTTTCCGACGATTAACTTATTTGACTATTTTTTTTTTAAGACTTGCGAATTTTTTGAACTTCTTAAGATTTTTATCTAAACAAATTTTACAAGCCTTGAAATGTTTACTTTGCAAATTTTCATATTTTTTAAAAATTAAGACACTTTATATTTAAACAAACTTTTTTGAATTTTTGAACTTATTAGAAATTTAGACAACATTACAAGTTGAAAATTTTTTACCACTTTGAGATTCTGTTTTAGTTAAACCTCTTAAATATTGATAAAATAGATAGGCGTTTCGAAGGGGGTTTAGAGTTATTCTAACCCGAGACTAAGAGCCATTTAAAGCAAAAAATATAAACAAGTAGTAAAACGGAAGGGAGAGAGAGAGAGAGAGAGATTTTTGGGTCCAAATTCGGGTTCTGTTCGCCTTGACCGATTTTTGGACCCGCTTGCTTTTGGGTTTTTGACCCATTCACCTGTCCTAAACTAAGCAAATAATTACACAAAATGCATACGATAAAGTAAAAGGCGACAAGGGCTTATGCCCGAAAATAAATACAATATGAAACGCAAAAAATAAAATATGTCTTCTAATCCTCTTTTTCAAATTTCTTCAATCCTCGCAATGCTTGATGGGTTGACTCAAAAGGGAGCGGTGAGTCTTTACGACTCTCTCGAGATGCAAAGAGGAAGAATTCACGGAGAACTCCAGCGATTTTTACATGCCACAATCAAAGAAGCAGTAAGTTAGGAAATGCTTTATAAATATTTAAAGAAATTAAAACCCACACAAGCCACGTGCTGAGGCAATCAAAAAGTAATACTCAAGCCATTAGGAGAAGGAAAAAGAAACATCAACAAATTTGCAAGCATGCTGTTCTTGGAAACAATTATGAAAAAAAAAGAAAAAAGAACATTTTGCCATTGAAACAAAAATTGATACTTGTAAACAAAGATGTAAGTAGCCGTAAGAACACACCTCATGCTTCAACGATTAAACGAGTGTAACACTTTGAGAGCTAAACATGTGCGATCGAGACAACAATGTATTGACTTTAAAGCTAAAAAAAAAAAGAAAATTTCCAATATATATCGAGCCCATGCCTATACATTCAGACCACATTCCCACATAACCGACTCCAAAATACCAAGAGGCGTACTTGACATTGCTACACAAACAGACCCAACAGCAAGACAGAATAAAACCAAAAGAAAACACAAAACGAGCTCACGCACCATCCTCCGCATTCATGGATATTCGGAGACGAGTATCTCGCATGAGTAAATCACTTGGCATTAACCGACTGGTTAACTTCATTCAAGCTGAACAAATTTAATACAGCAGCAACAAACAAGGCAAAGGACAAAGCTATCCGATGAGCAAGACGACAAAAGAAACAACATCCAACTCAAAATAACTTCTTACACTGCCTACCAGCCCCACCAAAACTGAATTTAAGTCGATGCAAGGCAGCCATCAAACTGAACTTAAGATGAAGCGAGTGAAAAGAACAAAAAAAAAGAAACTATCTTTAAACTCACAACAGCACGAACAACCCACGCATCATTTAACGAACAGACGTTGATGAAAGAATTAACGAGTCAACTTCAACATACACTCGCATTCGAATTCATTTACACTTCGCATTCAATCCAAAACAAACGAAAGAAAGACCAACTGGTTTATTAACGACATCATACGTCAACAGGCGACAGCTCTTCAAAACAGAACAGAGTCCTGGCTAACTTCTGTTTTCAACAACACCAACAACAAACTTAAACCCAAAAAAAAACGATTAAGATGAAAGGTATACCTTCTTCAGGGCAGCGACTGAGACGGAAACGAGCAGCAGCGATAGCGACAGCAACTTCCACACCAGACAGAAGAACACGAACATGAAATGATGGAGATGGAGGTCACGGCATCGAACCACTTGCCAATTTGTTTACTAAAAGAAATCTGTTTCGGCGCGGCGAATGGAACTGACGAGCTGCGAGCAACGAGAATACGCTGTTGTAATCGAAACGGAAGCGAAGCTCTATTTCGATTCCCTTCGACTAATAGCTTAAAAAAAACGAAGAGGGAGACAAATCTTCGACTCCGAGACTCTCAGAAAATTTCTCAACCAAAAAAATCCCCCCCTATTTTCTGAAGAGGGAGGGGTTCAAATAGAAAAAATAATATAGGGTTTTCGCGTGGGGTAGGGAGAGCGTATGAGAGAGACGAGTGGGTTCTGCTTTTTCCGGGATTCGCGGCTGCTTTTCTCTTTTTCGCTGGGTTGGTGGGTCGTGTGAAGGGGTGTGGGGGACGAAGGGAGCATGGGAGAGAGAACGTAGAGAGAGACAGGTGAGGGAGACGGAGAGACGCGAGAAACGCGACTAGGGGGGAGGGAGACGAGACGAGAGAAGTCGCGTGGGGCGTGAGGGAGACGGAGGCAGCGAGAAACACGACTGGGGGGAGGGAGACGAGACGAGAGAAGTCGCGTGGGAGAGATGAGGGGAAGGGAGACGCGAGAAGAGAGAAGTCGCGTGGGAGAGATGATACGCGATGCGAGGGAGAAATCGCGTAGGGGGGCTGGGTTTTTTCTGGGAAATCGACGTGGTGGGGAAAGGGGGGAAGGCAGGGAGAGAGACGCGACGACGGGGTGAGGGCGTGAGGGTGACGTCCGGCGTTTTCTGGAATTTGGCGTGTTCTGTTTTTGCTGGGAATTTTTGGAGCTTCTCTGGGAATTCCTTTCTGTTCTGGGAAATGTTTGGGGAAGAAGGAGTTTGGATTTTAGAAAATGGGTCGGGTCAGGGGTTTGGGTCGGGTTCTGGAGCGGGTTATGGGTTTAGGAATTGGGTCGGGTTAGTTTAGTGGGCTGAGGGGAAATTGGGCCTGGAATGTTGGAATTAATTTGGGTTGGATTTAATTTTAAGTTGGGTTGAAGATTTAAAGGTGTTGGGTTGAATATACACATATATACCGGCTGTATACACACATATGTAAACATTTATACCGACGTGGGTCAAAAATTGGGTGTCAACAGCTGTCCCTCATTTTGCTTGGGTTGATGCAAGCAACTCGAGGAAAATGAAGTTGACCGAACCAATTTTGACCAACCCCAATCCTTTTCCGAAGGAAGGATTTGACAAAGGGTTTAAGAATTATGGCCGAACCCTTGAAACGGGTTTCCAACATATCTCAGGCTATATGAGAATTCAGGCCACTTGTAGTTCGATAAGCTTGATTTACCGCATGATTTGGAAGAATCAAAGTCATCTTGATACCGAATTATGAAAGTATCGAAATGCCCGAGAATAGAATTCGAGAGCGATTGTTGGAATACAACCGAGTTTTCAACATTGAACCCGCCTACATATCCTTATACATCAGGAATCAGGCTGTGTGTAGTTCGACTCGATCGGTTGAAAAGGAAATCTATTATGCTAGATAACCTTTGGTTTTGGATAAGTGACAAATTAAACGAGTATGAAAAAGAGGCTTGTAACCTCTTAGCCATGAATGTGGCGCGCTTCACACCCATAATTAAGAACTTACATGGACATAATTTCCAAAGCTCTTGGCGCATTGTCACTCAGATTGGAAACTTGCTTCCGATAAAACAAATTTTCGGATGTGAGACTGAAACTGACAAAACTATATAAAAACCCACATGCCTTAAGATAGGGGTGTGGTTTGATTGTGGTGGAAGTCGCTTCTCTGCTCGCGTCCTAAGAGTTTGACATTCCTCTTTGGACTATGTCCCAGTTCGCTGCTAAGAAAAGTTCCACGTTGTGCTGCATCTTTGTTGATGTCGTCCGCACCTGTGGTTTGGTTTGAGAATTCATCCTCTTGGATGCTCTCGACAAAGATTGAGATAAAAACTTGTCAGCTTAAAAAATGCAATCAGGATGGGAGATAGTGTCCTTTTGCCATGTCGACACTTCATTGTTCTCCTCAATATTTGACGCTGACTTGATCGGTCTGACGTTATGCAAATAAAGCTTATGCCTTGTGTTTTGCAAATAAAATCTTCAATATATTCCTCATTTAAATATGAATGGCTCTCTTGGCAGTTTGAATATGAATGGCCCTCTTGGCAGTTTGAATATGAATGGCCCTCTTGGCAGTTTGAATATGGATGGCCCTCTTGGCGGTATGAATATGAATGGCCCTCTTGGCGGTATGAATGGCCCTCTTGGCGGTATGAATGGCCCTCTTGGCGGTATGAATATGAATGGCCCTCTTGGCGGTATGAATGGCCCTCTTGGCAATGTATACATTTGACGAGGCATGAAATCTTCTCATCGTGTATAAAAATTGACTCGCGATGCATGATTTCCGCTATGCATTATTTTTAACGAGGTCTGGATGGCTCGATAATGTTCCAACTGTAACGAGGTGGATGGCTCGATGATGTTCCAACTGTAACGAGGTGGACGGCTCGACAATGTTCCAACTGTAACGAGGTGGATGGCTCGATGGTAGTCCAACTGTAACGAGGTGGACGGCTCGACAATGTTCCAACTGTAACGAGGTGGACGGCTCGATGATGTTCCAACTGTAACGAGGTGGATGGCTCGATAATAGTCCAACTGTAATGAGGTGGACGACTCGATAATATTCCAACTGTAACGAGGTGGATGGCTTGATAATAGTCCAACTGTAACGAGGTGGACGGCTCAATAATAGTCCAACTCTAACGAGGTGGACGGCTCGATAATGTTCCAACTGTAACGAGGTGGATGGCTCGATGATATTCCAACTGTAACGAGGTGTATGGCTCGATGATATTCCAACTGTAACGAGGTGGATGGCTCGATGATATTCCAACTGTAACGAGGTGGATAACTCGATGATATTCCAACTGTAACGAGGTGGATGGCTTGATGATATTCCAACTGTAACGAGGTGGATGGCTCGACAATAGTCCTGCAAGATAAAAAGAAACTTGTTTATAAATCACTTGAGGCAATATAAAGAAATAGAGATAAAATGAAATGGAAGATTTCTAGGTTTTTTGTTGAGGAGTCCACGATGGGTGCAAGTGACGCCTTTCGTCATTCTTGACAGCTTCATATAGCCATTTTTTGACTTCAATGTTCCTGCATCCAAAGAAAAATTCTTAGTTTGAAAGACTGATTTGCGTTGGTTTTGTCTTCATGCTCCTTCTTGCAGTTGGCTTGCACGCTCGCCCGTTCTTTATATGACATATTTGATGGAATTTTTTGAGGACCCTTCTCAAAAATTTGTCCCGGTCTACAATATAGAATAACTCTTATAACTTGCTCTGTTAACTCTGATGTTGCTCATTCTGGAATATTGAGGCCCTTCTCAAAAAAAATTTACCAGTTTACATCAATAAGTAACATATGACATTTGTGGAATTTTTGAGATCATCTCAAAAATTCTGTCCCAGTTGCAAGCTAGATTGTCGTAATTTTTTAGATCCACCCAAGGTTAATCTCTGTAGAATTTTGGTCTTCTGTTTTGACTTGTTAGAGAAGTCCAACTTCCAATGAATTTTTGAGATCCTCTCAAAAATTCTGTCCCAGTTTCCATTATGAAGAGAAATGGAAATCTTACTGGGAATATGACCGAACCCTTGTGGCGCCTACGTATCCCGTTGGAGCAGGAATCAGGTCAAACATAGTTCCCCCCTCAGGGATTAACAAAAATAGGAAGTTTTGATAATGAAACGATCGAGGCCGACATAGGCCGCCTACGTATCTCATTTTTGAGAATTCAGGTCGAACGTAGTTCCAACCAAGAAAAGTGCGATACATTTTCAAAAGAAAGATAATAAAACTTCATATGCAAAATTTGGCCAATGTTGGGCATTCTTCTTCTCGTCCTTTGATGATGAAAATCTTCGAATGACTCAATTCAGAAATGTCTTGTACTCACTCTTGAGTATCCAATATGTCATCCATTCAGGTGGTTTCCTCAATATCGATCAAGTTGTTGTTGATCATGTTTTGTATCTTGTGCTTCAGAGTTGAACAATCCTCTGTGTAATGTCCAACGGCTCCTGAATGATAAGCACATCTGCGATCAGCTCTGTAAAATTTGCCCAAAGGATTGGCTGGTCTTCCTTCTATAGGATAGAGCATACCCATTGCTTTCAACCTTTCATAAAGCTGAGTTTGAGATTCCCTTAATGGTGTAAATACTTTAGGAGCCTTCCTAAATTTTGGGCGAGGAAATTTTTCCTGATCGACATTATGGTTTTGATATTTCCTTTGAGAAGCTGACCTCATATGCTTAGCCGTGATCGTACTTACCTCCTCCACTTTTCCTTTTTGATCTATCCATATCACTGATTCTAGTAGATTTTCCATTAGATCGCAATGCGGTAAGTCTGGTGAGCTTTCCAGTCTTGAAACCATCTTCCAAAGCTTCTCCCACTTTGACAATCTCAACGAACTTTTGTCCCATCATACACAACATTCTTTCATAGTACTCAGGCTCTTGAGTACGAATGAACATTTCGGTGATCTCACGCTCCGACATTGGAGGTTGAACTCTTGCGGCCTCTTTTCTCCAACGAAGAGCGTACTCTCGATAATTTTCTGGAGACTTCTGTTTGATCTTCTCCAAGTAGTAGCGATCTGGGGCATCTTCTATGTTATGTCCAAATCTTTCTGTGAAATTCTTTGCGAGTGCATTCCAACTTTTCCATTGTTTCAGCTCTTGTGATGTAAGCCACTCCAGAGCTTCTCCACTTAGACTTCGACTGAAGAGACGCATCAACAATGCTTCGTTTTTGCCAACTCCCACGAGTTGATCACAATAAACTTTCAGGTGTGTTAGAGGATTTCCTGTTCCGTCAAAAGTGACAAACTTTGGCACTTTGAACCCTTCTGGGAGGTCGAGGTTCGGATGGATGCATAAATCCTTATAGCTTAATCCATCGACTTCAGAAATATAGTGCAACTCCTTCATGGCTTTCCTGATCTCTTCTTTCATATTCACCTTGACTACCTCTTCTCTTGGCCTCCACTTTCTCTCCTGTTCCTCGGCATTTGAAGTCGGGATTTGGAAAGTAGGCTTTTGAGGTATGGGTGGAACAATGGAGGGATTCTGGGTATTTTGAGTGGCTTGATAATTTTGGGGGAAAGTTTGAGGATCGGCATTTTGGTTTTGAGTGAGTTGAAGGATTTGATTGGTATTGTGAGGATGATGTAGTGCTTGATACGGTGTGGTGGCGTGACGGTGATTGGGGGAAGTTGAGTCAATGGTTGGGGGATTTTGAGCGGGGTTAGAGAGAAGGTTCTGAACCTGTTCCGTGCTTGGGAGAGGAAAGTCGAGTGGAGGTCTTTCATCTCTTGGAGGTTTGAAGGATGAAATTGGATTAGGCAAATCTTGCATTCTTTGCATTTCGACCCTCATTTCGGCAATTTGTTGCGTCAACTGCATAATCAATTCATTTTTATCAGCGGCAGCGGGTTGAGCCACGACAACATCATTCATGTCAATCTCATCATTTTTATCCCCCATCGTTGTCCTTTTTTTTTTTTTTTAAATTTGTTCGGGGGAGGAATCTTTAGGGGCCTCAGACTTTGTGAAATACGGATGATCAACCAACTTATCAACACAGATCAGTTTTAAATACCTGACAAATGAAAAAAAAACTCAAAAGACCAATATGTTAGTGCCTGGAGATGGTAAATAATACAAGATATCACATACAGATGTAAACACATAAGAGTTGCTTAATTCGGAGATAAACTGGCTCACCAATATAGAGAAATGACTAGATAGACAGGAATTTGTCTACTTGACTTTGGGATTAGTGAGTAAAATGTCGACTTAAGTCGAGACAAAATTGACGGTATCTTTCATTATCGTACTTTGATTTTTGATTGAGATGTAACTCTAATTTCTTTGTAAGAGTTGAAAAAAATTTCAAAATTCATTTATTTGAAATGATGAATCTTTTTATGATATGAGAGTAGTACTAAAGAAAAATGAAGTTCAATTTTTTTTTATTTTTTTTTTTAGAAAACTAAAGACTCGAAGAGTATTTGGACGCACTCTTGATATTTGTGCTTAGGGGTTCTAAAAGTATTAGAAGAAGAGTGAGCTAGAATATCTCCAGATAAAACAACATATTCACATAAGCAGTTATAACATATAAACAAATATTGCGTGTTCTAAACAGATATGTGACCCTTTTTTGTGCCAAGGGTGGGCCTAGCGATTTGAGGGATGTATACGTCATTTAAAATATTTCAATGCCCCAAAACTCAAATTTATACAAATTTAATGAATAAAACTTAATGGGGATACATAATAAGGGAAAGGAATACAAAATAATCAGTCCCACGCAGGGGTACGACTTTAAACTATGCCTCCACGAAAGATCCTTCTTTTGCAATCTTCAGGTGCCAACGTCTTTGGATGGACCGGTAGCTTTTAAAACTCTTACATAAACTATAATCTAATCCTTACCCTATGAGACAATGATTATCTCAAACAACGTATACATCCTTCAAATTTAAACACATAAGTATGAACGTCCATTTAGGCCGTGGGCCGCTTTTGGACTCAAGGTGGTCTTCTAATGGGCCCAACACGCCTTGGGCATTAGGTCATCTTAGTTCGAATGCTCTTACGTTCGGGTTTTTGGCTCGGCTCTACACTAGTTGACTAAGAGTGGCTTTTGAAAGGACCGGGAACCCAAACGGACAATTTGGGCTGAAACTTGCGACAACCATTGGACGCCTAACGAACCAATAAATTACCGCTAATTTTGAAATAGGGTGAGTATAAAAAAGTCCGGCTGCGGTTCCGCAAACCGTCCTTTAGTATACTATATATACATATCGGAAATATGCCATGAGAGAAATGCAATTTTTTTTTCAAAAATTAAAGCTTTAAACAATTTATACAAGTAAACAGTTATCACAAATAGTTAAATAAGTTAGCCTTAAGGTTAGAATCCTCCGAATGGTCCCCAGCGGAGTCGCCATTTCTGTTTTATCGAAAAATGTATTTTCGAAAAGAGTTTGATACATTTTCGACTTTTAAGGAGTCGCCACTTAATTTTTAAGAGAAAATCAAGAAAACTTTGTTTCTAAACAACTTAAACAGAAAAATTGTTTAAAAATATTTAAAAGGGTTCGGGATTCCTATTAGTGTCTTAGGAAGGTGTAAGGCACCTAAGACACTCCGCTTAATACGGTTTTCCGACGATTAACTTATTTGACTATTTTTTTTTTTTTTAAGACTTGCGAATTTTTTGAACTTCTTAAGATTTTTATCTAAACAAATTTTACAAGCCTTGAAATGTTTACTTTGCAAATTTTCATATTTTTTAAAAATTAAGAAACTTTATATTTAAACAAACTTTTTTGAATTTTTGATCTTATTAGAAATTTAGACAACATTACAAGTTGAAATTTTTTTACCACTTTGAGATTCTGTTTTAGTTAAACCTCTTAAATATTGATAAAATAGATAGGCGTTTCGAAGGGGGTTTAGAGTTATTCTAACCCGAGACTAAGAGCCATTTAAAGCAAAAAATATAAACAAGTAGTAAAACGGAAGGGAGAGAGAGAGAGAGAGAGAGATTTTTGGGTCCAAATTCGGGTTCTGTTCGCCTTGACCGATTTTTGGACCCGCTTGCTTTTGGGTTTTTGACCCATTCACCTGTCCTAAACTAAGCAAATAATTACACAAAATGCATACGATAAAGTAAAAGGCGACAAGGGCTTATGCCCGAAAATAAATACAATATGAAACGCAAAAAATAAAATATGTCTTCTAATCCTCTTTTTCAAATTTCTTCAATCCTCGCAATGCTTGATGGGTTGACTCAAAAGGGAGCGGTGAGTCTTTACGACTCTCTCGAGATGCAAAGAGGAAGAATTCACGGAGAACTCCAGCGATTTTTACATGCCACAATCAAAGAAGCAGTAAGTTAGGAAATGCTTTATAAATATTTAAAGAAATTAAAACCCACACAAGCCACGTGCTGAGGCAATCAGAAAGTAATACTCAAGCCATTAGGAGAAGGAAAAAGAAACATCAACAAATTTGCAAGCATGCTGTTCTTGGAAACAATTATGAAAAAAAAAAGAAAAAAGAACATTTTGCCATTGAAACAAAAATTGATACTTGTAAACAAAGATGTAAGTAGCCGTAAGAACACACCTCATGCTTCAACGATTAAACGAGTGTAACACTTTGAGAGCTAAACATATGCGATCGAGACAACAATGTAATGACTTTAAAGCTAAAAAAAAAAGAAAATTTCCAATATATATCGAGCCCATGCCTATACATTCAGACCACATTCCCACATAACCGACTCCAAAATACCAAGAGGCGTACTTGACATTGCTACACAAACAGACCCAACAGCAAGACTAAATAAAACCAAAAGAAAACACAAAACGAGCTCACGCACCATCCTCCGCATTCATGGATATTCGGAGACGAGTATCTAGCATGAGTAAATCACTTGGCATTAACCGACTGGTTAACTTCATTCAAGCTGAACAAATTTAATACAGCAGCAACAAACAAGGCAAAGGACAAAGCTATCCGATGAGCAAGACGACAAAAGAAACAACATCCAACTCAAAATAACTTCTTACACTGCCTACCAGCCCCACCAAAACTGAATTTAAGTCGATGCAAGGCAGCCATCAAACTGAACTTAAGATGAAGCGAGTGAAAAGAACAAAAAAAAAGAAACTATCTTTAAACTCACAACAGCACGAACAGCCCACGCATCATTTAACGAACAGACGTTGATGAAAGAATTAACGAGTCAACTTCAACATACACTCGCATTCGAATTCATTTACACTTCGCATTCAATCCAAAACAAACGAAAGAAAGACCAACTGGTTTATTAACGACATCATACGTCAACAGGCGACGGCTCTTCAAAACAGAACAGAGTCCTGGCTAACTTTTGTTTTCAACAACACCAACAACAAACTTAAACCAAAAAAAAAACGATTAAGATGAAAGGTATACCTTCTTCAGGGCAGCGACTGAGACGGAAACGAGCAGCAGCGATAGCGACAGCAACTTCCACACCAGACAGAAGAACACGAACATGAAATGATGGAGATGGAGGTCACGGCATCGAACCACTCGCCAATTTGTTTACTAAAAGAAAGCTGTTTCGGCGCGGCGAATGGAACTGACGAGCTGCGAGCAACGAGAATACGCTGTTGTAATCGAAACGGAAGCGAAGCTCTATTTCGATTCCCTTCGACTAATAGCTTAAAAAAAACGAAGAGGGAGACAAATCTTCGACTCCGAGACTCTCAGAAAATTTCTCAACCAAAAAAATCCCCCCCCCTATTTTCTGAAGAGGGAGGGGTTCAAATAGAAAAAATAATATAGGGTTTTCGCGTGGGGTAGGGAGAGCGTATGAGAGAGACGAGTGGGTTTTGCTTTTTATGGGATTCGCGGCTGCTTTTCTCTTTTTCGCTAGGTTGGTGGGTCGTGTGAAGGGGTGTGGGGGACGAAGGGAGCGTGGGAGAGAGAACGTAGAGAGAGACAGGTGAGGGAGACGGAGAGACGCGAGAAACGCGACTGGGGGGAGGGAGACGAGACGAGAGAAGTCGCGTGGGGCGTGAGGGAGACGGAGGCAGCGAGAAAAGCGACTGGGGGGAGACGAGACGAGAGAAGTCGCGTGGGAGAGATGAGGGGAAGGGAGACGCGAGAAGAGAGAAGTCGCGTGGGAGAGATAATACGCGATGCGAGGGAGAAATCGCGTGGGGGGGCTGGATTTTTTCTGGGAAATCGACGTGGTGGGGAAAGGGGGGAAGGCAGGGAGAGAGACGCGACGACGGGGAGAGGGCGTGAGGGTGACGTCCGGCATTTTCTGGAATTTGGCGTGTTCTGTTTTTGCTGGGAATTTTTGGAGCTTCTCTGGGAATTCCTTTCTGTTCTGGGAAATGTTTGGGGAAGAAGGAGTTTGGATTTTAGAAAATGGGTCGAGTCAGGGGTTTGGGTCGGGTTCTGGAGCGGGTTATGGGTTTAGGAATTGGGTCGGGTTAGTTTAGTGGGCTGAGGGGAAATTGGGCCTGGAATGTTGGAATTAATTTGGGTTGGATTTAATTTTAAGTTGGGTTGAAGATTTAAAGGTGTTGGGTTGAATATACACATATATACCGGCTGTATACACACATATGTAAATATTTATACCGACGTGGGTCAAAAATTGGGTGTCAACACGTATCCTACAAAAAAAATTGTAGAAGCAAGGGGTGAGTACCAAACCACGCGGTACCCAATAAGCAAACCTCTAAACACAAGTTAAGTGAATAAAATACAGATACTCCTTACTCTCTATCTAAACCTCCACGCTACAGCCTAACAGTTTACCAAACACACAACTCAATAACCACACTCTATTAGTTTACACATTCTCAATAACAACTCAATATTCAACAGTCACAAGCTTTACAGAGAAACAATCACAAGATCAGCAAAACACGTGTTCAAGTTCATCAATAATAAAATGTGCAATGCCATGAGATGCAATGTCAAATATAGTGATGCATGTCTTTCTTAACGATACACACCCGCTGTCTCTCAGTCAGGGACCCATGAGGGACATATCTGTCCATACATCTGTCGCGGCGCACGACACGACCCTCGATAATAGTAACCGTCGCGGCGCGCGATGCGTCCCTCGAAATATAATATCCATCGCGGCGCGCGATACGACCCTCGAAATGGTACATCCTCTTATCACATAAATGTTTCAAATGCAGTTTGAATTACATACTAGAATAAAAATGAGGAGATAGCCATTTTGATAACAAAGCACAATTTGCAACAACGAATACAGCACCAACAAATAAGCAACAAGTGTACAAATCATTCTCAACATCACACAAGGAAATACACGAATTTCGTACGCTTAACAAGAGTTTAGTCCACTTGCCTTAGCCAATCGAATAATTACTCTTGGACCTGATCCTTCCCTTTCCGTTGAGCTTCTGAACCAATGGAATCTATTCAAGTATATATTCACAATAAGGTTTCAGAACTAACAAAACTCGCACTTTTATGTGTTTAACCATGGCCTAAAAATACACCCCAATTTATAATCAAGTTTTTAATTCTTGATGTTAATTAATATGTCACGTTTTCTATTCTAAAATTTCAAGCCTAGAATTAAGTTCCCAATTTCTCCAAATAATACAATCTGAATAGTTTTCATATTTTATAACATACAAATATTAAATTACATATTCTCAAATATACCAAAATTTAAATCATACATCCATGCCAAACACAAGCTTTAATAGGAATGTTTAAACTTAATGGCTAAACCTCAAATCCCCAACCATGCCATACAGTAATTTCATCACTGTGATCACACATTAATTGCTAATTCTCACTTTACTTCGCTTTCAATTTATTTATCGTTTGCAACTAATTGAATGAAAAGAGAGTTGAAAATTATTCCTAATTATAACTTCCACTAATGAACATCTAATCCATTTAATTTTCTTAGTTTCTATGACGAAAACTCAACAAAATATAATTTTTTTATTAATTATATGTTTCAACATTAAAACTGTATTAAGGAATTTGCAATGTTAATCCGTAAGTAAATATGCTTAGGGAAACCCAATATCATCCTATAATCCATATTGTTCAATCATTTTCTCATTCAATACCATATCATAGATCATTATTATCATTAATTTCCTACCTCCAATTCTTGTCCCCACTAACCATTTCATATTAAGTATATTGCTGCACTTCAATTCCTCATTATATTATAATAATATAAAATTCTCTAGTGCTCATTAATTGACATAGAAAACTTTAACAACCAATACTAAGAAAGTACCGTACCTGAAGTTCTAATGAATTCAACGATGCTCTTTGTAGTGAGTTTGCCGCCTCAAGCTTAAGCAGTTCGTAAGCCGCAAGTGCAGAGAAACCCTTCGCCCTTTTTTTTTCTTCTTTTTCTTATTTCTTTTTCTGAATTATTTATGTACTAAAAGTGGTGAAACTTTACCCATTTTTTTTTATTGAATAGTCTAAAGGGTATAAGGTCTTAAAAATTCTATCACTTTAGCCCATTAACTATTAATTTAATCAATTATCTACAATTATTCATCCATTAATTAACTCAAGTTAAGCAAATATTCAAAATTTCCAAAAATGACTTTCCGGGTCATTACATCTTCATAGGCAACCATCTTCTTCTTCTTGTTGTTCTTATTCTTTATTTTTTTCATCATTTTTTTCATCCCAAATTTCATCATATTCTATTTTTTAATACTTATTCAATTTCACCATTTTCATTATATTTGATTTTTCTCTTCGGCTTTATTGGTGTTTGATAAAAAATGATGATCAAGTTTAAAAAATAAAATATAATGATGAATTTGTTGGCATGGGGTGACAAAGAAGGGGGGAATTGAAGGTTGTGGAGAAGAAAAAATTTATATTGACAATGGTGCTAGTGATATTTGGTGGAGGGTTTGTAATTTTGGTGATGAGTCTCTTTATGGGTATCAAATTTTGTTGTGGATCTTTCTAATTTTTGTGGGGATAATAGTGATAGTATGATTTCGATGGTAGATTTGATTGTAGGTAATGAAATTTAGGGTGACTATTTTGATTTTCATTGTGAAATATATAAATTTGGTAGTAATATGGCGGCAATGATAGTTGTTTCATGGTGGTGTTTATTGAAGAAGAAACAATTGAATTACATGGAGAATTTCAGTCAAAATTTGACATGACATTTGATGTGGCAGTGACATGACATTGATGTAGCGCAAGTGTGGTACAACTCCCATTGTAAGAGTGGTTCTACAAGCCTTAGGAGATAAAAAAATCACTATTTAGTAGCAGAGGTGTATAATACATCATTATATTAGTTTAAGCATGTAACTGACTTTTCGAGACAAGTTCAAATGTGAATATATGACTTTTTCTAATATATACTGATAAATATATTAGCTATGTTTGGTATAGAGAAAAAACATTTTCTGGAAAACGTTTTAATTTTCAATTTTCCTATGTCTGCTTGACATGCGCTAACCACTTATTTGAAGGGTAAATCACATAAATATGTTATATTATAAAATTATTTACCATTTATGTCAACATAATTTTTCTAACTAAAATATAACAATTTTTTAGAATTAAAAAAAATTGTATAGTTTTATCTTCTTTCATCTCTTTCTCTGTCTTTTTTCTCTTCTTTTTTTGTCTTTTTATTCTTCATCGTCTCTTTCTGTGTATTCTTTCTCTCTTTTTTTCTTCTTCTTTTAAAAAAAATATAAATTCATTTAAATAACTGTTTTTAAATCAGTTTTTGCCCGCACTAATTTTATTCAAAAACACCACGAGAGGAGGAATAGAAAAAGAAAAAAAATTATAATATCATGTTCACAAATAGAAATTTCAAATCTTTAAAATTATAGAAACATAGAAACATATCTAATAAAATCATATGTATTAGATATATTTATTAAAACCATGAAAGATAAATTTATAATATATATTATAAACTTTCACTTCTTTTTTAGTGATATCAACCAAAATAATTTAAGTAACACCCTTGTAATATATTTATAACATCGGCACAAATATCACTCATGCTCTTTAGATACAAACCAAAAGACACATATAATACATATTTTATTCATGAATAATACAAGTTTTATTCAATCTATAGATTATTGTCTTGTCTTTCTTTAATTACGTTTTCATTTATTGTTAATTTTCTCTTCTAATTCAACTTTAATATTATGTGATACACTTTTAACACAAATTTAATTCATGTTGTAGTTTATTATTTGTTGCTATTAGATTACTTGTTTAATTATTATTGATATAAGTTTAATTCACTCTATAAATTATTGTCTGGTGTTTCATTAGTTACATTTTTTTATTCATGCTTAATTTTATTTTCTAATTCAACTTTTATATTTGTGTAATGCACTTTTAGTATAAGTTAATTCACTTTGCACTTTATTTATTTGATTAGTTATGATTGAATTACTTGTTTAATTTGTTATTTGATACAAGTTTTATTCAGTTTACAAATCGCATAATGCTCTTTTGTTTGTTACATTTTCATTCATGTTTAATTCACTTCTAATTCAACTTTTATATGTGTTTAATATATTTTTAGTCAAGTTAAATTCGTTTGAAAGTTCACTATGTCTCTTCATTTGCCACGATTAGAGTACTTGCGTTTAATTCATTACTGATACATGTTTAGTTCACTTTATAGATCATTGTCTCATCTTTCATTAGTTACGTTTTTTATTCATGCTTAATTCTCTCTTCTAGCTCAACTTTAATGTTTGTGTAGTGCACTTTTAGGTACAAGTTTAATTAATTTTAAAATTTATTGGTTGATTTGTTACAATTGAATTATTGATTTAATTCATTATTAATACAAGTTTTATTCAGTTTATAGAAGAAACAAAAAGCTCTTTCATTTGCTACATTTTGCATTCATATTTAATTCTCTCCTAATGCAACTTTAATATATGTATAATACATTTTAAATTTAAGTTTAATTCATTTTAATTTTTAGTTCATTATGTCTCTTTATTTGTTACGATTAAATTACCTTTCTAATAAATTATTGACACAAATTTTATTCAATAAAATTATTGACTATTCTACGAAAGAAAGTTGCAAAAGAAAGAAAAGGAAAAAGAGCAAAAGTACGAGAGGGAGAAAGAACAAAAAAAAAATTAAAGGGAGAAAATTGAGACAGAGAAAGAGCAAGAAATTAAAAAAATAAGCGAGAGAGTAAAAGAAGAAAGAGGCTAGAGAGATATTTTTTTTGAATAAAATAGATAGTATTGTTACATATTGCTATAAATGGTAATAATCAAAGAGTATATATATAAAATAACTAATTATTTTTTAAAGGAATCCAGTCAACTAATTAATACTCATTTGAATATGATACAGTATAATATTTTATAGTACCTAGTTTTGACACCCAATTTTGACCCTCCCCGGTAGGAATTAATTCACGAGCTTTTTAATTTCCAAACAATTTAGAATAATTAGTTTTATAAAATTGAAATACTTTTCAAAGTCATTTTAAGTAATCCTAGTCAATTTTATAATTTATAATTAGTAAATATATTTTCATATAGTTTATAGATATAACTGGTATATTTTTGTAAATATTTGAAAATCATCTCAAAAAATATTTTAATTTTAGTAAGTATTTTATTAGATTAGTTTAGTTTAAATTATAGTTATATTTTTGAATCATTAGTTTACAATTAAATTAATTATTATATTTTTGTTAAGAATAATATGCTCGTTAATTAATTATATTAATTAGTCTTATCTATATTTTAGCTGAATTTATTAGTAAAATTCAATTTGGCTAAATCGATAATTCATTTGGCTATATGAAAGGGAAAATTGTATATAATAGCAAACTAATAACCTAAATTAATGAAATAGCTAGGGTTTGATTTAATTGTGCTCCATAGCAAACATTAGCTAAAATTTTCCAGCGTCTTTCTCCCAAAAATCTCGCTCGCCACTTTCCATTCTCGCTCGCCTCTCTCGCTTTATACACAGAAGTGTATAATTCTGTTTCTGTTTTGTATAAAGCGAGAGAAAATTGTATATACACATGCAAAAATGTATATCTTCGTGTTATACACTTAATTATACAATTTACAAAAATTTTACTTCAAAATATTGCAGAGAAAAAGGCCAACGAATTATACAGTTGTAGTGAAATAGAATTTTCTCTAGCTTTATACAACAGAAGTGTATATATTGTGTTTCTGTTTTTGTATAAAGCGAGAAAAACATATATCTTCTTGCTATACACTTATAATTATGCAATATACATACATTTTAATTCGATTCAATTGTATTCAAAGCAAATTATACAATTTAGGCCAGCGAATTATACAATTGTATATGTAGAGCAAATTATACAGTTTTATGTTTGCTATGGAGCGCAATTATGCAAACTTTGCTATAGCATACAAATATGAATTTTTTGTTTGCTATATGTAAAAGTTGCCCTATATGAAATGATCAAATTTTTGGCCCTTACAAAACATTTTTCAGCAGCCCATCCAATTTTTCAAATAGGCACACTTCAATTCCTTTAGCCAAAGAAATTCATTATTTTCCTAATTTTCAGCCAAGCCCAATAACACCCAGCCCACTTGCTCATTCGATTCAACCCAATTCCAATTCAATACCCAAAAGACCCATTCCTAGACCCTGTACACGTTCTTTCTTCTTCTCCAGAAGTTCCAGTGACCCAGATCGCTAAAACACAGGAGAAAATCGTGACCCGAGTCCGGCAACTCTTGTTGTGTCGTCTTTTTTCTCTCTCCTTTATCCTCTGCGTACGGAATAGTCTAGGTGTCGAAATCTCGTCGCCTCTTTGTACTTGGTTTCTAATCCAATGGCCAGCCTTTCAATACCGTTAAGGATGGTACCAATTTCAGCTATTAGCTACCTTATCTCCAAGGAATTCGAAATTAGAACTCATCCTGTTTTCCCTCTCAAAATCTGCCCGTTTCCCCCCTTATCTCATCACCAATTTCTTCTATACAAACTTTCATCTACTCTTTATTGAAAGGAGGATTTTCGATCTGAAAAGACATACCTCAAATGGCTTCAAAAGTTTAAGGACAAGAGTTCAAACAAATATATTTTTTCAATTTTCTGAATTCATCAGAATCTTGTGTAGTCGAAGTTCGTGGTGGATGTTGCTTCGTAGTCAAGCTTGTCGTCCCGGAGCGCTGCTCCAAGATAGGTGATACTTCTCCCCTCATTCACATCTTATTTTGATTCCGAGTACTATGTGATGAGCATTCTTTTGATTTCTCTGGCTTCATCGTTGTTTTCTTCTTTATTTTGACTTCTATACTCTTCTTTGAAAGTCTGTTTGGTTGGAATTTCTAACTGATCATTGTGTCATTCATTTCATTGTCTTAGTTAAATGGATGAATCTGAATTTATAAATGCTTAAAATTTGGCTTTCATTTTGTTTCGAATCGTGTGATCGTCTTGCCGTAATTGTCATGCCTGATATGTCTCAACTTTGTCTAAGTTCTAGTTGAAAAATGCTCGTGTGTAAATTTCCATTTTGATCATATTTTACCTCTAGGTAAGTGTCTAAATATGTGATATTAGTACAATGCTTGTGACTTTCTCGTATGAGTTACTGTGGTTCAAGCTTTGTTTGTGTTCATTACCGTGCTGATTTGAATCATTAATGGTTGAGTTATAAGTTTTTCCTAAAAGATTCTTGTGAATCTGTAATGTGCTATCCATTTTTGTCAAGTTGAATTGCTTAATCAAATGTTTGGAATATGTTGTTCACTATCCATATCTAAGGGATAGGCAGTAACTTTATTTTTGTTTTATTTTGTTTAGTTCGACTTATAGTTAATAATACCTCTGTTATTTGTATTCTACATATGAGTATCACTTGTTTTGCTTGCAGTTCTCTAATGTGGACATATGTTCTATTTTTCTTTTGAATACACTGAAAATTTCTTTAGCCATGTCTCATTAAATTTTCACTAAAGATATTACTCTTGTGAATTAGTTGAAGTGTAAATATTAGTCTTTTCAAGTAGAACATGGGCTTTTACTTTTCTTTGCATTTTTTATTTGTTTTGAATTTACATTTGTAAGTTCCAATACTGTGGTTTGACATTAATTCATCTTCTTTTCTTTTGCTTGTATGAACTCCCTTTCGAGTCCATGGTGGATTTATCTTCTTCGCATTTTCGAGTTGAGTCATAAAAGCTCGATTTTACTTTCCTATCTATCGAATGTGAAATCTGTTACATGTTCCAGAGCTCCAAAATACTGCTGGAAGTTTGCTCAAAAGCCCAGGAAATGGGCAGTATACATACTGTATACAACTTTATACATTGATATACAGGTCAAGAGAAGAAAATAGATGGCGAAAAAAAACAAAATACAGGTCGGAGGCATCAAACCAGACTGTATGCAGTCTCTATGAACTTTGATATACATAAAAAGAGTTAAGAAACTCCCCATATACATAAATATACGCTTGGTGTATACACATGATTTAAAGGGTTAACATAGGGCCAAAGCCCAAATCAGTAGCCTGAAAAGCTCAAGTTCAAATATTCTTCCCTCTGCTATGATTTATTTGCTATTATTGTCATTGACTAACACTTCTGGTTGAATTTTATTAATTTCTTAAGGATAGCCATTTCTCTTTATTTTTATATATTTAAAATATATATATACATATGGATTTTGCTTAGTCTTTATTCTACTCTTCAGTTTTGAATGGCTCTTCTTTACCTTAATTCCCTTTAAAATAATTGGCTAAAAATGATATGATAAGTAACAAATAAAAATAATAAAAATAAATTTTCTTTACTTAGTCAAGATTTGAAAATTAAAATTAAAAGTCAGTTTTAGTCAAATCGCCTGTCAACTGCTAATTAGCGGGCATTTTGAGGGCCTAACTTCTTCTCGAATTGTACATTTGAACTTTGAACATTTTTCAACTGATTTTTATCTTTTTTAAATCTTTTGGAAAATAATTTTATGTTTTCTTTATTTTTACTAAAAATTTAAGTGGCGACTCTGTAATTTGAAAAGTCTGTTTCTCTTAAATCATAAGATTAATCGATTTTTTCGAAAATTAGTCCTTTTTTCTTTTACTTATATATTTTCGTAAAACAGAAATGGCGACTCCGCTGGGGAGTTATTAAGTTCTAACCAAAATGATTTGACTGTTTGGACTAATTCTTATTATTGAAGTGCTTATATATGATTAAATTGCTTAAATTATAAAGAGGCATTGCATATCATGTCATATTTCTGATATATATTGTAAAGTATATTAAAGGAAGATTTGCGGAAACGCAACCGAACTTTTTTATACTCAACTTCTTTCGGAGTTAGCGGCAATTTATTGGTTTGTTATGCGTCCAATGGTTGTCGCGATTTCCAGCCCAAATTGTCCGTTTGGGTTTACAATCTTTTAAAAATTCACTCCTAGTCAACTAGCGTAAAGCCGAGCCAAAATCCCAAATTTAGGAGCATTTGAACTAGGACGACTCAACACTCAAGGTGTGTTGGGCCCATTAGAAGACCACTATAAGTCCAAAATGGCTTACGGCCTAAACGGACGTTCATACTTGTGTGTTTAAATTTGAAGGATGTATACGTTGTTTGAAAAATCATTGTCTAGTGGATAAGAATTAGATCATAGTTTATACTAGTTGAAGAAAGTTTCACAAGCTACTATCTCAAGACGTTGGCATCCGGAGACTACAAGTTCAACAACGAAGGTTTCATGGAAGCATAGTGTGATGACCCGCCACAATTCTGGCCATTTTGCATCATCCGAATGGGGAAGACGGCCCTAGAGCCTTGGAGAGGCTTGTAGAAAACTCTAGAGCCTTCTAGATCCTTGGGGCAGACTAGAGAATTCTAGGAGCCTTTTGGAAGAGCTAGAGACATATTCTAGGGAATGTAGAACATGTAATTGCTTCGGGACTTGTAATATTTATTTCCTCTTAGGCCCTTAGGGAGTAGTATAAATAGAGGGCCTCTCATTTGTAACTCATCCAACATTCTAATACAAGTCCTCTCTTCCAAAGTCTTTCTTTGTCTTTCTTTATATTCTCTTAGCGTTCCAAGTTTAAAGGCTTACTTGAGCTTACGAGATCGTGAAAGAATCGTGAGTAAGTTGTCAAGTGCCGCACAGAGTCTTAGCGAATACTCTAAGTCCATGACAAAGTGGTATCAGAGCAGGTTGATCATAAGAGAATGACGAACAAACGAGACATTATCGGCGCTAGCACAATCAACGTCCGCATGGATGGAGGAAAGAATAACAAGAAAGGGAAGAAGAAGCAGAAGGGAAATGAAGAAATACTGCTCGAGCCCACACCAAGCGAGGCGCAAACATCTCACCCACCCACAATTGTTGATGGCAGTGACGAAGAGATAGGCGAGGATGTCGTAGACGTCACTGCCGGAGAAGAATGGGTTGCAAGGGTAGAAATGGCGAGGCAGGCCGTTGAGATCTTAGGCCGGCGCTTGAATGGGACGGACAGAAAATTCAAAACCCTTGAAGACTTCACCCTTGAGGAGATTGAGAACATCCGAAAGGAGTTGGAGGGTCGACAGCGGGCCGAATTTGAGATGAAAGAGGCCATTACATCCTTGGAGTATTGGTTCTTGGAAGCCCTTGACACGATTGAGGCGCTGAAGAACGAGGTGAAAACTCTCCAGGAAGAAAGGGAGGTTGGTGGATCAACATCACTTGACCGGGAAAGGGAGGCCAGAGTCGAGGCTCCCAAGCCACCAATATTCAAAGGTGTCCGCGACGCCCAAGAGGTGGAAAATTTCCTATGGCACTTGGAGAACTATTTCAAGTGTAATCGGGTGAGGAGTTATGGAAACAAGATCAACACTGCCGTGTTGTATCTTTCAGAGATGGCTATGTTGTGGTGGAAGCGCAAGGAGGCCGAGATCGGGAAGGGAACATGTACCATCGACACATGGGAACAATTCCGTGAGGAATTTAAGAAAGCTTTCTTCCCTAATAACGTCGTCTATGAGGTGAAACGCAAATTCCGGGAGCTGAAACAGACGGGAAGTATTCGGGCATATGTGAAAGAGTTCACAACTCCAACACTCCAAATTCCCAACCTCACGGATGAAGACATGTTGTTCCACTTGATGGACGGACTGCAGAATTGGGCCAAGACATAGTTGGAGCGGCGCCAAGTCAAGACCATAGACGAAGCCATCACTCAAGCCGAAGCATTGATAGATTTTAAACATGATCATCATGACAAGGCAAAGGGAAAGGAGATAAGAAGCGGTCATGCTAAAAGTGGGGGAGACCGTGGCCGAAGCACGGAACAGCAGGCACACCCCAAACAGCATGACACTCCCAAACCGGACGGGAAACGGTTTGAACCTCAAAAGTACACCGAGAAGCGGATGCAGTCTAGCAAAGGAGATGGGTGCTATATATGCGGCGGACCACACGACTATGCGAGGTGCCCCGAGATAAAGAGCCATGGTGCCATCCTACGTGAGTGGAAGGAAAAGGATGCACAAGAGCAGGGGAAAGAGGCGGGCACGACGCAGTTAGGCATGGTTGGGTTGTGCGGTGCCATATCAAAACAGACCGACAAGCCAGGGGACTTTGGCACGCAGTATGTAGACATCTCCATTAATGGGCGACAAGCTCGTGTCATGGTAGACTCCGTAGCTGAAGCAAACATCATGACCAAGACGATGGCAGAAAAGTTGGGACTGAACATTGTTCCAAGCAACAACCACATCAAGGCAGTCAACGCTCCACCAACTCCCGTATGTGGAATCGCTCATGGAGTAAGCATCACGTTGGGGAAATGTCAAGGTAAAACAAACTTTACTGTCTCTCCTTTAGACATATTCGACATCATCCTCGCGCAAGAGTTCTTTCAGTGTTGCCACACTATGATCGATCCCTATCTCCAATAACTCATGGTGGTGCAACGGGAAGGATCATGCATGGTGCCTCTTGTTATGGTGCCAAAGAAAGATGGATATGCCCACTTATCGACCATGCATATTGTGAAGGGCCTAAAGAAAGGAGCACCGACGTTCTTATCCACCATTACAAGTGCCGAAGAAGACCATGGTGCTACGGAGTCCTTGCCACCAATCATAGGGACTGTTCTTAGGGAAAACAATGACGTGATGCCAGAGGAGCTGCCAAAGACGTTACCTCCAAGGCGCGAGGTAGACCACACCATAGAGTTGGAGGCCGGAGCCAAGCCACTTGCGCATGCACCTACCACATGGCTCCACCCGAGTTAGAGGAGATAAGGAAGCAGTTGAAGGAGCTCCTCGAAGTCGGTTACATCCGTCCATCCAAGGCACCTTATGGCGCGCCAGTACTGTTCCAGAAAAAGAAAGACGAGTCGATGCGCTTGTGCATTGACTACAGGGCGCTCAATAAGGTCACAATCAAGAACAAGTACCCGATCTCGCTGATTGCAGATTTATTTGATCGTCTTGGACATGCCAAGTACTTTACCAAGATGGATCTCCGGAAAGTCTACTACCAGGTGCGCATCGCAGAGAGACATAAGCCAAAAACAGTGTGTGTGACTAGATACGGAGCATATGAGTGGTTGGTGATGCCCTTCGGCTTGACCAACGCACCTGCCACTTTTTGCATGCTGATGAACGAGATTCTACATCCCTACTTAGACCAGTTCGTGGTGGTATACTTAGATGACATAGTCATCTACAGTGACACCTTGGAGGAACACGTGGAGCACTTGAAGAAAGTCTTCTAAATCTTGCGGGAGAACCAGCTTTATGTCAAGCGGGAGAAGTGTGAATTTGCCCAACCCAAGGTGCATTTCTTAGGCCATATTATCAGCCAAGGCAAACTCCGGATGGACGAGGCAAAAGTTAAGGTGATCCAAGAGTGGGAAGCGCCTACAAAGGTGACCGAGCTGCGATCATTTCTTGGACTTGCGAACTACTATCGCAGGTTCATTAGGGGGTACTCCACTAAAGCCGCCCCACTGACTGAGATATTGAAGAAGAATAAGCCATGGGTGTGGAGCAAGGAATGCCAGGGAGCATTCGAAGGTCTTAAGGCTGCGATTATAGAAGAACCAGTCTTGATGCTGCCCGATTTCACAAAGACCTTAGAGATTCACACGGATGCCTCTGATTTTGCCATTGGGGGACTCTTGATGCAGGAGAGACATCCAATAGCATTTGAAAGCCGAAAGTTAAATGAAGTTGAACGACGGTACACGGTGCAAAAAAAGGAGATGACGGCCATCGTACATTGCCTACGCACATGGAGACATTATCTATTAGGCTCCAAATTCATGGTGAAAACCGACAATGTTGCCACTAGTTATTTTAAGTCACAGAAGAAGATCACTCCAAAGCAAGCTAGATGGCAAGATTTCTTGGCAGAATTCGACTACGTCTTGATTGCAAACTAGGGAGAGGAAATGTAGTGGCTGATGCATTGAGCACGAAAGCTGAACTAGCTGCCATCACCACAGCTCGTTGTGACATCCAAGACGCAATCAAAGTTGGTATGCAGCACGATCCGGAAGCCAAGAAGATAATGGAGTTGGCTGCCCAAGGCCAAACTAGGCGCTTTTGGTTAGAAGATGGCTTCTTGGTTACCACCGGACGAAGAGTTTATGTACCCAAGTTCAGATCTATAAGACGGCGTATTATAAAAGAAAGTCACGACACACCGTGGGCTGGGCATCCAAGGTAGTGAAGAACGAGGGCGCTGATTGAGGCTCTTTATTTCTGGCCACGTATGCGGGATGATATTGAGCATTATGTGCAGACTTGTCTTGTGTGCCAACAAGACAAGGTAGAGTAGAGACAACCAGAAGGGCTGTTAGCGCCACTACCCGTAGCAGATCGTCCATGAGAGAGAGTAACTATGGACTTCATCACTTTTTTGCCAAACTCTAACGGGTTTGGCACGATTATGGTCGTGGTAGACAGATTTTCCAAATATGCTATATTCATGCCTGCCACAGCCGGTTGCACAGCCAAGGAAGCCGCTCAGTTGTTCTTAAAAAATGTAGTGAAATATTGGGGGCTGCCGAGGTACATCATCAGCGATCGAGATCCTCGTTTCACTGGGAACTTTTGGAATGAACTCTTCGAAATTCTTGGTACAAGACTTCACTTTTCCACAAGTTTCCACCCGCAAACCGACGGCCAGACTGAACGCGTCAACGCTTTGTTAGAGTGCTATCTTAGGCACTACGTCAGTGCGCACCAGAAAGATTGGGATAAGCTACTAGACATGGCGCAATTTTCTTATAATTTGCAGAGGAGTGAATCCACCGGGCGCACACCATTCGAGTTGGCAACGGGTCAGCAACCCCAAACTCCGCATTCACTGCCAAACTATGTTTCAGGGGAAGAGTTTGGGTGCTGACCATCTTGCCAACGGATGGGAAGAGCAACTTGATACTGCCAAGTCTTAGTTGGATAAGTCAGCAAAGAGGATGAAAAAGTTCGCCGACCGTAAGCGTCGTTCCACGGACTACCAAGAAGGCGATATGGTTTTGGTAAAATTCAATCCGAGGCAGTTTAAGGCACTAAGAGGCGTCCATCACAACTTAGTGCGTAAATATGAGGGTTCATTCAAGATTGTTGCCAAGGTGGGCAAAATATCATACAAGTTGGAGTTACCTCCACACTTGAAGATCCACCCGGTCTTTCATGCAAGCGTCCTTAAGTCGTATCATGAAGATAACAACGATCCCAGCCGGAACAAATCGCAACGGGCCCCTATCACTGTCACTACCTCGCACGACCGAGAAATTGAAGCCATCCTATATTACCAAGCCAAACGAAAATGAGGACAACAAGCCTGCGCTATGTTTCTCGTACATTGGAAGGTAAAAAATCCTGAAGAAGCCACATGGGAGAAGTACGAAGACTTGTGGCAATTTAAGGACAAAGTCCAGGAATTCTTGCAGCGATACGTCGTGGTCGCCGCATCATTATGGGGGAGAGTGTGATGACCCGCCACAATTCTGGCCATTTTGCAGCATCCGAATGGGGCAGACGGACCTAGAGCCTTGGAGAGGCTTGTAGAAAACTCTAGAGCCTTCTAGATCCTTGGGGCAGACTAGAGAATTCTAGGAGCCTTTTGGAAGAGCTAGAGACATATTCTAGGGAATGTATAACATGTAAATGCTTCGGGACTTGCAATATTTATTCTCTCTTAGGCCCGTAGGGAGTAGTATAAATAGAGGGCCTCTCATTTGTAACTCATCCAACAATCTAGTAAAAGTCCTCTCTTCCAAAGTCTATCTTTGTCTTTCTTTATATTCTCTTAGCGTTCCGAGTTTAAAGGCTTACTTGAGCTTACGAGATCGTGAAAGAATCGTGAGTAAGTTGTCAAGTGCCGCATGGAGTCTTAGCGAATATCTAGGTCCGTGACAATAGTATATGATTGTACCCCTGCGTTGGACTAATTATTTTGTATCCTATTTTCCTCGGTATGTATACCCATTCATCTTTATTTAAATTTGTGTAAATTTGAATTTTAGGGCAATGAAATATTTCAAATGACATATACATCCTACAAATCGTTAGTCCTGCCCTTGGCATAAAAGGGTCACAAGCATGTTTAGGATGCAATATATGTGTTTTAACTGTTTATGTGATATATTGCTATGAATGAGGATATCGTAAACCCACTCTTGCTAGAAATTCCCAGAAATATACAAGTCATTATCACAAAAATGTCCGACCAAATTTTTTGGAGTCTTAAGTTTCTCACTCAAAGATACATATCGTATCCCAAATCCTAAAACATTAATCTACAATCTCAGTAAAAGCAAAAATTATTGCTATGGACAAGAATAAGAACATCCTGATGGAACTCACTTGAGAAGAACTACAAAGAAAGATTGAACAGATCACCGGGAAATTCAAGAAGCCAAGGAGAAAGGGCTCAGAGTCGACATGGCCACCGCAATCTACAAAGCTGCAACCGTGACACTGGATGAGGATATGACATCACAGATGAAGGGAAAGAAAGATATTGAGATGGAGACAGAGGACTTACGAGAGAAGTTAGACATGATTCGGTTGAAAGTGCAAGAAAGGGGAAGAGCTGAAAGTGGAAATGGAAGAATTCGCCTCCATGAGAAAAAGGATGGTCGCACTGAGGAAGAAGAACAAAGCCTTCCATAGCAACATGGTTGATAAACTTCAGAAAATGCGCGAAAAGTACCCCATCTACGAGCAAGAAGCTAATAATGGTCCTCATAACCCCTACCCTGAAGCGGCTGGGGAAGAAGACGACGAGGAAATCGTCTACAAACCTCCATTCCTAGGCCGTTTGAAAGAAGAAGAGTAATGCTGCAACAAGAAGAAAAATGACTAACGTGTCGTCATCATTTTATCTGTTAAAAACTCTAATGTTATCTTTCAATTTCCTTGTAATCGTAATGAAAGGATGATTTGAAAATGTTTTATCTTGTACTCGAACTACGTTGGGCCTGAATTCTCCTTATGACATACGGAGGCAGCCTTCCCAGGACCAGCCGCTATCTTTAAAATATTTTTATTCTCCCCCTTCATATTACAACAAGATACGAAGGCCAGATCAACGGATGTCAAAAAACAGCTGCAAGAAGACCTTAGCTCAACGTGATTTAGCTTTTCTTAGATACTGTCAAACTAAAACAATCAAACTCCTGCTTGTTAAAAAATCTATTTTCGTCCTCACTCGAAGGTTGAAGATATTCCTCAAACATAGCAACTTGTGTGTTTATCTGCTCTACGTGTGATATTATGCAATTTGTATTCTGAATCAATACTCACAAATCTGTCTTTGAGCTGTTTTCCTTCTCAGGTACTCTGAATGTGATCTGTGTCGATCAAAAGCTGGCAGATCATCCCTATTTCACCAGATCAAAAGGTCCCGCAGATTTCTTCCCTAGACAAAGCTCAGATAAAGGAAAGACAGTTATGGGGGATAGTAATGAAGAAGTAAGTCTTACTGATGTTGTGGTGGCTAAACCCACCCTAGCGGACCAAATTGGGTTGATTCTACAGCTGATGCAACAAATTGCAGAAATAAGAGTTGAAATGCAAAGGAGGCAAGATCTGACTCCCCCAGGATTTGCTGCTAATGCTGCTGATGGGAGACCTCCAATCTACTTCCCTTCTTCAAATATGGATCCAGCTCACAACTAGCCATCTACACCTGCTAGAATCCGTCGATTATAGACCTGACTACCCAAAATCCCTAAAATGCTTCTGCATCCTACCAAACTCCACCTGCTTCTCAAAACAACCACCCCCAAATGCCACCCCATCCTCAAAAAACCCACCATCAAACCGTTCCACTAACACAAAATCAAAACCAAAATACTTTCAATCCTTAAACACCCCACCACAACTTAAAATTAGAATACCAATTCGCAGACTTACCCACAGAATTATTAAACCGCTCAAAATTCTCAGAGTCCCTCTGTAGCTCCACCGTTACCAAAAAGAACCACTTTACATATTCCTATCCATGTCGAGAACGATGTGCACGGTTCTGAGCTGGACTATTATGAGGAACAGGAAAGTGAGTGTAGGGAAAAGGAAGAGGCAAAGATCGACATAAAATAAGAGATCAAGAAAGCCATGAAAGAGCTCCAATGCGTCCCCGTTATCGCCGGGCTTAGTTATGAAGACTTGTGTATTCATCCAAATTTGGACCTTCCAGAAGGGTTCAAGATCCCGAAGTTTGACACATTCGGAGTAGTGGGCAACCCTATGGCTCATCTGAGGGCCTACTGTGACCATCTCGTGGGAGTTGGAAACGATGAAGCTTTGTTGATGCGTCTGTTCAGCCGAAGCCTGTTCAGATAAGCTCTTGAATGGTTCACCTCGGATAAAACCTGACAATGTCCCAACTGTAATGCATTGTTCCAGATCAATACTCTTTGGAAAAATAAATCAAAAATCAACCGAGAGCTATAGGGAGTTTGCCTATATGTGGAGAAAAAAAGCGGCGAGGGTGAGACCGCCCATGTCTGAAAAGGAAATTGTAGAAGTGTTTGTGTGAGTGCAAGAGCCCTAGTATTATGATCGAATCATGTTGCTCGTAGGAGCAAAATTTGCCGAGATAGTCAAAGTTGGTGAGACTATGGAAGACGGGTTGAAAACGCGGAAGATGGCCCATCCTGGATCATCAGGAACGTTGAAAAAGAAAAGAGAAGAAATCGCTGCTGCTTCATATGGGGGAAGGAAAACCCCCAGAAGCTCGTCATATTCCCAAGGTCATTCTCGACCTTCTCAAAACTCTTACCAGGCTAGTCAGAAAAAAAATCCACCTCTTATTTACCAAAATCCATCTCCCACTTACCAAAATCCACGTCCAATTTACCAAAATCCATCTCTCATATACCAAAATCATCCTCCACTTTATAAAATTCCTTCTCCTTACTATCAAGGTGTTACTCTCTATTGTGCTAACGTGCAGACGAGCTATAGAGCACCCCCTCCTGTTTATCAAGCCCAATCTCCACTATACCAAAATCCTCCTCCGAACTACCAAGCTCCAATGCCAAACTACCAGACAAACTCATATCCTAGAAATCAAGCTCCCCGTCCGAGCAATCGAGGTTATCAACAGATACCTCCCCCACAAGGAAGTTCTAATCTCCCTCGACCTCGGTCCGAGAAGAAACTTTCGAGGAATTTCACCGCGCTCGCAGAAAGCCGAATAAAGTTGTACAAGCGACTGGTTGTGTTCAGATATATCCACCCAGTGGGGCCCAAACCCGTGGATATCAGTTCGAAATTCTATAGTCTAGATCATAGATGTGATTACCATTCCAACAATGTTGGGAATGATACTGAGGACTGTATCAACCTCAAACATAAGATTCAGGATTCAATTGACTAAAAGGTGGTTTCTCTCCAACCAGCTGCACCTAATGTAAATACCAATCCTTTGCCGAATCATGGAAGTGGCAACGTCAGTATGATAGAAACATACGATAATTGGTGTGGGACAAAAGTGGTAACTCCAATCGTTCATGACAAGTTGGAAAAGGTTGTGGCTTCCTTAAGCATCAAAAAGAAGATAGAGTTTGTTATTTTGACACCTGCAAATGTTGTTACCTTGGTGCCATCAAAAACTCTTATCAAGCCAAAATTTGTGATTGAGACTACTGCACAAGGTATGACCCGATCCGGAAGATGTTATACTCCTGAGGAGCTTGCTCTCGGAGTTAAAAAATGGGATCAAGCTAAAAATCCAATAATCAAGGGTGAGGCAGAGTAATTCTGGAGAAGATGCAGCCGACAGATTATTTTATTGTTAAGTATTTGGAGAAGACTCCAGCCCAGATTTCTGTATAGGCCCTGCTGATGAGTTCTCAATCGCACAGGAAAGCTTTGATGAAAGCGCTCGATGATACGTATGTACCCGCAGGCATAAGCAACGATAACGTGGCTGCTATGATTCACCAGGTTATTCGAGGGCATCGAATCAGCTTTTGCGACGACGAGTTGCCTTTTGAAGGGATGTCCCACAACAAGGCACTGTATATCATTGTCGTCTGTCGCAAAAAGGTTGTCAATTGGGTCTTAGTAGATGATGGATATGGTTTGAATATTTGCCCCTTGTCGACACTGAGGTAGTTAAGGTTTGACCTTGGGAAGCTGGAGTAAAACCAAGTCAATGTAAGAGCCTTTGATGGGGTTCAGAGGGATACGTTGGGAGTCGTAAATTTGGTTATCCAAATGGGCCCTGCCTAGTTTAGCGCACAGTTTCAAGTCCTAGATATTGACACTAGCTATAACCTTCTTCTAGGAAGGCCTTTTATTCACATGGATGGAGTTGTGACTTTTACCCAGCATCAAATGATGAAACTCGTTTGGAAGAACGAAGAGCTAGTCATTCATGGGAAAGGTAGTCACTCTGGCAGACAGGCACCGATTATTGATGAAGTGTCTCGAGGTACTGATTTCTACACGGTGGAACTCGTAAATGCTATCGGTGAAGACTTGGCCCCACAACCTCTCATGTCTTCTGTGTATAAGATGATTGCTACTGTGATGTTACAAAGTTGATTTGAAACAGGTTTTGGATTGAGAAGGAATTCCAAGGAATTTTTGAGCCCATTCAAGTTCCCATCAAAGGAGCAAGGTATGGCTTGGGATACGTCCCCAAAGATGATTATAGAAGACAAAGAAGAAGGATCAAGCATTGGCCAAACCAATTCCACATCTGTATCAATCCTTTCCAGTCCGTGAATATGCCGAGTAGGAGGACCTTGGGGAAGAAATTTGTGACCTTTTTGAAGAGGTTGATGCTATCATTGAGGAAGAGGTCGAGCTGACAGGATACCGTGATGTTGAGCCAGGAGAGATGTTGAAGAATTGAACCTCCACGCTTATCCTAATTCCCCGAACTCCTTGGCAGAAGGCATCATTTTATGCATATTTAAATCGGTGGTATTCCGGAAGAGGCCCGAGACCCACCATTTTGAATTTTTTCTTAACTGTTTGAATTTTTGAATTTCCATCGTGATGTTCAGAGAAGGCAACATGGACCTATGCCATGACCAAAGTTTGCACCGTTTCTTCCAATTTGAATGAAAGCCTCTTTTATTTTAAAATTTATTTATTTACTTATCTGTTATACTTTGCTTTTCTAACTTTGTTTGTTTATGGTTTCAGTAATATAAGTTTTAAACCTTCCAATGTCATGTCATGTCACGAGCTGAACGAACAAAATGAGGCAGGTGATGACGAGGTTGATGGTTAAGAGGAGGAAAGTGAGGTACCGAAGTATGTTGCTGAAGAGTTTTTGTAGTTTGAAAATCAACATAAACCAAATTTAGAGGAAAACTGAAACTGTAAATCTGGGAGACCAAGAGTGTGCAAAAGAGGTCAAGATCATCGTTCACTTGAATGAGGATTAAAAAAAGGATCTGATTCATTTAATCACCGAATACATTGATGTGTTCATCTGGGAAGTCAGCGACATGTTAGGGCTGAGTACCGATGTGGTGTCTCACAAGTTGTCGGTCAATCTAAGGTTCGATTCGGTGAAGCAAAAGGCTCGAAAGTTCAAGCCAGAATTGAGTTTAAAGATAAAATAAGAGATCACTAAGTAGATCGAGTCTCGGTTGGTGGAAGTGACACAATACCCGACTTGGTTGGCCAATGTTGTTCCGGTCGCTAAGAAGGATGGGAAGATCAGAATTTGTGTCGACTAAAGAGATATCAACAAAGCTAGCCCGAAGGATAATTTTCTGTTGCCAAATATTCAAATTCTGATCGATAATTGTGTGAAACATGAAATGCAGTCATTTGTGGATTGTTATGCAGGTTATCATCAGATTCTGATGGACGAAGAAAATGCAGAAAAGATAGCTTTTAGTAGACCTTGGGGTGTATATCATTACAGAGTGATTCGAGTTGACCTCAAGAATGCTGGTGTTACCTATTTGAGGGCTATGATGACCATATTTCATGACATGATTCATAAGGAGATCGAGGTGTATGTGGATGACGTCATAATCAAGTCCCGCGAGAGTTTGGACCACTTGACACATTTGAAAAAGTTCTTTGATCATCCACGTCGGTATAACTTGAAGTTGAATCCCTCTAAATGTGCTTTTGGAGTGCCAGCCGGGAAGTTGATGGGATTTATAGTCAGCAGAAGAGGTATTGAACTCGATCCTTCCAAGATTAAGGCAATTCAAGATTTACCTCCGCCAAAGACTAAGAAGGAGGTGATGAGTTTCTTGGGGAGGTTGAACTACATCAACCGATTCATAGCTCAATCAACTTTGGTGTGTGAGCCTATCTTCAAGCTGTTGAAGAAGGACGCTCCAACAAAGTAGACTGAAGAATGTCAGACTGCTTTTGAAGCTATCAAGAACTATTTGTCCGACCCACCTGTATTGGTTCATCCGCGAGAAGGGAGCCCTCTGTTGCTATTTTTGTCCGTCTCAGATAGCGGACGAAACAGGAAAGAAAGAGCGAGCCATTTATTATATAATCAAGAAGTTTACTCTATACGAGTCTTGTTATACTCTGTTGGAGAGAACGTGTTGTGATTTAGCTTGGCTTGCCCAGAAGTTAAGACACTATCTGTCTTTATACACGACATATATTATTTCAAGAATGGACCCGCTGAAGTATGTTTTCCAGAAGGCGATGCCGACCAGAAAGTTAGCTAAATGGCAAATGTTGTTGAGTGAATTTGACGTTGTGTATGTGACTTAGAAGGCAATAAAAGCACAGGCCTTTGTTGATCATCTTGCAGAAAATCCCGTTGATGAAGAGTACAAACCGCTTAAAACTTATTTTCACAATGAAGAAATATCATTTCTGGGTGAGGATATTTCAGAAGCATATCCATGTTGGAGATTATTCTTTGATGGAATGGCAAATCATCAAGGGAAAGGTATTGGGGCGGTCTTAGTGTCGGAATACGGTCAACATCTATCCCATAGCGGCTAAACTTCGATTTGATTGTACGAACAACATGGCCGAATACGAAGCTTGTATTCTTGGTTTCAGAATAGCCATTGACATGAATGTCTATGAGTTGTTGGTTATCAGAGATTCACATCTTTTGATTCATCAAGTTCAAAGACAATGGGCTGTGAAGAACCCAAAGATTATACCTTACGTATAATATGTGCAGAAGTTGTGCAAAAGATTTTGTAAGATCGAGTTCCGACATACTCCTAGAATACAAAATGAGTTGGCCGACGCTCTGGACACCATCGCTTCAATGATTAAACATCTAGATACTGATTATATTGATCCTCTGGATATAGAGCTGAAAGAACATCCAGTTCATTGTTCACACATTGAAACAAAACCAGACTGTTTGCCATGGTATTTCGATATAAAAAAGTACTTGGAGTCCGGAATTTATGCTGAAGATGCCACGTCCAATCAGAAGAAGTCGATACACCGTATGACTCTCAATTTCTTTATAAGTGGAGAAATACTGTATAGGAGGACTACAAACTTAGGTCTTCTCAAATGTGTTGATGTTGTTGAAGCTGCGAAGCTTATTGAACATATAAATGCCGGAGTTTGTGGCACGCATATGAATGGGCTAACTTTGGCAAGAAATATCCTTCGATCCGGTTATTTCTGGATGACTATGGAGAATGATTGATGCAAGTTCGTGCAGAAATGTCATAAATGTCAAGTGCACGGTGATTTGATCCGAGTGCCGCCTCACGAACCTAATGTTATGAGTTCACCTTGGACATTTGTAGCTTGGGGTATGGATGTTATCGGTTCGATAGAGCCAGCCACTTCAAATGGACACAAATTCATTTTGGTTGCTATTATTACTTTACCAAATGGGTGGAAGCAGTATCGTACAAGTCGGTAACCAAGAAAGTTGTAGCTGATTTTGTTCGCAACAATATGATATGTAGATTTGGAGTGCTAGAATCCATCATTACTAATAATGGTGCAAATCTCAATAGTCACTTGATGGGGGATATTTGTGAACAATTTAAGATTACTCATCAAAATTCGATCGCTTATCGTCCTCAAATGAATGGAGCTGTAGAAGCCGCCAATAAGAATATCATGAAGATTTTGAGAAAAATTATTGATAATCATTGTGGTTGGCATGTGTTGCCATATGCTTTATTGGGTTATCAGACGATTGTCAGAACGTCGATTGAAGCTACTCCGTACTTGCTAGTATATGAAACAGAAGCAGTCATACCTGCTGAAGTCAAAATATCGTCTTTAAGGATCATCCAAGAAGCTGAGTTAAGTAATGCTGAATAAGTCAACAAGCGGATTGATCAACTAACTTTGATTGACGAGAAGAAAATGGTTGCCGTTTTTCATGGGCAATTGTATCGACAGAGAGTGATTTGTGCTTTTCACAAGAGAGTAAGAGTTAGAATTTTCAAAATCGGTGAATTGGTACTTAAAGCGCATTTTTCCTCATGAAGACGAGTACAAAAGAAAATTTGCACCAAACTGGAAAGGACCTTACATGGTTCGTAAAGTATTATCTGGAGGTGCTTTGGTCCTGTCGGAGATGGATGACACTGTATGACCGAAGCCAATCAACTCAGATGTTGTCAAGAGATACTACGTGTGAAGCTTGGGTTTGCATTTCTGTTATTTACTTGTAATCATTCTGTTTGCTTCTATTTGTTTTGCTTAAATTTTTATCCCTTTGTAATGAACAATGTTTGACCTGAATTCTCAAGAATGAGATACGTAGGCAGCCTATGTCGGCCTCGGTCACCCCATTTATCCCTTTTAAATATTTCTTTGTAATGAACTACGTCTGACCTGAATTCTCAAGAATGAGATACGTAGGCGGCCTATGTCGGCCTCGGTCGATTTCTTTATAAAATTTTTATTATTGTTAGCCTTTGAGGGGGAACTAATTTTCACTTGATTTCTGCCTCAACAAGATACGTAGGCTCCACAAGGGTTCAGTCATATTTCCCGAAAGATTTCTATTTCTCTTTACAATAGAAACTGGGACAAAATTTTTTAGAGGGTCTCAAAAAAATCTCAGCAAAAGATTTTTTCTCAGCAAGTCAAGACTGAAGATATTTCGAGGTTTGCAACTGGGACAAAATTTTGAGAGGATCTCAAAATTCCACAATTTACTCAGAGACAGTTGAAAGATAAAGTCGATAGAGTTAACTAGGACAGAAATTTTGAGGATGGCCTCAAAATTTCAACATAAGTTTATCGGCAGTCTAGAATGGTTTTGAATACTCCCCATCTAATAATCAGATATACCTCCAAGCATCAGGCTCAAAGAGGTTCGCTAAGCCTGGCGTGACATGACACTAAGCAGTGACTCTTTTCAAAATATTACTTCTCGAAAAATTATTTTCCTAAAGATTTTCCTTTTGTGTTTCATTTGTTTTGCCATAAAATATTTTGTCTTATCCATCAAGAGTTGGGAGATCATAAAGATCAACCGGAGATAGCATGACAAGGAGCAGGCGACTGAAGAAATCAACACAGATCAGTTCGTTTTAAAAACTAACAATTTTTTTGTGGACGCAGGTTTATAGTTTGCTTTAATATCAGCAAATTCCTCTGATCAATAAATATGAAAAAGTCAAGGGAGGAGAAAACTCTCCCAAAATTTAACCGTGTTCCCTGTAAATGCAGGAATTATTTTATATTGCTTACACCGGAGAATTAGGAATATGAATGGTCTATTTCAGTCAATTTCAAACAATATGAAGTCCATAAGGAACGTCCAGTCCGATTTGAAGGGGAATCAAACAAAAATCTCAAGAAAGAATTTACGATTTTCATAAAGGGCGTCATCAGCATCATAATGTTAGATATGGTGTTACTACTACCCGGAAGGGTCATTTATTTTATTGCCGATCAAGACGATACACTTTATGGAGGAACAGTTTACTTCATTATCAAATGAGACAACATCATTATCCAGAAGGCACCCAGAAGATAACTATGTTTCTCGGTTGAAGCGCTATTTTCATTTGGTACCAAGGATAACATCAAGAGTCAATATTCTTGCATCGCGGAAGATCACGCATCGCGAGTTAATATTCATACATCGAGGAAGATCATGCATCACGAGTTAATATTCATGCATCACGGAAGATCATGCATCGCGAGTTAATATTCATGCATCGCAGAAGATCATGCATCATAAATTATTATTCATGCATCGTGAAAGAACATGTATCGCGAGTTAATATTCATGCATCGCAAAAGAACAAGCATAGCGAGTTAATATTCATGCATCGCGGAAGAACATGCATCGCGAATTAATATTCATGCCTCGCAGAAATTTATGCATCGCGAGAAGATTTCATGCCTCGCAGAAATTATGCATGGCTAGAAGATATTCATACCTCCCAAAATTTATGCATCGCAGGAAGGTTTTATACTCTGCAAGAAATCATGCATCACGGGAAGTTATTCATGACCCGCAAGAAATCATGCACTGCCAGAAAAGGAAATCGTGCATCCCAAGAAAAATATTTATCCACGGCATCAACTGCATTTTTTTATTTTAATAAAAGTAAACATCAAGAAGAGCATCAAAGACGACGACAAGAGAAATACTAGCACACCACATCAAGTTTCCTTTATGTTGACATCAAATGAAGAATACATTGAAGATTATATTGCAAACAAAAGACATAAGCTTTATTTGCTTTATGTCAAATAAATCGAGTTGATGTCAAACGTCGAGATGAACAATTAAGTGTTGGCATGGTAAATGACATTGTCTCCCATTTAACTACATTTTTATGCTGACGAGTTTTATCTCAGTCTTTGTCGAGAGCATCCGAAAGGATGAATTTTCCAAAACATACCACAGGTGTGGACGACATCAAAAAGGATGCAGCACAACGTGGAACTTTTTCTTAGCAGCGAACTGGGACACAATCCAAAGAGGAATGTCAAACTCTTAGGACTCTAGCAGAGGAACGACTTCCACCACAATCAAACCACACCCCTATCAGAAGGCATGTGGGTTTTTCTTTAGGTCTGTTAGTTTCAGTCATACATCAGGAAATTTTAGGATCTACCGAAAGTAAGTTTCCAATCTGAGTGAGAATGCGTCAGGAGCTTGAAAATTATATCAGTGTAAGTTCTTAATTATGGGTGTGAAGCGCGCCACATTCATGGCTAAGAGGTTACAAGCCTCCTTTTCATACTCGTTTAATCTTGTCACTTGTCCAGAGCCAAAGGTTATCTAGCATAATAGATTTCTTTTTCAACAGATTGAGTCGAACTACAAGCAGCCTGATTCCTAAGATTTAGGATACGTAGGCGGGCTCAATGTTGAAAACTCGGCTGTATTTCAACATTCACTCTTAAATCCCATTCCCGAGCATTTTGATCCCTTCATAATTTGGTACCGAAGTGACTTTTGAATTCCTTCTTAATTGTGCGTTAAATCAAACATATCGAAGTTCAAGTGTCCTGAATTCCTATATAGCCTGGGATACGTAGGAAACCCATTTCCGGGGTTTGGCCATAATTCCTAAAGTCTGTACCAAATTTTGTTGGAAAGATGAATTTGTGGTCAGTAATAATTGGATTGGCCACTTTCATTTTCCTCGAATTTCTTGCATCAATCCGAGAGAAACGAGAGACAGTTGTTGACACCCAATTTTGACCCTCCCCGATTGGAATTAATTCAGGAGCTTTATAATTTCCAAACAATTTAGAATAATTAGTTTTATAAAATTCAAATACTTTCCAAAGTCATTTTAAGTAATCCTAGTAGATTTTTATAATTTATAATTAGTAAATATATTTTCAAATAGTTTATAAATATAATTGGTATATTTTCATAAATATTCGAAAATCATCTCAAAAATATTATAATTTTAGTAAGTATTTTTTTGATTAGTTTAGTTTAAATTGTAGTTATATTTTTGAATCATTAGTTTATAATTGAATTAATTATTTTATTTTTGTTAAGATTAATAAGCTCGTTGCTTAATCATATTAATTCGTGTTATCTATATTTTAGCCAAATTCATTAGTAAAATTCAATTCGGCTATATGAAAGGATCAAATTTTTGGGCCCTTACAAAACATTTTTCAGCAGCCCATCCAATTTTCCAAATAGGCCCACTTTAATTCCTTTAGCCAAAGAAACCCATTCTTTTCCTAATTTTCAACCAAGCCCAATAACACCCATCCCACTGTCTCCCTTGACCCAACCCAATCCCAATTCAATACCCAAAAGACCCGTTCCCAGACCCTGTACGCGTGCTTTCTTCTTCTCCAGAAGTTCCAGTGACCCAGATCGCTAAAATATGGGAGAATATCGCGACCCGAGTCCGGCAACTCTTGTTGTGTCGTCTTCTATCTCTCTCCTTTATCCTCTCCGTACGGGAATAGTCTAGGTGTCAAAATATCGTCGCCTCTTCGTCCTTGGTTTCTAATCCAATGGCCAGCCTTTCAATACCGTTGAGGATGGTACCAATTTCAGCTATTAGCAAACTTAACTCCAAGGAATTCGAATTCATCCAGTTTTCCCTCTCAAAATAAGCCCGTTTCCTCCTTAGCTCAGCACCAATTTCTTCTATATAAACTCTCATCTACTCTTTATTGAGGGAGGATTTTTGATCTGATAAGACATACCTCAAATGGCTTCAAAAGTTTAAGGACAAGAGTTCAAACAAATATAATTTTTGATTTTTGATTTCATCAGTATCTTGTGTAGTCAAAGTTCATGGTGGATGTTGCTTCGTAGTCAAGCATGTCGTCCCGGAACGCTGCTCCAAGATAGGTGATACTTCTCCCCTCATTCACGTCTTATTTTGATTCCGAGTACTATGTGATGAGCATTCTGTTGGTTTCTCTGGCTTCATCCTTGTTTTCTTCTTTATTTTGACTTGTATACTCTTCTTTGAAAGTCTGTTTGGTTGGAATTTCTAACTGATCATTGTGTCATTCATTTTATTGTCTTAGTTAAATGGATGAATCCGAATTTATAAATGCTTAAAATTTGGCTTTCGTTTTGTTTTGAATCGTGTGATCGTCTTGCCGTAATTGTCATGCCCGATATGTCTCAACTTTTTCTAAGTTCTAGTTGGAAAATGCTTGTGTGTAAATTTCCATTTTGATCATATTTTACCTCTAGGTTAGTGTCTAAATATGTGATATTAGTACAATGTTCTGACTTTCTCGTATGAGTTAATGTGGTTCAAGTTTTGTTTTGTCTTCATTACCGTGCTGATTTGAATCATTAAATGGTTGAGTTATAAGTTTTCCTAAAAAATTCTTGTGAATCTGTAATGTGCTATCCATTTTTATCAAGTTGAATAGCTTAATCAAATTTTTTTGGAATATGTTGTTCACTATCCATAGCTAAGGGATAGGCAATAACTTTATTTTTGTTTTATTTTGTTTAGTTCGACTTATAGTTAATAATACCTCTGCTATTTGTATTCTACATATGAGTGTCACTTGTTTTGCTTGCAGTTCTCTAATGTGGACATAAGTTCTATTTTCCTTTTGAATACACTGAAAATTTCTTAGCCATGTCTTATTATATTTTCATTAAAGATATTACTCTTGTGAATTAGTTGAAGTGTAAATACTACTCTTTTCAAGGAAGACATGGGCTTTTACTTTCCTTTGCATTATTTATTTGGTTTGAATTTACATTTGTTAGTTCCAATACTGTGGTTTGGCATTAATTCATCTTTTTTTCTTTTAAACTTGTATGAACTCCTTTTCGAGTCCATGGTGAATTTATCTTCTTCGCATTTTCTAGTTGAGTCATAAAAGCTCGATTTTACTTTCATATCTATCGAATGCGGAAGCTGTTACATGTTCAAGAGCTCCAAAATACTGTTGAAAGTTTGCTCAAAAGCCCAAGAAATGGGCAGTATACATACTGTATACAACTTTATACACTGATATACAGGTCTAGAGCAGAAAATACATGGAGAAAAAAAACACAATACAGGTCGGAGGAGTCAAAGAGGACTGTATGCAATCGCTATGAACTTTGATATACATAAAAAGAATTAAGAAAAGACCCATATACATAAATATACGCTTGGTGTATACACATGATTTCAAGGGTTAAAATAGGGCCAGAGCCCAATCAGCAGCCTGAAAAGCCCAAGTTCAAATATTCTTCCCTCTACTATGATTTATTTGCTATTATTGTCATTTGACTTACACTTTTGGTTGAATTTTATTAATTTTCCAAGGGTAGTCATTTCTCTTTATTTATATATATATATATATATATATATATATATATATATATATATATATATATATATAGACAGAGAGAGAGAGAGAGAGATTTTGCTTAGTCTTTATTCTACTCGTTACTTTTGAATGACTCCTCTTTACCTTATTTCCCTTTAAAATAATTGGCTAAAAATGATATGATAAGTAATAAATAAAAATAATAAACATAAAATTTTCTTTACTTAGTCAATATTTGAAAATTAAAATTAAAAGTCAGGTTTAGTCAAATCGTTGGTCAATCGCGAGTTAGCGGGCATTTCGAGGGCCTAACACCTTTTTGGAATGTACATTTGAACTTCGAACTCTTTTCAACTGATTTTTATCTGTTTTAAATCTTTTGAAAAATAATTTTAAGTTTTCTTGATTTTTACTAAAAAATCAAGTGGCGACTCTGTAATTTGAAAAGTCGATTTCTCTTAAATCATAGGATTAATCGATTTTTCGAAACATAGTCATTTTTTCTTTTACTTATATATTTTTTGGTAAAACATCTAGATGTGCTCTTTTCTAATAACAAACATCTATAGAGTTGACTTTTTCAATTTGAGATACATATATATATATATATGTTATTTTGAAAAGTCATTTTCCTTGATGACTTTAAGAAATCATATTAAATGGCAATAATATTCCTTAACTCAACCCCTTGCCCTTTTTCTAAATATACATAGCTGTTTAGGAGTGTCATCCTAGAACATGGCAAGTATATTAATTGAAGAACATGGCAACTTTTTGTATCATTTCTCCTCTATCGGTTTCTCCAAGTTCCTAATACTAAGTAGCACATGTGTTATTCAATCATAGAATCGATTTCGATAGTCAACTCTATATTGTATGTTTGTTATAAGAAAAATGCACATCAAGGTACTGTAATCTTTTTTAGAATATCATATTCAAATAAGTAGTTAGCCCATGAACCGCAATCTAAATTAAATAAACATTAGAAAAATCTTTTTGTTATTTCCTCCCTCTCTCACATTTTCTCAACATTTGTGTTTTTGCTTCTATTTATTTGAAGCTAGATATGATTCATTTGAATGTATAAGTAACAAGGGGAAGAGAGGGTAAAGAAAATGGAGAAATTTTTGTTGTTTGCTCTCTTATTTTTGGCAATAACAATATTGGGTTCAAGTCATGGGCTTGATCAAAGTCCTAAAGGAGTGGACAAATGGTTTAAAAAGCTTTCTCATGCAAAACTAAAAATGACCAAACTTCACTTCTACTTTCATGATACTGTGACTGCAAAGAAACCATCAGCAATCCAAATAGCACAAGCCAATAATACATTTCAATCACCAACATTATTTGGCTTAGTGAGGATGATGGACAATCCATTGACGGTTAAGCCCGAGCCAAACTCAAAAGAAATAGGCCGAGCCCAAGGGATCTATGGTTCCGCATCATTTGAAGATATAGGTCTTCTTATGACTCTCAACCTTGTGTTCACCGATGGTAAGTACAATGGTAGCACACTCAGTATCCTTGGGCACAATCAGATATTTCACAAGTATCGAGAATTGCCAATCGTTGGTGGTTCTGGTGTTTTCAGGCTAGCAAAAGGTATTGCTACCGCGAAAACATACAGCGCTGATAATACCACACAAAATGCAATAGTTGAATACCATGTTGTGATTTTGCATTATTGAAATCTGTTGGCTTGTTTTGATTGTTCATAATGTATTCTTGATTGCTTTTTTTTGTTGGAAGTATGCTATGTCGTGATGCTAATAAAGTTAATGTGTTTGTTAAAGAAATAAAGTACTCCTCAGTCCTCCCTGTGTTTTTACTTTTAATTGTCACACTTTGACTTGACATACTCATGAAGAAAATAATTATGAAATACCTATTTTACTAACTTATTCCCCCTATTAAATGATGTCTTAAGAAATGAATATTTAACACCAATTTTGTCTCCTTCCCCGTCTTCTTCGTCTTTTCCAAGCTACCTGCTACGCGAATTTCATATATGGATAACATTACAATTTTATGCACCACAACAATAGTTATGACGTTGTAGGGGCGGCTCAACATAATTCGAGACCTAAAGCGAAATTTTGATTAGAGACTTAAAATTTAAATAAATATTATTTTGTATTTATTTATTTTTCTAAATTTTTACATGTAAATTATTACTTGATATCTTTATTATAAATGAGTTTTTTAAATACATTATTTATTTATTATTTTAAAGCAAGATTTGGTCAGTTTAACATTGAAAACATCATGTTATTGAGACAATTATTATATGAATCGATAATATTGGTCTGTAAGTAATAAGTTGATAAATTTTAAATAAATATAAGAGTTAGAATCATATAATCTGATCCAAAAAATTGATAACTGGTATATCCTACTTTAGTATGTAATGTTACAAAAAAAATATATTTGTAATTTACTTTGTTCAACACTTATCGACTATTTATTCATATTTTTGACAAAATATTACTCTAATTATTAAGAATTTATAAAAATAGAGTGAATAAAGAGTTTAAAAAAGATAAACAATGTGAGTGTTAGCAAATAAATAAATAAACATATATATATCTATACACTTTTTATTATAAATAATAATTTTTTTCATAAAAGAATTAAACTTAATTTTTTATTTATAGAAATTTGAGGCCCAAAAATGGGGGGCCTAAGGCAATGGCCTAAAATTTCTAAGGCAAGAGCCGGCATTGTGACGTTGATGTAACTTTAGTCAACTCTACTTTCAATTTCACAGATCTGATTGAAACAATAGCAATACAAATACAAAAAGATGCTGCTACAAGTAATATTGAAATCAGATAAGCTTTTTCAGATGGATTTTCACCACTGAAAATTATGAACAACATAGGTGAATTGAAAAAACACAGTTATGTGATTACTGCATATCCATTGGTTGTGGAATTAACAGTAGTATCTACCAAAACTCAATATCAATGGTGGATTTCAAAGGAACTACTGTAACCCAGAACAATGTAGAAGGAATTGTAATTGTATTGAATGAGACTCGATAATGCCTTTGATTACTGATGGAAGTATATGTATACAAGAATGCCAGCTGTAAAGAAGAAACAGAAAATATCTAACTAATTATTAACTGACTTCTAAATAACTCCTCTCTAACAAACTAATGAATCAGCTAACTAATTAAGTCTAGGTTGTGATTAGCACATTAATTAATAACAATTCTCAATACCTCTCCTCAAGTTGGTGGTGAGAATTCCACAGCCAACTTGTTCAAAATGGCTGAATGCTTGACATCAGTGAAAACTTTAGTAAGGATATCTTCAAGTTGATTAGTAGTAGAAGTTCATTAATTATAATTTTTTAAGTGTGTTCTTGAACCAACACAAATATACTCAGGACTTGATTGTTTTGGCTAGTCTTCAAGAATCTTCCTCTATAAATACTCTATTGGAACTGAATGTAAAGTACTGTCATGCGGAAAAAGATCTTCTTCCTAATCCAACTTTGTATCGAAAATAGTTGGGAACCTAATTTATCTTACTATTACTCAGCCTGATATCTCTTTTGCAGTTCAACAAGTGAGTCAATTTATGCAGGATTCATGCCATCTACATTTGGTGGCAAACTGTTGCATCATTCGATATTTCCTAGGAAGATCTCCTCGTGGATTATTCTTTTCTGATGGTTTTGAGATTCAGCTTAATGCATTTAGGGATTTTGATTGGGCTAGATGTCCTGATACTCGTCGCTACGTCATGGGTTGGTGCAGGTTTCTTGGAGATTCCTTGCTATTTTGGAAGGGCAAGAATCAAGACCGTGTATCAAAATCTTCCACCAAAAATGAATATCGAGCAATGTCTACAGTTTGCTCTGAGATTGTTTGGATTCGTGGTTTACTTGATGAAATTGGATTTCCTCAATCTAATTTCACTCCTTTAGATACTGACAATGCAAGTGCTATTCAATTTGCTACTAATCCAGTTTATCATGAAAGGACCAAACACATTGAAGTAAACTGTCATTATATCAGAGAAGTTGTAGATAAGAGTCATTACTCTTCCACATGTATCTAGTGATCTTCAAATAGCCAATGTGTTTACAAAGTCTATAGCACGACAACATTATCAGTTTCTTGAAGGAAAATTGATGCTTTTTGATCCATCAACATCAATTTGAGGGGGGATGGTAACATTATTGGACAAATTTTAAATTTCTATACGTATCTATGTTATAACTTTAAATATTTGTGTAATGATAAAATATAGCATAGATTAATATAACATATTTTCATAGATATTACAATTAAGAATAACACATATTTAGAGATATATAGCAGATTTTTAGGCATATAAATCAGAATTTTTTCTATTATGGAAGAACTCTCATTTGAGCACCCATTCAACAAAATTGACAGCATCAACATGTGTACTTCGTGTCCATTATCTATGGAGTATTTTTTAAAAAGAAGTATCTTCTTTTGTGACGATTTACTTCTAATTTTGAATATGACATACTTAAAAATACAAGATTAATGCACATTTTGATATATTCCATATATTTTTAATTTAAGACCACAAGATTTTAAACTCTTTTTTATTTTCTTAAATTTTGTATCAAATTAAAACCAAACAAATAATATAAAAAAGGAGAAGGTCACAAAATTATGGGAAATTATTTAGAAAAATCATTAAACTTTCTTTAGTGGTTCAGTAAATCTTCACAGCAATGACAGTTGGTGTTTTATTGGATATTAAGACCACTACAGTCTGCATAGGATATTAAGAGACAGTCTCATATTAGACACAATGGCATATTATCAAGGTAAAAAATGAAATGAAGTTTTACATTTTGTGGGGTATAACTCGATTTTATAATTTATTTATTTATGAGATCCATAATATAGAAAAATAATTTACGTTGTCATGACAAATTTATTTCAATTATAAATATAATTCAATTATTTTTGAAGATAAAAGTGTTAAGTTGAGTGATTCTATTGATACAAAAAGAAAGTTTAATGATTTGTCTTAGATAATTTTCTATTGTTCACTGATTTTATAAGATATTAACTCATTAAACTAGAGTGAGTAGTTAAATTTTACTCCCATCCATTCTTTTGAACAAGATATATATATATATATATATATATATATATATATATATATATATATATACGCGATGGGGCACGGCTCGTGCCATCAAAGTAACATAATATTCAGTAAATTTTGTGCGACATGTTAAAATATCTGCATTTTATATGACAAAGAAAGTCCTATCATGCCATTCTAATGAAGAAGTTGATAACATATATAGTCTGTACATTACACAAAAATTAAAAAAAAAATTAACTTTTTCATGAACAATGAGGTTTAGCATCACTGTTGAAGAGTAATGTGAAAACCCATGTTATGGATAACATATACTTGAAATCGGGATGACAACATGCTCAATTCTTGCTAAACAATTTAGTGTAGTCATCTTTTATCTTCACTTCTACATGTCATCTTTATTCATATCTTAATCATCTTTTGAACTTTGTAACATCAAACCTGCCAAATAATACTAACAATTCAAATTAGGATACCAAAGATTTCAAGAAACACCATTATGCCAATTTCACACAAAAATACTACTTAACTGATTACAAAACTTACTTCCAATGAGCCTTTTAACATCATATTTAATATGTTCCGAAAAACTTACTTCCAATGAGCCTTTTAACATCATATTTAATATGTTCCGAGTTAAGACCTTACCATACTTTCTTTCTTCCCCTAATTTAGCAAAATCACAATTTCATATACTGCCCCAAATTAAAAATCTATAGGAAATTTTGCAACTTCAAAAACATTATAGGCAAATCTAAGTCATCATTCATTGTGAATACCTTATTTGCATATGAACCAACCTGTCTTTCTAAGAAGCAATAACATAAATACAAATTTGTTCAGTGGATTGAGAAAAAAATAACACTAACCAAGGAAATGTAAGATTGTCATCATATACTTTTATTGGGATCGTGTCTTCTAAAAGTTAGTAATCATTCATTCCATCTCTATTTATATTGAAAGTTGAAACACAACTATAAATTTGTTTTTATGATTTATCAGATATAAAATAATGATAGGAAGGTTAAGATAACATGTACATTCATATTCCAACTAATTCAATTATTAAAGGAATAGTTATAAAGATCCGCAATGTAAGAGATAGTTAATTCATATACTGTTGCATTACTATGAGTGCTAGTTCAGTCCCAAACTTTAAATAAAAAAACAGAGAAATCTCAATTAGTGTTTCATTCCTATGAATACCAGTTTAGTACTAAACTTTAATAAATAGAAGAATTCTGACATATTCTTCTAACAGTGGTCTACAACAATTTGCAAAATTACAGGTTTCATAAGTTAAATTCTATTCCATACTTCCCTTGAGATTCTATAATTGATATAATATTTTCCCTTCCCTTTTTTTAACAAAAAAATTAACATTATTCAAGGATATTCAAAAATGGCAAAACCTCTACGGTCCATTTTAGATGAAAATGAAAGGATTAAGAATGCTTTGACAGTTTAAAAACATAATCTTGAGGAATGAACATAAATGCACAATTCAAAAATTTGAAATCTACATAAATATAGTCTTTAACTTTCATCATTCAAAAAGAGATCATATATCAAGTGTCAAATCATAACTTTAAGAATTAAGAAACTAAATGAAGTAGCTACCTTGGAAAAAAATGTCATGTTGATGTATGTAAAGTTGAGTTCTTTCTCCATCATAAACACCAAAAAGAGTAAGCAGATATTAGTTTCACATCTTCTTTATTGATTATGTTTATATCTAAATGTTGCTTCCAAGAAAAAATAGGTAATACATTTATGGGAAAAAGGACAAATATATTTCCAAACTATCATAAATGGTATGTCAATACCCTTCTTTATACTTTCAGGTCGTATATATCCTTACCGTTAATATTTCGAAACATATATGCCCTTAGGATAGACGGAGAGACACGTGTCATAATTTGAACCCATCCATAACCCGGTTGAAAACTCTCTTCTTCTTCCCCAATCTAACCTAACTAAACACCCACTCGTGTCAGTTTTCCCACAAATTAATTACTTTTCTTCTAGTCATTCCAGCTCCGCACCATTTGATTTTACACATCTTGTTCGATGTGAGCATAGTTATCGTGCTTCTTGTCAGCACAAATAAGTAGTTGGCTGCTTCATTCTCTATTTTCTATTCAATCATGATGCTTGTTCTGTGTTCCTAGAAGCATGAAAAACTGGATATGCAATAAATGTTAGGACAATATCAAAAGTTGTGGAAGGGATAATGCACAAGTACCCCTCAACCTATGCCCGAAATCCCAGAGACACACTTATACTATACTAAGGTTCTATTACGCCCCTGAACTTATTTTATATGTAATTTTCTACCACTTTTTAGCCTACGTGGAACTAGTTTGAAAAAAAAGTCAACCATCCTTGGGCCCACAAGATAGTGCCACGTAGGTCGAAAAGTGGTAAAAAAATATTAATAAAATAAGTTCAGGGGGGTAATAGGACCTTAATATAGTATAAGTGTGTCTCTGAGATTTCGGGCATAGGTTGAGGGGGTACTTGGACATTATCCCGTTGTGGAATAATAAATTGAGTGTGAAAGATTAAGACTTGATGGTTGCTTTTATAAGTGAAATTGAATTAAGGAATTTGAGTTTCATCATATTTTTTTCAATTTCATACAATCAAAATCAAAATCTTTATGAGTGATTTTAGTCAAATCAATTGAAATATTCTACAAACATTTTTGGTTGAAGAACATGAAGAACAAGAAATGGTCCAAAGGATTTCTGGAAAAAAAATCTTCTTCTTCGCTTGAAATTGTTGTTCAAATCTAAATGTTTGAAATAAGTTTTTGTTGTAGAAGTTAAGAAAAGATGAATTTGAGAGTTTTGATTGTCTTACTGAAACTTCACTTTTGACTTTGGGTGCTTTTGGTTACAATTTGGGTTATAAATGTGTTAAAATTGTGAAAGATGGGTCGGTTTTTTTATTTATGGGTAAGAATTAAATTAAATTTGTATGGACCGTTAAGATCATGACACGTGTCTTTCCGTCTATCCTAAGGGTATATATGTTCCGAAATATTGACAGTAAGGATATATACAATTCGAAAGAATAACGAAGGGTATTGACGTATCATTTATGATAGTTCGGGATATATCTGTCATTTTTCCCTACATTTATCTATAACTATTAAATAGTATTAAGTATCAATTTTTTTTTGCTGCTGCTCATTGATGCAAGATTGTCTAATATTTAAACTGACACACATATTAATTGGATTTGTATTCAGCCTGCAAAATGTTGAGAAGAAAAGTTAAATTTGCTATATTTAAAAGCCAAATCATTTATTAACATAGAAAAATCATTTATTAGAGTAAACATGTATAAAGCTCCATATCATATCTTTCCTTCTAAAAGGAAGGTTGATGACCAACAAAGTCCCTACATGTACATGACAGAGGGAGGCATAGAAAAAGAGAAGAAGATCAAGGGATTTAACTGAGAAGGTTCAATGAGAGAGGAGAAATTTGGTTCTACATGAGTAAACATGAAACTATATGTGTCTTCACCGCTACAAACATACAATAGATATTTCTGAAAGGGCTTTAGTATACATGGATTTTCATAAACCAAAGTAATAAATTAAAAAAATGTAAATAAACCAAAGTTTTTACTGCCTCAATGGTAGATGCTTCAACATTTTAAATAAGCAAAATTTATTAACCGTCTCACTCTTGCGTTTATAAACTCCATTATCAAGGATAATAGAGATATAATATCTCTCTCAATAGACAACAAAACAGATTGAAAAAAGAAGAAGAAAAATATCATAACAAAAACACTACAAATTCAATGAAGAAGACCACTGAAAAGGAAAACAGTCAAGTTAGAAGATAAACTTACTGATGAAGGAAAGAGTAAGGCATACGAAAAACATGATCTAATCTCTATAGCTGAAATCATGTTCATTTCATCTTTAAACACAACTTTAGTAGAATAATCTTTGTAAATTTTAGAAAATCAATTGATGTATCAATAATCATATCTAGCTAACCTCTTCATTTTACTATGATAAAATACGAGAGACACATTTTAAGCTCAAAGACAAAATCTACTACTAAGGAGCTCCTAAATGTAAGTGCAAATAGTGAACATATTAGAGAAGATAACTATCAATGAAGTAAATAAAATCTTACAAAATTTAAAAGTGTGTATTTACAGTATATCCAACTATTGATATGGATACTATTTTTATTTATCGATCAAGAATGTATATGCTACCAATTGAAACATTAGAGTTCAATGAAATTTCTATATTTGCCTTTAAGTTTAATATCATAAGTCCAATTGTTCAAAAAAATAAATAAGAGAACTGTCATTCACCCAAAATAGAAGCACATAAGATTTAAGAACCATAGTCATATAGAAAGGAGAACAAAAGAGGAGGCTTAAACTGATGACAACTCATCCAAACCATCCCACAATGAGCCAATGTAATAGAGTTGGTGATAATTACCTTAGAAGAGGAGAAAATGTGTACGTACTCACAACCCAATGCCATTTGTTGCTCATCAAAAGTCATTACTCCTGCAAAAATCAAGTAAAATCATCAAGATGTAGTAACGGGATCCAAGTTTTCAATAATCAACAGAGCGGAGCTCAGTGTCACAATTGTGTTATATTGAGAATATATGAATGATTATATAAATGAAGAAGTGGAGACACACCACTAATTTTTCAAACAAATTTTTATCTTACTACAATCGACAGAGAGAAAAGGAGAAAAATTAAAAAGCAAAAATTGATATCCCAATAAATAGAATATCATAATCACGTTAATTGTCAAATGTATATAGAATTGGACAATTAAGAATTAATAAATTCAAAAATTAAAATTATATTAAATCAAATTATCCTATAAAAGGAATCCTTGACAATTGTCAAAGTGAGAGACTATAACATCAACCCCAATAAAAAAGGGTAGGCTACATGAATCTTACAGGTCATGTTACTCCATTGAAGATTCAATTCCCTAACTTGTTTAATCCACATGCACTAAAATAATTTTGAACAGTTTCACTCTTACACCCCTAATTTTCATAAACTCCGGGGGGGGGGGGGGAATTCATATACATATATTAATTTTTTGATTGCTTGGAAGTGAAATGGGAGGAGAATTACGCTGTTAACCCAATTTTCAAACTTAAAATAAAAATTTCAAACTCCTATAGAAAAATTTAAAGTGAAAGCATAAGAACATAAATAAACAAAACAAAATAAAGAGTGACAACATAATCCACCATCAATTAAAAAAATTATACACTTTAAAAGAGTGAAGAACATAGAAAAGCCATATATTAATATATATGGACCCGAGATTCGACGCTTTAGAAACTATAAAAGCAGTAAAGCACAAAGAGAAGGCACCTACTCATAGTATAAAGCTCACCGGACAAACTAACCATGGAGGAACTTGCATTAACAAAGCTGGATTTTCTGCTCTTGTGTTTTTGTGTTGAAGCATAGTACAGGAAGTACAAGCACCCAAAACAGCCCCTGAATATTAGAATCAGGAATTTGATGAATATAATAAGCCTTGAAGAGAAAATATGTCAGATTAGACAGATTGAAAAACATGTAAATTTACCTGAAATCATGAAGAAATACTTCGGTATGGCATTCAAAACAAACAACAGAGATTTAAAGTGTCTACATAAAGAGAAGACACACTCAGTAACACATGGATTCACCATTGAAGAGTTGAGACCTACAAAGAAGAGTTCAGAAAATAGACCAAGCTTAGCAGAGGAGGAGACAGAAATCTATAGAGAATTGTGAGATGATAGTGCAAAAATTGTACACAAAGTGAAGCAAAAGTGAGACACAAAGAAGAAGGGCCAAATATATTGTACAATTAGTACTACGTTTAGTACAATTAGAAGATGCAGTGTTCGTTCTTTGTTGTTCACTTACTGTCTTTTTTATTTCAGATTTGTTCTCAGTTATTTACATTATGGCTCAAATAATTTTAACTCTTGTCATTTAAGGTTCATTCAGGAGAAGCACTACTACCAAATACTTCTCTAATATTGAAAACTCGAAGTCAATACCTTTAATTATGGAGAAGCAGCCCGTCCAGTGCTGGCATGGTTATTATGTTAATGAATAACGAATTAATTTTAAAGTTGTGATATATATTTCCTTTGATTTAATAGACTTATTAATGTCACGATCCAACCCACCGTGTTGTGCGCGCACTGACTCTGACACCTAGATAGGAGAACCCTTATCACCCAATTTAAAACATAAAATGAAGAAATAGAAAAAAAACATGATACATTACCTTAATAAAATGAAAGAGGAAATTTTTAATGACTTGGTTGATCATTATCGAAAATTTTCATAAATATTACAGTTTAGCCCTCCCGATGTTAGTCCCGATTGATTTTTGAATGAGTTTTGAATTCATGTTGAGGTTTGAGTTGGAATTTGTGAATTATGAGAAATTTGGCCATTGAGAGGATAAAGTTATTTAAAAGTATTTTAGTGTCTTTTGGAGTGGCGGAATGGAATCCTGTCGATTTAATTAGTTTTAAAATTCGGAAATTCATTTGAGGGAGTTGTCGATTTTAGTTTTATAGTTTTTTTTTTGAGGATTTGAGGTCCTAAGTTGGAAAACTGTGGAATTTTAGTCTTTAAGTTACCTTTAGTTAATATTCTGGGTAGGGGTGTTCGTAGTTCGGTTTAGATTGGTTATTGATTAAAACCAAAACAAAACCAATCTAGTCGGTTTTTAAAATTTCTAAAACCAAACCAAACAAAATGAAAAATATAACCATCGTTTTGGTTATTATTGGTTTGGTTCAATTTTTCTAGTTTATTCTGTTTGAAAGTAATAACTTTTTTGAGTACGTACGTATCTCGATAGACACAAACACCATTACATGAACAATCTACAGAAAAGCTAATGTTGGTTCAGTCAAGCAATTAAGCAATATTAGAGTGTATGACTATTTTATGTGATACAGTAGGTAAAGACTAAAATGGATTTGATGGACTTAGATTTGAGATTGTTATACTTGAGCTTAAGTGTTGGGCTTGAGAAAATGAAAAAGTTAATGACTTAAGTTAATTAATTTAACAAAGTATTTTTAATTTTTTTATGAATAATATATAAATAATTATAAAATTTATATATCTAATTTATCGGTTCGGTTTGAGTGTTTTTTAGTGAAACCAAAAAAAAATAGTGTCGGTTTTCAAAATTTAAAAACCAAACTAAACAAATATCATTTTTTTCAATTGGTTTGGTTCAAATTGTGGTTTGGTTTAGTTATTAACCATAACCATGAACAGCCCTAATTCCAGGTTCAAATGTTCTGATGAAATTCCGAGAGTTTCCTTGGATTCCGGGGATTATTTAAGGTTTTGTGAGGTCTTGATTAAATTTTTAGAGGTTCTAAACTTGATTTGGCCTTTTTAGACATTATGTTTCTTTCTTGTTACTTACGTGGGACTTTGGTCAGGATACGCGAGATTCATATATTTGAATGATTCCATTATTTGTGAGATCGAGTATAGTCAATTTGCATATATGGTTTGTATGTATGGGGTTTTGAACTAATCCTGAAGGCCCTTTTAGTGAATTTTGTGTCTTATGTGATTTTTTTTGTTACTAGTGTCTATCGACCTACACGATCACAAAGGGTAGATGGTTGGCCACTGCGTTTGCGTATGAGTGTCCGTGGTCGCAGAGGATCAGGGCTACTGGCCTCCGAGTTCGTAGAGAAGCTTATGTGTTCTTGGAGATCTTTAATACGTTGTCCATCCTCTTTCGCAAAGGATCACTGGACAAATATTTTTTGAAATCAGTGTTCAACCTCATTTCTCCCTTTTTAATTTTTGGGAGATTGAACATTGCGATTTGAACAAAGTTTTTGAGAAGAAGCGATTGGGTAACGATTCCCAATCTTAAATTCTTCATTTACCCATTTTTGTTAATGAATTTAAGTGTTCAAATTAAGATATTTTGGAATGATAAGTTGGGTTTCTTCAACAACTTGATAAAATAGTGATTATGAGCTAAATTTTAATCTATTTCTACAATTGTTTTTACTAATGAGTTCTGAATGTCTTGGGTAATGTTTTGAAGTAAATATTTTCTATTTCGAACCACATTTTCAAATTTGGACTTTGGAGTTGTTTAGATTCATTTTTCAAAATGTATATATTCTTTTTATTATTTCAAGAATCTTATTGTGATTAGTTCATTAAATTAGATTGTGTGGCTTTGGGCATTGTTCTAAAAGGAAAGCTCAAGTCTTGGATTGACTTTTGATTGAATTGAGACAAGTGATCTTCTAAACCTTGTGAAACTTGTAGAATATTATATTCCATTCATTGTGTGTGCTGGGGAGTAATCAGAATAAAGTGATGGGTTCAATTTTTCCATTTGATTGGTATTAATGAATAATAAGGGGATTAATAAAAGAGGTAATGTGTTGATCATTGTGCTTTGTGAATTGCCTTATTGTGGACCATAAATTGTGGATTGATGAAATTCTTTGATGGCATTATTGTGGATTTGAATAGCTTAAGTTATTATATTTTCCTTATGGTGTGGAATTTCTTATTTGCATTTTGCGTCACCGTGAAGAACCATGTGATCATTTTGCCGAAGAGAAATGGTTTTGGCTAGTTATATTGATGGTGAATTCATTTTCGGCGAGAGTTTTTAATGCTGAGGTCATTATCGGTGAATTCATGGACTATAGGTGTTTCTTATGAGTATTGTCACGCCTCGAAGCTACCCTAGGATGCGGACACGGGACCTAGGATCATGAGTGACCCCAAGCTAATCATGTTGACATAGAATTAATAAATATTGTGCGGAAGCTAAATCACATGAATAATTTGAAGTGATAGGCAAAATCCATATACTATTTAAATAAATTAAAACTGAGAGTTTGACATACAAATTCAAAGTCAAACTCTAACACTAAAGTTGAATCATACTATTTTTGAATTAAGCCTCTAAACTAACTATAAGTGGTGGGAAATGTCCCAGTTAAATCTAGCAAAAACTAAATGCTAAAGACTAAAATGGAAAGATAACATGTCAATTGTCCTTGAAGAGTGAGGACTCATCACTGATGTTGCTGAACTAAAGATCGGGAATCGATCTATGCGGGATTTTGAGAAGGTGTAGCGCAGAGTATGCCTTAGTAAATGAAAGGTACTGATCATGGAGGATAGAATAATTTGAACTATAACATACTTAAATAATTAATAAGGCAATGATATAATCCGAACATGATAAGGATACTGAAAGTACTGTACATGACTAAACTGAATGCAATGAACATGTTTATAGCATGCTGAGACTGAATATTGAACTGTACTGATAACGTGGTCAATGCAATAGATTTTTATTGAACTGTGAGAGCTAATAATAACCGATAAAAAAACACAGAGCTAAATGTGTAGTACGATGTATATGCCCCATCAAGAAAACCCAGTATACCCTGCCAGATGTATAGAGGTATGCTGGCGTGATCACTAAAATGATGCCCATAGAGGAGACTTACAACCGACGGAGCACTTAGTTTTGGACTTGAGGTTGACTGACCCTAGTCCACTCGGTATTGAGCTTCTCTCTGTTGATCAAGTAAGTGACATTTTATTACTGAATTTCTATAATACTGGATAGCACAAAACTGACATGCTAACTGAAAATGCACCATTAATATACTGATAATGAAACATTTAAATCGGAGGCATGCATAACTGAAATATTTGACCTAGTATGTGTAATTCATGAACTAAAAGGACTACATAGCAAGGGTTCTGAATTTATGAAGGTATTACACAAAACCATACTAAAATCATAATAATCCAATCAGGAACATTAAACTAACTCATTCATAATGATCTGCTGAAATTCTAGAGACCCTAGGTTTAAATAATATTAAGGGAATCAAGAATCTGACTGAAATCCTGGGAATTAATGGACAAAAGCTACCCACTAGTGAAATCTCATATACTTGGTGAGAAGTTTCATAAATAAATCTTTAGATTTCGGGGCTATATTTGATGAAAATATGTTGTATTCTTGGACCAGGTCTTAGTCGACTGTATCTCCTTTTGTGTTCTAATTTTTCTATCTTTTTGGTGAATGATTTTCTTATGGTAGATTCTAGTTAAGTTACTAGGCTAAAACTACGTAGTTTAGGGGTGCTACGCATAAGGAAAGGACCAAACAACCTTTGAATTAACTTTGATAGAGTCTACTAACGGACAAGATCGACAGACCATGGCTGGATCGACGGTATGTTCTGGCAACCATTGATGGGGTTATGGAAGTTGAAAATTCGGGTCTGATCCACGCACACAAACCAAGGTTTGTGGCCTGACCTACGTTGCATGGGTCCAACTATTGTTTGAAACTTAGAAATTTCTGGTGGTTTTTGGGGAAGGATCGTAGGTACCCATCCACGGACCAACAACACTGGCCGTGGGTCACCCTACAATCCGTTAGTGGTAATCCGGGTTGCACTTGAAACCCTAAAATCTACATTTTGGTTTGTTCTAGCATACAAGGTGTTACATTATCTTCCCCTTGAGAAGATTCGTCCTCAAATGAAGACTAAATTAGCTGAAATGGAGGGAGAGAGTTGCATCCCCTAAAACTAAACACTGGAAACTGATTTTCGACCGACTAAGTTCTAAGAACATGCAAATACGCTGAAAATGCAAGTACAAACTGAAGGAACAAGATGCTAAGAGTGAAACTGTGCAGGAATGACTGAAAATCTAAAGAAGAACTATTACCTCAAGTTGGAATGGAATTGAAAGGAAATAGGTAAAGATACTTGGCCTTCATGGCTGCTTATATTTCCCAAGTATCTCCCTCTACGGAATGACTCCTCCACAAAATCTTGACTGAAGTGTCTTCTTTGTTTATCAACCTTCTTAGGTGACTATCAAGAATATGAATTATCATATCCTCATAAGTGAGACTATCCTCCACAACCACACTTACTAAAGGTACTATATATGCTGGATCACCCACACACTTCTTCAATAACGAAATGTGAAAAATCGGATGCACTACCACAAGTTTTGTTGGCAACTCCAACTCATAAGACACTTTGCCAACCTTTTTCAAAACCTTGTAAGGGCCTACATATCTAGGTCTGAGCTTCCCTTTATTAAAAAATCTCATCACCCCTCTCATAGGCGACACTTTTAGGAAAACCCAATCATCAACTTGGAACTTTAATTCCCTTCTCCTTATACCTACATAGGATTTCTGGTGACTATGGGTTGTCTTAAGTCAATCTCTAATGAGTTTAACTTTCTCCATAACATCAAGAACTGAAATTGGCCCTATCAAGGCTGCTTCACCTACTTCAAACAAACAACTTTGAGATCTTCATCTTCGCCTATACAATGCCTCATAAGGGACCATCTAAATGTTGGCATGGTAAATGATATTGCAGGAGAACTCTAAAAGATTAGGGTAATCATACCAACTATCATTAAAACCGATCACGCAAGCTCTTAATATGTCCTTAAAAGTTTGAATAGTATGCTTTGCCTGACCATCCGTCTGTGGATGAAAGGTTTTGCTAAGATTAACCTTAGTACCAAGACCTTTCTGAAATGACTTCCAAAAATGAGAACCCCTATCCGAGATGATAGATAAAGAAACCACATGCAATCTAACTATCTCACTAATGTAAAGCTTGGCATAGTCCTCCACCAAATCTATAGTCTTGACAGCCAAAAAGCGCGCAGACTTAGTAACTCTGCCAATAATCACCCAAATGGAGTCATGTTGTCTGCGAGTATGAGGTAAACCTGTGATAAAGTCCACGTTGATCACTTCCCACTTCCAAGTAGAAATATTGCTCTCTTGAGTCATACCTCTTGGTTTCGGATGTTTTACCTTGATATGTTGACAGTTGGGGCACTTAGCCACAAAATCTGCTATATCCCTTTTCATACCATTACACCAAGAGACCTCCTAGAGATCATGGTACATCTTAGTGGCACCTGAATGAATAGAATATCTAGAATTATGAGCTTCTACAAGAATCTATTGTCTCAACTCACCCACCTTAAGAACACATAATGGACCCTAATAACGAAGCACACCATCTCCGCCTTGGGAGAAAACTTTAACTCTCTATTCATGGACTGAACCTTTAGTTGAAATAGTATCGGATCACTATCTTGCTTTTCCTTAACATCCAATAGCAATGAAGATTTTGATCCATTTTAAACTGATACACCACCATATGATATTCTCATGAGACGAACTCCTAAGCGAGCAAGCCTGTGAAAATCCTTTGTTAGTTCATTTCTTTCTTCCTATACATGTGCTACACTACCCATGGATAGTCTGGTATGAGCATTTGCTACTATAATGGACTTACCAGGATGGTAGTACACACTCATATTGTAATCATTGAGGAACTCAAGTCATCTCCTCTAACGAATATTCAACTCTTTCTAGGTGACAAATGTTAAAGGTTCTCATGGTCTATAAACACATCTATATGAAAACCATACAAGTAATGTCTCAAAATCTTAAGTCCAAACACCACTACTTCTATATCGAGGTCATGAGTTGGATAGTTCTTTTCATGTACCTTAAGTTATCTAAAAGCGTATGCTATAACCTTACCTCGCTTAATCAACCACAACCTAGGTCAACTCTGGATGCATCACAATGTATAACATAACTTTTTGACCCCTCTGGTAAAGTTTACATAGGAGCCGTAGTCAACCTAGCTTTCAGTTCTGCAAAAATTTTCTCAGAGTCATTTGACCTTTAAAACTTAAACTTTATCTAAGTTAACTTAGTCAATGAAGATGCAATGGATGAAAAACCTTCCACGAACCTTCTATAATATCCTGGTAAACCCAAGAAACATTTGATGTTTGTAAAATAGGTAGGTTTTGGCCATTATTTCACTACTTCTATTTTCTTAGAAATCACTCGAATCCCTTCTCTAGACAAAATGTGACCAAGGAAAGCAACGGATTATAACCAAAACTCGCACTTACTAAATTTAGCCAACAAATGGCAATCTTTGAGAGTTTTTAGAACAACACTTAAATGATTTGCATGTTCTTCCTCATTCCTAGATTAAATGAGGATATCAATAAAAAAAAATTAATCACGAGTACAAGTACTGCTTAAACACACTATTATCAAAACCAAAAAAGTTGCAGGAGGTTGGTTAATCCAAATGACAAAACTACAAATTCATAATGAACATACCAAATTCTGAATTAGAGATTGAGAAGGGGGCTATGAGAGAGAGTTTCTGGACTAATATTAAAGGTGACTACTATATAAGAAATTACAAAGAGAAGAGTAGTCCTTGGATCTATAAAGCATAAACATCTAATCAAAGAATCGTAATGTACCAGCGACTACATCTGGAGAATCTTCCTGATCCTGGCAAGCTTGAAAAGCATATAACCTGTTTTGGTACTAACTGCCACCCGTACTACATGAGTTACCTTGTTGAGTCGGGTGACCAACTTGTGCTACTGAAGTTATAGACTAAGATCTACTATTATTTACCCATTGACCCTATTAAGAGGGACAATCTTTCAACACTAAGCTCTACTATTATTTCCCCGTTGACCCTATTAAGAAGGACAATCTTTCAACATGTAACCAGATTGACCACACCCTACACATCTTTTACTTCCTACAAGGCACTCGCTCGAATGGTTCTTACCACACTTTGGAAAAATTGGGTGTGGTCTGGTGCCTAAAATACTACCTTGACACTTAAAGTTGATGCTCTACCTTGGTGATCATTTAAGAACTTGGAGGAAGGAACACTAGATGATGAAGGTGGTGGAGTTGAAAACTTGTACTGAAACTCTTAACGACTTCCACCATCTGATTTCTATTGAGAATTGTCATAGTTGTATGTCCTATACTTCTTATTCTCCTTGGCATGTCCCCTAATCTTATCACCTTCAACCTGCTAAGCATGATTCATGAGACTATAAATGTTGATATCTTCTAGCAACATAGCATTCCTACACTTTGTTTTACACAGTCGAGTACCTCATAAAGAAACTTATTCATTTGATCCTTGGAATTGGCTACCATGTGAGGAGCATACCTGGAGAGCTTGGTGAACTTGAATCCATAATCATGGACTGACACGAAACCCTGCCTCAAATTCATAAACTCATGAGCTCATGCCTCCCTCAATGCCTTTGGGAAGAACCTGACCACAAAAATCTCACTAAAGCATTCACAAGTGATAGGAGCTACATTTGTACCCCTACTCTCTTTCAACTAAATGTACCAGATGTGAGATACATCCTTCACCTAATAGGATGTCAACTCTACTATACAATCACTCACTTGCATGTCTCCAAAGAACTTCTTGACCTCATCTATGATTTTTTTGGGATCCTCACCCATCTGTGATCCTAAAAGCTCAGGCGGATTCATCCTAAGAAGTCACGAACCCTGCCTTCCACTGACCCACCACCAGTATTTGTAGGAAATGAACCTTCTCGTTGTTCTAATTAGTCACACTCTGAGCCAAATGTTGAATGGGGTTCCTAAATTCAACATTTGATACTTCCTAATTTGGGACTTCAGGATTCCTGGCATTCGCATTCCTTCCATAAGCTCAAGGAGGAGGCATGACCTGAAACTCATAATGTCGAGTTAAAACGGGGAATTATATCATACCTTATGCACGATAAGGTAACAAAGGGATCGAAGTTTTCCTAAAATACTTTACAGCCTCCTTCTCTTTTGATGTGGTGTATTTCACACCCATGAAAGGGACTGTACTTAGTGTGGATTTTTGGACATTCTAGGACTCTTAAACCTAGGGCTCTAATACAAGTTTTTTACGCCCCGAAACTACCCCCAAGAAGAGGACACGAGACCTAGGATCATGAGTGATCTCAAGCTAACCCTATTGGCACATCATGATCAACTAAGTAAACTGAATCAATATAATTTGTGCGGAAACTAAATCACTTTTGAATAATCTAAAATGATGGGGAGAATCCATATACTATTTAAATATAGCAAAATCTAAAAACTAAGGCTCTACACTAACTAGAATACAAATGATTTGAATCTAACTCTGTCGGAAATAAGCCTCTACACTAACTAGAATTTTCGTGACATGCCCCAACTAAATATAGCAAAATCTAAAAACAAAAGACTAATATGGAAAGATAACATGGCAACGATCCTCGAAGAATGATGACTCACTACTGAAGCTGTTGAACTGAAGATAAGGAATGAATTTATGTCTGACCTGACTTTTGAGGACCTGACCTACATCACGAGAAGATGTAGCCCATAGTATGCATTAGTACATGAAAGGTACTAAGCATGTAGGATTGAATAAAGTTGAACAATAACATAACTAAAGCAATAAAATAATGATATAATATAAACATAATAAAGATACTGAAAGTAATGTATATGACTAAACTGAATGCAATGACCAAGTTTATAACATGATGAGACTAAATATTGAACTGTACAGATAACGTGGTAATGAAATATAATCTGACTGAACTGTGGGAGCTAAAAATAATCGACATAAAATCACATAGCTAAATATGGAGTTAGATGTATACGCCCCATCAAGAGGACCTAATATACCCTTCCACAGGTATAAAGACATGTTGGCGTGATTACTAAAATAATACCTACAGGGAGGCTTACAACCTAAGGGGCACGTAGTTTTAGGACTTAAGAGTGAGTGACACTAATCCACTTTGTATTGAGATTCTCCCAATAGATTAAGTTTTAATAATTTATGACTGAATTTCAATAATACTGGATAGGTCAAAACTAACATGCTAACTGAAAATGAAATATATTATATAGTAATAATGATACATTCAAATCTGAGGCATAAATAACTTAAATATCTGACCTAACAGGTGTAATTCATAGACTAAAAGGACTACATAGCTAGGGTTCTCAATTTATGAAGGTATTTACGCAAAAACATACTAAAATCATGATAATCTACTTAGGAATATTAGACCAACAAATTTATAATGATCTATTGAAATTATAGAAACCCAATATCTCGATAATATTAAGGGAATCGAGAATCTAAGTGAAATCAAGGGACCTAAAGAATTAAAGGAACCCACTAGTGAAATCTCACATACCAGGTGATGAACTCCACGAAGAAATCTTTTGATTTCGGGGCTGAAATTGATCAAAACCTGTTGCATTCTCGGATTAGGGCTTGGTTGACTCTTTCTCCTTATGTGTTTTATTTATTCGATGTTTTTGGTGAATGATTTGCTTAGCATAGATTCTATTTAAGTTACTAGGCTAAAATTAACCATTTAAGGGTTAAAATACGTAGTTTAGGGGTCCGATGCATAATTAAATGACCAAACAACCCCAAACATAACTAATGTCGGGGGCCACCGACGGAGCGTGGCTGGACCAAAGGAACGTGGCTAGACTAACGGTCCGTGCTAGTAAATCGTCGATGGAGTTTTGGGATGTTAAAATAGCGATTGATCTATGGACCACTGTCTGTGGTCTAACCTACGATTTGTGTGTCCGACCGTGGGTCGACGCTTAGAAATTTTTGGCAATTTCTGGGTAAGGGTCGCAGGTAGCCATCCGCAGACCAACAACACGAGTCGTGGGTTACCCCACGGTCCAAAAGTTGCACCTAAAAATCTAAAATCTACTTTTTTTGTTTGTTCTAGAATACATGGTGTTACCAGTATCGATTGATACCGTTCATAATAGTCTTGCGATCTATATTCAATGAACTTAACTATTTTGATATAATGAACTTGATACCTGTAAATAATATAGTTGATAATTGTGATTGTGATTGACATATTTGACACCAGTGATTGGCATACTTCATACTTGTGATTGGCGAGTTGTGACTGTTGGACAATTATTTTCAAGTCTTGTGAATTGTGTATCGTAAATCTACTAGGTTAGGGTGATTTTTATGCAGTTTGTAGTTAGAGAAGGTTTGGTCAGGATGAAACAGAACTTGTATTCTAGCTAGTTTTACCTACTTATTTGGTTACTTGTTGAGCATCGTATTATTTGGTACTTACTCCTTGCTTCTACACTTTTATAGTTTTAGAGATTAGATCTGTGTGATTTCCTTTCTCCTAGTTACACCTGAGGCTTCTTAAGGATACATTAAGAGCAAGATTTTTTTCATTCCTACGGGCTCTATTGTTCCTTATTTTATGTCTTGTTCTATTTGAGAAACAAACCCATAGAGACTTATAATTATGTTTTAATTCTGCACCTTATACATTATTGGTTTGTATACATGTCGAATTTTAGGGTTTCATTAGAATGAATAAGTGTTCTGTTCTTATGTCATTATTGTTTACATTCCACTTTTCTTTCTTGTTTTTGGATTGAGGTTCACTTGTCTTGGTGGGAATTTCCAAGTGTCATTCATGTCTAATTTTGAGTTGTGATAAGTTACTATAAATTTCATGCAAGCCCCTTATATTTCAACTTGCTTATCTATTCCAGGAAGTTTGTAGAGTAAAGTAAATCTCAGACTAATTCTTTTGTTCCTACAGTGTCTTTTGAAAGCCTGGATTTTAAGACAAATGAGAATACGCACATCTTGATTTATCATGCTTTAGTGTTACTACACTATCTACCATCCACTCAACTACCATAATAGATATCCAGAACAAGATGATTAGTAGATATAATTAAGTAAATACGTAAATATATATGCATAAACAGTGCAAAAATGTATGTGTGTATATATACTATAGATATTCTAAATTTACATTCCAGCAAAAATATATCATACACACGAACATAATGTTGGACCGATGCTCACAGGGATGACATATATAGAGTAAAATAGAAACATGTGAAATATTAGGAATGAATTTTTTTATTTCATAAAATATCAACTAATAGCACAATTACAATCCATAGAAATCATTTCACTAAATAATGTTTTGTTAGATTATAATAGAGTAGATGTTATATATAGTAGTTATAACGTATGTGTATTTTTTTTCAAAAATCAAAATTATTATACTCAATTATTTATAGGGAACAACACTGTATTAAAACAAGTTAACTATTTGGGATGTGTCTAACAAAAGGAGTGAGTAACATCTATGCACGGAAACCTCAAATTTATTATAGAATGTATTAGCGGGGTGAATTAGAGAGGATTCATTTACTTATTTTTACCATTTAAATGAAGATATTAGTTAGGCGGAGATTGTAACACATAGAATGAATGGGTTGTTATGTAATAATTTTAAAATTATTATGCAAGAACTACTTTTTTAAAGGGGTAGTATTACATTAAGATAATTAATACCTAAATTGCTAGTTTAGTAATCGAGGTTACATAAAATTGGATCCAGCAGCTTAAGTGGAATAACTAGCTAATCATCCTATGAGGGAACTTAACTTATGAAATGAGGATATTGATACTAGAAACCGGAGTATACTGACGGGAGATCTTCTATCTCATGAGACTTCTTCTAGAAACCCGACCTCTATTAACAGGAGAGCTCCTATTTCAATGTCAATATCCACTTGGTGTAGTAACCATAACTTCCATGGAACAATATTTTCTTACCTATATATACTCATTATCCTAAGAATTATTTCTATGTACATCATGCTAGTGTGTGTTTATGAGGACAGTCTTTCCCAACATAACATAAAACATCATTATTTGACACTTAACTCTCAAATCACCCTTTAACATTTGCATAGGATTCATAAGATCATGCATAAACTCATACTTTGCCCATTCAAGATTCAAAGTTTACATTCAATCACAAAATCTAGAAATCATGGTTTAGATAGGGATTTTGTCAGAAATTCATGTAATTATATTACTTCATGCTTTGGATCATAAAATTCCTCTTTCATAATCAAAAATCCACATCATATGATCACAATTTAGAAAAACACGGGGGTTTGCATGGGTTCATAGGGAAAACATCATAAAAGCATTGTAAATCATCAATTATTGCATATTTAAACATAATTCAAGCATTAACATAAATAATAAACAGAATCCATGGCGATTGAAGAAAACCCTAGCTAATTGGGGAATTCTACCATTTGGAATAGAGGAATTTGAGGACTCCATGAATGTAAAAGATTTCATAGATGAAAGCGACCATACCTCAAGTCCAATTGCTTATCTTCAATAGAGTAATTGAGATCTTAGCTGAAACCCTATGTTAAATCATTTTCTTCTTATTCAAGCTTTCTAGAGAGAATATCTTGGAGGAGATTTAATTTCTTTTGTGGAAGTTGGAAGAATGAATTAAATGGGGTGAATTTGGGGTAAAAAGGCTTATATAGGGGTTCTAAATATAGGCAAAATGATATAGTGTAGGAATTAATTAATTAATTAGGAAAAGACCTAATTGTCCCTAAAAATAACTGTCAAACAGTGACCCACGACACCACTATCACGGATCGCGGATGGACCTACGGTCTGTTCAGTACATCCGCGGTTAGGTGGTCTGGGAACTAATCTTTGGGGGTCAGAACCACAGACTGTGGAGCCCTACGATCCGTAGGTCCTGTCGTGGTCCTAAGCCTGGACAACTTTTTGTATGGCCAATCACGAACCCCACCTACGGTACGTGGGTAAACCTAAGGGCCATCAGTGGTCCTTATGGATGGCACCGGTAGGTTTTGGATTGATTCTCACTTGTATTGGTCGGAATTGCCAAATGTCATCATGACTATTTTTGAGTCGTGATAAGTTACTACCAATTTCATGCAAGCCCCTTATCTTTCCACTTGCTTATCTATTAGAGGAAGTTTGTAGTCTAAATAAAAATCATACTAATTTCTTTTGTTCCTGCACTGTCTTTTGAAAGTCTGGATTTTAAGACAAATGAGAATACACACATCTTGATTTATCATGCTTTAGTGTTACTACACTATCTACCATCCACTCAACTACCATAATAGATATCCAAAATAAGATGAATAGATGTAATTATATAAATATGTAAATAAATATGCTTAAACAGTTGTATGTGTATGTATATCCTGTAGATATTCTAAATTTACATTCCAGCAAAAATATTTCATACACACGGACATAATGTTACACCTATGCTCACACGGATGACATATATCTAGTAGAATAAAAACATGTGAACTTTTAGGAATGAATTTTTTTATTTCATAAAATATCAACAAATATCAGAATTACGATTCATAGAAATTATTTCACTAAATAATGTTTTGTTAGATTATTATTGAGTAGATGTTATATATAGTAGTTATAACGTATTTGTATTTTTCTTCAAAAATCAAAATTATTATGCTCAATTGTTGATGGGAAACAACACTGTATAAAAAAAGAGTTAACTATTTGGGATGTGTCTGACAAAAGGAGTGAGTAACTTCTATGCACAGAAACCTCAAATTTATTATTGGACCTATTAGCGGGGTGAATTAGAGAGGATTTATTTACTTATATTTACCATTTAAATGAAGATATTAGCTAGGCGGAGATTGTAACACCTAGAATTAATGGGTTCTTATGTAATAATTATAAAATTATTATGCAAGAACTACTTTTTTAAGGGGTAGTTTTACATTAAGATAATTAATACCTAAATTGCTAGTTTAGTAATCGAGGTTACACAAAATTGGATCCAGAAAAGAATTAAATTGACTTTGGAAAACTATTCTTTAAGGCTAATGTACTTGAGAAAATTTATTTTGAATCATACACAAAAGGAACCTTTTTTATGTATGAGCTTGTGACAAAAAAAATTAGATACTTTAGTTCAATACATATGCGTATCATGTTAAAAATAAGATCCGACTTCTCTTGTAATATCGAATAGTCCATTAGAGTCAATTGACATTTGAAAAGTTCCTATATAAGTTGACGGATCCTAAAAAAAAGGTTTTTCAGTGAAAACGTTGTTCAAGTTAAGTTTTCTTATTGTCCTTTCCAATACATCTCTTCTAATTTCCCTATTTTCAGACGAAGATACATCCATATTAGAGAGATTTCACCATCTCACAGAGAGCTAGCCTAGATGTAAAATGTAAATGCACTAATTTTGTTGAAGATGAAAACATAAAAGAAAATTAATGGGTGTATGAGAGTTTTCTTTGATTTATCACTTTCACAATACTCACTAGTTGCTAAAAAATTCAATTAATTTATCAATTAATGCAACACAAAGCATCACTGAGGTTGAAAAAAAACCGACTTAGTAACATAAGAAATTCATGACCTTTTATTTTTTTTTAATATAAAACCTCATGTAGATTGATAATTCATTAATAACAACAAGTGACTTCATTAAAAATACAACAAATGTTCATGATAGAAGACTCAATCTCTAGTTAAATCTTTTCTAAGCATAGCTTCAATTTTATTAACTCTAATTATAAATTCCATGATACTCCTGACTTCAATATTCCTCGTCATCTTCTGGCTCAGGGGCAACATTTAAATCAAATTTTAGATGCTCCTTAAAAATAGAAATTTGTGTTTCTTTTTTAATCTTCTCTACCCGCAACTTCAATGCCAACTTCAGCTCCTCCATATGTTTATCTTGAGGTATTTCTGAGCCAGGGTGCAGAATCTTATGCATTAGTACTCGTTTTTTTTCTTTCTCGTTACATGTTTGCATTTCTTTATGGAGATCTTTCAATTACTCAAAACCTTTTAATTCACCCTCAGCATAATGACGTCGGGGGTCCCCTACTTTCATTTTGACAAAATTTTCAATTATATCTTCTACGCTTGTGAAACCACAGGAATATGGTTTTCCACCTGGTGAAAAGAGCATCACAGCAACATCTGCACCGGTCTGAGTTGCAAACTTCTTTGCATCCTCAAACAAAGTTTTTTTTCTTTTTGAGAAACTCACAGCACGTGCTCTCTCAGACTCGATAAGCGTCATTTCAATTTTTTGCTTACCTTTTTTAGTCTCATTTTCCATTGCAAAAGAAAATGATATGAAGAAGAAAGTAATATATTTCTATTGAATAAGGCTGAGCAATTTCAAGAGAAACACTTGTAAAAATTTTAGTAGATGTGTGAGTGTACTTCTCACAAGTATTGCAATGCTTTCTTGTTATGATTCTATCTATCACGTGTATTGTCATGTTTACTTAGTACTTTCATATTATGAGTGTATCTATTTATTTAATGCTTTCACGTTATATGGGTATTTTTATGACGTTTGTTTTCATGTGTGTTTTCATATTTGTTTAATGTATTCATAATATGGGTCTACTATCACATTCATATTATGAGTCTATATTTTCATATTATGTGATTCTATTACAAGGTTACCTTGTAACTAAATAAAAATTATAAAGTTGCAAGGTAATAATGTTTAATTGAATTTAAAGGAAAATAAAAAAGAAACGATGCTTGTTTGTGTGTGTGTGTATATACACGTACATATACACATCATATTTTCAAGTAGTCGATGTTTTACATTGTCATTTGGTGATGAAGGATACGCTTATATGCTAGTATCATTCACACAAGCATAAGACATGTATACATAAATGATAAAGTTATTATAAAATACATTTCAAATATGTATATTGGCGGAATAAAATGCACAGGTCAAAGTAATTTGTGTTGCTTGTACTTACCATTGGATCTTATCCCATAGATTGTATATCGTGTTCTCAATGTTTTGGGCTCAATCAATTTTTATTTCTAAAAATGTTTAGCGACTGACGTTTCTAATTTTCTCCTTGCTCGTACAATTATTTGCTATACCACAAAGCCCACTTTTACTATTTGTCATTTTAGAACAACTTGTGATATGGTTCACGTATTTTTCCTCTTTTAAAAATATACGGTAAATTTAAATATGAAGAAATTTGATAAACCCAAAAAGATTATCTATTACTTTGACAAACCTTGGTATAACAAATCTTAAAATAAATATAACTTTACATACTTCATAATGTTAATAGATATATGTGGCTAAAATTTTTATGTATACGTAAAAAATAAATAGCAATATTATAATTACTTCATCATAGTATGTGTAGGAGTGCACTTGCCGACTTTCCACGAATTCGCCATTTTGAGAAGAAAAAAACTAAAAGTTCATGTTTTTTTTTAAAAAAAGATTATACCATTGCATTTCTATTTTTTTGCTAAAACTAAAATTCATTTATCCGTATGTACATCATCAAATATTTTAACGTCTTTAAAATATTTGATGATGTACATACGGATAAATGAATTTTAGTTTTACCATAAAAATAGAAATGCAATTGTATAATCTTTTTTTTAAAAAAAAACATGAACTTTCAGTTTTTTTCTTCTCAAAATGGTGAATTCGTGGAAAGTCGGCGAGTGCACTCCTACACATACTATGATGAAGTAATTATAATATTTACTATTTATTTTTGACGTATACATAAAAATTTTAGCCACATATATCTATTAACATTGTGAAGTATGTAAAGTTATATTTATTTTAAGATTTGTTATACCAAGGTTTGTCAAAGTAATCAATAATCTTTTTGGGTTTATCAAATTTCTTCATACTTAAATTTACCGTATATTTTTAAAAGAGGAAAAATACGTGAACCACATCAGATAGTTGTTCTAAAATGACAAATAGTAAAATTGGGCTTTGATCTGTGCATTTTATTCTGCCAATATACATATTTGAAATGTATTTTATAATAACTTTATCATTTTTGTATACATGTCTTATGCTTGTGTGAATGATACTAGCATATAAGCATATCCTTCATCACCAAATGACAATGTAAAACATCGACTACTTGAAAATATGATGTGTATATGTACGTGTATACACACACACACACACACACAAACAAGCATCGTTTCTTTTTTATTTTCCTTTAAATTCAATTAGACATTATTACCTTGCAACTTTATAAATTTTATTTAGTTACAAGTTTACCTTGTAATAGAATCACATAATATGAAAAAATAGACTCATAATATGAATGTGATAGTAGACCCATATTATGAATACATTAAACAAATCTGAAAACACACATGAAAACAAACGTCATAGAAATACCCATATAATGTGAAAGCATTAAATAAATAGATACACTCGTAATATGAAAGTATTAAGTAAACATGACAATACACGTGATAGATAGAATCATAACAAGAAAGCATTGCAATACTCGTGAGAAGTACACTCACACATCTACTATAAATTTTACAAGTGTTTCTCTTGAAATTGCTCAGCCTTATTCTATAGAATTATATTACTGTCTTCTTCATATCATTTTCTTTTGCAATGGAAAATGAGACTAAAAAAGGAAAGCAAAAAATTGAAATGAAGCTTATCGAGTCTGAGAGAGCACGTACTGTGAGTTTCTCAAAAAGAAAAAAAACTTTGTTTGAGGATGCAAAGAAGTTTGCAACTCAGACCGGTGCAGATGTTGCTGTGATGCTCTTTTCACCAGGTGGAAAACCATATTCCTGTGGTTTCACAAGCGTAGAAGATATAATTGAAAATTTTCTCAAAATGAAAGTAGAGGACCCTCGACGTCATTATGCTGAGGGTGAATCAAAAGGTTTTGAGGAATTGAAAGATCTCCATAAAGAATTGCAAACATGTAACGAGAAAGAAAAAAAATGAGTACTACTACATAAGATTCTGCACCCTGGCTCAGAAATACCTCAACATAAACATATGGAGGAGCAGAAGTTGGCATTGAAGTTGCGGGTAGAGAAGATTAAAAAAGAAACACAAATTTCTATTTTGAAGGAGCATCTGAAATTTGATTTAAATGTTGCCCCTGAGCCAGAAGATGACGAGGAATATTGAAGTTAGGAGTATCATGGAATTTATAATTGGAGTTAATAAAATTGAAGCTATGCTTAGAAAAGATTTAACTAGAGATTGAGTCTTCTATCATGAACATTTGTTGTCTTTTTAATGAAGTCACTTGTTGTTAGTAATGAATTATCAATCTATATGAGGTTTTATATTTAAAAAAAAGGTCATGAATTTCTTATGTTACTAAGTCGGTTTTTTTTCATCCTCAGTGATGCTTTGTGTTTCCTAAATTGATAAATTAATTGAATTTTTTAGTAACTAGTGAGTATTGTGAAAGTAATATATCAAAGAAAACTCTCATACACTCATTAATTTTCTTTTATGTTTTCATCTTCAACAAAATTAGTGCATTTACATTTTACATCAAGGCTAGCTCTCTGTGAGATGGTGAAATCTCTCTAATATGGATGTATCTTCGTCTGAAAATAGGGAAATTAGAATAGATGTATCGGAAATTACAATAAGAAAACTTAACTTGAACAACGTTTTCACTGAAAAACCTTTTTTTTATGATCCGACAACTTATATAGGAACTTTTCAAATATCAATTGACTCTAATGGCATAGTCGATATTACAAGAGAAGTCGGATCTTATTTTTACCATGATACGCATATGTATTGAACTAAAGTATCTAATTTTTTTTTGTCACAAGCTCATACATAAAAAAGGTTCCTTTTGTGTATGATACAAAATAAATTTTCTCAAGTACATTAGCCTTAGAGAATAGTTTTCCAAATTCAATTTAATTCTTTTCTGGATCCAATTTTGTGTAACCTCGATTACTAAACTAGCAATTTAGGTATTAATTATCTTAATGTAAAACTACCCCTTAAAAAGTAGTTCTTGCATAATAATTTTAAAATTATTACATACGAACCCATTAATTCTAGGTGTTACAATCTCCGCCTAACTAATATCTTCATTTAAATGGTAAAAATAAGTAAATAAATCCTCTCTAATTCACCCCGCTAATAGGTCCAATAATAAATTTGAGGTTTCTGTGCATAGAAGTTACTCACTCCTTTTGTCAGACACATCCCAAATAGTTAACTCTTTTTTATACAGTGTTGTTTCCCATCAACAATTGAGCATAATAATTTTGATTTTTGAAGAAAAATACACATACGTTATAACTACTATATATAACATCTTCTCAATAATAATCTAACAAAACATTATTTAGTGAAATAATTTCTATGAACGTAATTCTGATGTTAGTTGATATTTTATGAAATAAAAAAATTCATTCCTATAAGTTCACATGTTTTTATTCTACTAGATATATGTCGTCCGTGTGAGCATAGGTGTAACATTATGTCCGTGTTTATGAAAGTAAACTTTGAATCTTGAAAGGTCAATTATGAGTTTATGCATGATCTTATGAAACCTATGCAAATATTAAAGGGTGATTTGAGAGTGAAGTGTCAAATGAGAATGTTTTATGTTGGGTCGTGAAAGACTACTCTCATAAACACATACTAGCATGATGTACATAGAAAGGATTCTTAGGACAACGAGTATATATAAGTAAGAAAATATTGTTCTATGGAAGTTATGGTTAACACACCAAGTGGATATTGATATTGAAATGGGAGCTCTCCCGTTAATAGAGGTCGGGTTTTTTGAAGAAGTCTCATGAGATGGAATCTCTCTCGTTAGTAGAGTCCGGTTTCTGTTATCAATCTCCTTATTCCATAAATTATGTGCCCTCATAGGATGATTAGATAGTTTATCCATTTAGGCTGCTAGAAGTTCTTGCTTTTACCTTAGGCAAGTAGAACAATCCTTTTTGGTGTGAGAGACATCAGGTGATCATGTTATAGCTCACATGGTCTCTATGTTGATTAAGGATAATTTTCACAACAAGACTATAGTGAACTAAGGTTACTGAAGGAATATCTCATATGTGTTTAAAGTTTTAATTTAGCTTGCATTGACCATGATATTATGGCTTATGTTATTTAACCTTTTTATATCATATTTTACTTATTCAATTGCATGTTATGGAATGAAATTTCCCATTTAGCATATTTTAAATGTTTTTATGCATAACTATCATAGTTAGTGCATTTTTATACTAAACATATACTCTTGCCTACACTTTCTCCAAATGTAGGGTTCGATAGACAGTGTTTCCATTTTAGTGGCTAGATCTTGGACTTTGATTCTTCCCCGAGCTTGGTGAGTCCTTATGGTGCGAGGATGAATTACTTTCGTTTTAGTTTCTCTTTTTTTTTTTGGACTGGATATATGGGCTAGGCCCAATTTCATTGGATTGTAATAGATGGCTATGTTGAGACTCCCCGCTTTTCTGTAAAACTATTTTGGACTTAAGATGATTGTTTACTAGTTATTGTTCTATTTCTTAAGTTGTGAAAGATAAGTGGCTTGTATGGAGTCCTTCGGGGTTCTATACGCCATGTTACATCTAGGGTGTAGCCCTAGGTCGTGACAAACTTGGTAATCAGAGCACAAGGTTTAGAACGGTCATAATATGTCTCATAAGCCGCGTCTAGTAGAGTCTTGTTCATGAGTGTGAAGAGAGCCACATTTATGAATGAGAGGCTTCAAGATTATTAGGAAACTTCACTTCTTTCATTACTCTAAAGTCGTGCTATAGAGTTTAACTCTGTAAATTCTCTCTCCTAATACTTAGCTTATGCTCTTCAAGATAAGTCTACTCGATAGGCTTACTCTAAAAAAAATGTGAGGAAGAATTTGGAACAAGAAGCTCCTCCTCATGCTTCGGTAGATCCCTTGGCCAAACAAGTTACAAATGCGGAGTTTAGATTAAATTTTTAAGTGTAGGCTCGAGCCGTGACGGCCCAAGCCAATAGAGAGGTGGTAGTTCCTTTGAAGGAAGAACTTCTTACACTAGTAAAGTGTTTGATGAAATATTCAAAATGATTAAGTAATTTTCTGTTTTAAATGTTAAGATGATATTACTTTTGGATAACTAATCTTGCAATCCAATGAAATTGGGCCTAGCCCATACATCCAGTCCAAAAAAAAACAAAAGAGAGACTAAAACGAAAGTAATTCGTCCTCGCACCATAAGGACTTACCAAGCTCGGGGAAGAATCAAAGTCCAAGATCTAGCCACTAAAATGGAAACACTGTCTATCGGACCCTACATTTGGAGAAAATGTAGGCAAGAGTATGCGTTAGTATCAAAATGCACTACTATGATAGTTATGCATAAAAACATTTAAAATATGCTAAATGGGAAATTTCATTCCATAACATGCAATTGACTAAGTAAATATGATATAAAAAGGTTAAATAACATAAGCCATAATATCATGGTCAATGCAAGCTAAATTAAAACTTTAAACACATATGAGATATTCCTTCAGTAACCTTAGTTCACTCTAGTCTTGTTGTGAAAATTATCCTTAATCAACATAGAGACCATGTGAGCTATAACATGATCATCTGATGTATCCCACACCAAAACGGATTATTCTACTTGCCTAAGGTAAAAGCAAGAACTTCTAGCAGCCTAAGTGGATAAACTATCTAATCATCTTATGAGGGCACATAATTTATGAAATAAGGAGAATGATAATAGAAACCGGACTCTCCTAACGAGAGAGATTCCATCTCATGAGACTTCTTCAAAAATCCCGACCTCTATTAACGGGAGAGCTCCTATTTCAATATCAATATCCACTTGGTGTGTTAACCATAACTTCCATAGAACAATATTTTCTTACTTATATATACTCGTTTTTCTAAGAAACCTTTCTATGTACATCATGCTAGTATGTGTTTATGAGAGTAGTCTTTCATGACACAACATAAAACATTCTCATTTGACACTTCACTCTCAAATCACCCTTTAATATTTGCATAGGTTTCATAAGATCATGCATAAACTCATACCTTGCCCTTTCAAGATTCAAAGTTTACTTTCAATCACAAAATCTAAAAATCATGGTTTAGATAGGGATTTTGTCATAAATTCATGTAATTATATTACTTCATTCTTTGGATCGTAAAATTCCTCTTTCATAATCAACAATACACATCATATGATCACAATTTAGAAAAAAAATGGGGATTTGCATGGGTTCATAGGGAAAACATCATAAAAGCATTGTAAATCATCAATTCATGCAAATTTAAACATAATTCAATCATTAACATAAATAATCAACAGAATCCATGGCGATTGAAGAAAACCCTAGCTAATTGGGGAATTCTTCCTTTTGGAATAGAGGAATTTGAGGACTCCGTGAATGTATCATGGATGAAAGAGACCATACCTGAAGTCCAATTGCTTATCTTCAATGGAGTAATTGAGATCTTAGCTTGAAACCCTATGTTGAATCATTTTCTTCTTATTCAAGCTTTCTAGAGAGAATATCTTGGAGGAGATTTAATTTCTTTTGTGGAAGTTGGAAGACTGAATTAAATGGGGTGAATTTGGGGTAAAAAGGCTTATATAGGGGTTCTAAATATAGGCAAAATGATATAGTGTAGGAATTAATTAATTAATTAGGAAAAGACCTAATTGTCCCTAAAAATAACTGTCAAACAGTTACCCACGACACCACTATCATAGATCACGGATGGACCTACGATCTTTTTAGCACATCCGAGGTTAGGTGGTCTGGAAACTGATCTTTGGGGGTCAGAACTACGGACTGTGGAGCCCTACGGACCGTAGGTCCTGTCGTGGTCCTAAGCCTGGACAACTTTTTGTATGGCCAATCACGAACCCCACCTACGGTATGTGGGTAACCCTAAGGACCATCAGTGGTCCTTATGGATGGCACCAGTAGGTTTTGGATTGATTCTCACTTGTATAGATCGGAATTTCCAAGTGTCATCATGACTATTTTTGAGTCGTGATAAGTTACTACCAATTTCGTGGAAGCCCCTTATCTTTCCACTTGCTTAATAATAAGAGGAAGTTTGTAGACTAAATAAAAATCATACTAATTTCTTTTTTCCTGCACTGTCTTTTGAAAGTCTGGATTTTAAGACTAATGAGAATACACACATCTTGATTTATCATGCTTTAGTGTTACTACACTATCTACCATCCACTCAACTACCATAATAGATATCCAAAATAAGATGAATAGATGTAATTATATAAATATGTAAATATGCATAAACAATGCAAAAATGTATGTGTATGTATATCCTGTAGATATTCTAAATTTACATTCCAGCAAAAATATTTCATACACACGGACATAATGTTACACCTATGCTCACACGAACGACATATATCTAGTAGAATAAAAACATGTGAACTTTTAGGAATGAATTTTTTTTATTTCATAAAGTATCAACTAATATCAGAATTACGATTCATAGAAAATATTTCACTAAATAATGTTTTGTTAGATTATTATTGAGTAGATGTTATATATAGTAGTAATAACGTATGTGTATTTTTCTTCAAAAATCAAAATTATTATGCTCAATTGTTGATGGGAAACAACACTGTATAAAAAAGAGTTAACTATTTGGGATGTGTCTGACAAAAGGAGTGAGTAACTTCTATGCACAGAAACCTCAAATTTATTATTGGACCTATTAGCGGGGTGAATTAGAGAGGATTTATTTACTTATTTTTACCATTTAAATGAAGATATTAGTTAGGCGGAGATTGTAACACCTAGAATTAATGAGTTCTTATGTAATAATTTTAAAATTATTATGCAAGAACTACTTTTTTAAGGGGTAGTTTTACATTCAGATAATTAATACCTAAATTGCTAGTTTAGTAATCGAGGTTACACAAAATTGGATCCAGAAAAGAATTAAATTGAATTTTGAAAACTATTCTCTAAGGCTAATGTACTTGAGAAAATTTATTTTGTATCATACACAAAAGGAACCTTTTTTATGTATGAGCTTGTGACAAAAAAAATTAGATACTTTAGTTCAATACATATGCGTATCATGTTAAAAATAAGATCCGACTTCTCTTGTAATATCGAATATGCCATTAGAGGCAATTGATATTTGAAAAGTTCCTATATAAGTTGTCGGATCCTAAAAAAAAAGGTTTTTCAGTGAAAACGTTGTTCAAGTTAAGTTTTCTTATTGTCCTTTCCAATACATCTCTTCTAATTTCCCTATGTTCAGACGAAGATACATCCATATTAGAGAGATTTCACCATCTCATAGAGAGCTAGCCTAGATGTAAAATGTAAATGCACTAATTTTGTTGAAGATGAAAACATAAAAGAAAATTAATGAGTGTATGAGAGTTTTCTTTGATTTACCACTTTCACAATACTCACAAGTTACTAAAAAATTCAATTAATTTATCAATTTAGGCAACACAAAGCATCACTGAGGATGAAAAAAAACCGACTAAGTAACATAAGAAATTCATGACCTTTTATTTTTTTTAATATAAAACCTCATATAGATTGATAATTCATTACTAACAACAAGTGACTTCATTAAAAATACAACAAATGTTCATGATAGAAGACTCAATCTCTAGTTAAATCTTTTCTAAGCATAGCTTCAATTTTATATACTCCAATTATAAATTCCATGATACTCCTGACTTCAATATTCCTCGTCATCTTCTGGCTCAGGGGCAACATTTAAATCCAATTTCACATGCTCCTTCAAAATAGAAATTTGTGTTTCTTTTTTAATCTTCTCTACCCGCAACTTCAATGCAACTTCTGCTCCTCCATATGTTTATCTTGAGGTATTTTTGAGCCAGGGTGCAGAATCTTATGCATTAGTACTCGTTTTTTTTCTTTCTCGTTACATGTTTGCAATTCTTTATGGAGATCTTTCAATTCCTCAAAACCTTTCAATTCACCCTCAGCATAATGACGTCGGGGGTCCTCTACTTTCATTTTGAGAAAATTTTCAATTATATCTTCTACGCTTGTGGAACCACAGGAATATGGTTTTCCACCTGGTGAAAAGAGCATCACAACAACATCTGCACCGGTCTGAGTTGCAAACTTCTTTGCATCCTCAAACAAAGTTTTTTTTCTTTTTGAGAAACTCACAGCTCGAGCTCTCTCAGACTCGATAAGCTTCATTTCAATTTTTTGCTTACCTTTTTTAGTCTCATTTTCCATTGCAAAAGAAAATGATATGAAGAAGACAGTAATATATTTCTACTGAATAAGGCTGAGCAATTTCAAGAGAAACACTTGTTAAATTTATAGTAGATGTGTGAGTGTACTTCTCACTAGTATTGCAATGCTTTCTTGTTATGATTCTATCTATCACGTCTATTGTCATGTTTACTTAATACTTTCATATTACGAGTGTATCTATTTATTTAATGCTTTCACATTATATGGGTATTTCTATGACGTTTGTTTTCATGTGTGTTTTCAGATTTGTTTAATGTATTCATAGGGTCTACTATCACATTCATATTATGAGTCTATATTTTCATATTATGTGATTCTATTACAAGGTTACCTTGTAACTAAATAAAAAATATAAAGTTGCAAGGTAATAATGTCTAATTGAATTTAAAGGCAAATAAAAAAGAAACGATGCTTGTTTGTGTGTGTGTGTGTATACACGTACATATACACATCATATTTTCAAGTAGTCGATGTTTTACATTGTCATTTGGTGATGAAGGATATGCCTATATGCTAGTATCATTCACACAAGCATAAGACATGTATACAAAAATGATAAAGTTATTATAAAATACATTTCAAATATGTATATTGGCAGAATAAAATTCACAGATCAAAGTAATTTGTGTTGCTTGTACTTACCATTGGATCTTATCCCATAGATTGTATATCGTCTTCTCAACGTTTTGGGCTCAATCAATTTTTATTTGTAAAAATGTTTAGCGACTGACGTTCCTAATTTTCTCCTTGCTCGTACAATTATTTGCTATACCACAAAGCCCACTTTTACTATTTGTCATTTTAGAACAACTATGTGATGTGGTTCACGTATTTTTCCTCTTTTAATAATATACGGTAAATTTAAATATGAAGAAATTTGATAAACCCAAAAAGATTATCTATTACTTTGACAAACCTTGGTATAACAAATCTCAAAATAAATATAACTTTACATACTTCGCAATGTTAATAGATATATGTGGCTAAAATTTTTATGTATACGTCAAAAATAAATAGTAAATATTATAATTACTTCATCATAGTATGTGTAGGAGTGCACTCGCCGATTTTCCACGAATTTACCATTTTGAGAAGAAAAAAACGGAAAGTTCATGTTTTTTTAAAAAAAGATTATACAATTGCATTTCTTTTTTTATGCTAAAACTAAAATTCATTTATCCGTATGTACATCATCAAATATTTTAACGTCTTTATTTGAATGAATTACGCCCGTTTGTATTGTCTTAAAAAGTACTTTTTAATTCAATAAGAAAAAGTCAAATTGAAATAACTTTTAAGCCAAAAAATAAAAGTATGGTGAGACCTACTTTTGGTTTTTGACTTATTTTAAGTCATTCTAAGCTTATTTTAAGTAATTTTTGTTCTTGTCAAGCACTTCCTCACTAATTTTAATTCATTTGTTAGATAATTAAAGTTATTTTTTTTTATATTTGACAAACACTTCCAAATGTTAAAAACTGACTTGAATGTAGGTTTAATCAGCTTTTAATTCAATTCAAACACCCTTTTAGACACTAATGCCTACTCAATAAATAACATATAAACTATATAATTTATGATATATTTCTGGTAAGGCTTGTTAACATTGTTTTGAAGATGTACATAGGTGCATAATCATGTGCAAGATTAGTTATCCAAAAGTAATATCATCTTAACATTTAAAACAGAAAATTACTTAATTATTTTGGATATTTCATCAAACACTTTACTATTGTAAGAAGTTCTTCCTTCAAAGGAACTACCACCTCTCTATTGGCTTGGGCCGTCACGGCTCGAGCCAACACTTAAAAATTCAATCTAAACTTCGCATTTGTAACTTGTTTGGCCAAGGGATCGACCGAAGCATGAGGAGGAGCTTCTTGTTCCAAATTCTACCTCACATTCTTTTTAGTGTAAGCCCATCGAGAAGACTTATCTTGAAGAACATAAGCTAAGCATTAGGAGAGAGAATTTACAGAGTTAAACTCTATAGCACGACTTTAGATTAATGAAAGAAGTGAAGTTTCCTAATAATCTTGAAGCCTCTCATTCATAAATGTGGCTCTCTTCACACTCATGAACAAGACTCTACTAGATGCGGCTTATGAGACATATTATGACCGTTCTAAACCTTGTTCTCTGATTACCAAGTTTGTCACGACCCAGGGCTACACCCTAGATGTAACATGGCGTATAGAACCCCGAAGGACTCCATACAAGCCACTTATCTTTCACTACTTAAGAAATAGAACAATAAAGAGTAAACAATCATCTTAAGTCCAAAATAGTTTTATAGAAAAGCAGGGAGTCTCAACATAGCCATCTATTACAATCCAATGAAATTGGGCCTAGCCCATACATCCATTCCAAAAAAAATAAAAAAATAAAAGAGAAACTAAAACGAAAGTAATTCGTCCTCGTACCATAAGGACTCACCAAGCTCGGGGAAGAATCAAAGTCCAAGATTTAGCCACTAAAATGGAAACACTGTCTATCGGACCCTACATTTGGAGAAAATGTAGGCAAGAGTATGTGTTTAGTATAAAAATGCACTAACTATGATAGTTATGCATAAAAACATTTAAAATATGCTAAATGGGAAATTTCATTCCATAACATGCAATTGACTAAGTAAAATATGATATAAAAAGGTTAAATAACATAAGCCATAATATCATGGTCAATGCAAGCTAAATTAAAACTTTAAACACATATGAGATATTCCTTCAGTAACCTTAGTTCACTATAGTCTTGTTGTGAAAATTATCCTTAATCAACATAGAGAACATGTGAGCTATAACATGATCACCTGATGTCTCCCTCACCAAAAAGGATTGTTCTACTTGCCTAAGGTAAAAGCAAGAACTTCTAGCAGCCTAAATGGATAAACTATCTAATCATCCTATGAGGGCACATAATTTATGGAATAAGGAGATTGATAATAGAAACCGGACTCTACTAACGAGAGAGATTCCATCTCATGAGACTTCTTCAAAAAACCCGACCTCTATTAACGGGAGAGCTCCCATTTCAATATCAATATCCACTTGGTGTGTTAACCATAACTTCCATAGAACAATATTTTCTTACTTATATATACTCGTTATCCTAAGAATCCTTTCTATGAACATCATGCTAGTATGTGTTTATGAGAGTAGTCTTTCACGACCCAACATAAAACATTCTCATTTGGCACTTCACTCTCAAATCACCCTTTAATATTTGCATAGGTTTCATAAGATCATGCATAAACTCATACTTGCCCTTTCAAGATTCAAAGTTTACTTTCATACACACGGACATAATGTTACACCTATGCTCACACGGACGACATATATCTAGTAGAATAAAAACATGTGAACTTTTAGGAATGAATTTTTTTATTTCATAAAATATCAACTAATATCAAAATTACGATTCATAGAAATTATTTCACTAAATAATGTTTTGTTAGATTATTATTGAGTAGATGTTATATGTAGTAGTTATAACGTATTTGTATTTTTCTTCAAAAATCAAAATTATTATGCTCAATTGTTGATGGGAAACAACATTGTAATAAAAAGAGTTAACTATTTGGGATGTGTCTGACAAAAGGAGTGAGTAACTTCTATGCACAGAAACCTCAAATTTATTATTGGACCTATTAGCAGGGTGAATTAGAGAGGATTTATTAATTTATTTTTACCATTTCAATGAAGATATTAGTTAGACGGAGATTGTAACACCTAGAATTAATGGGTTCTTATGTAATAATTTTAAAATTATTATGCAAGAACTACTTTTTTAAGGAATAGTTTTACATTAAGATAATTAATACCTAAATTGCTAGTTTAGTAATCGAGGTTACACAAAATTGGATCCAGAAAAGAATTAAATTGAATTTGGAAAACTATTCCCTAAGGCTAATGTACTTGAGAAAATTTATCTTGTATCATACACAAAAGGAACCTTTTTTATGTATGAGCTTGTGACAAAAAAATTAGATACTTTAGTTCAATACATATGCGTATCATGTTAAAAATAAGATCCGACTTCTCTTGTAATATCGAATATGCCATTAGAGTCAATTGATATTTGAAAAGTTCCTATATAAGTTGTCGGATCCTAAAAAAAGGTTTTTCAGTGAAAACGTTGTTCAAGTTAAGTTTTCTTATTGTCCTTTCCAATACATCTATTCTAATTTCCCTATTTTAAGACGAAGACATCCATATTAGAGAGATTTCACCATCTCACAGAGAGCAAGCCTAGATGTAAAATGTAAATGCACTAATTTTGTTGAAGATGAAAACATAAAAGAAAATTAATGAGTGTATGAGAGTTTTCTTTGATTTATCACTTTCACAATACTCACTAGTTACTAAAAAATTCAATTAATTTATCAATTTAGGCAACACAAAGCATCACTGAGGATGAAAAAAAAACCGACTTAGTAACATAAGAAATTCATGACCTTTTATTTTTTTTAATGTAAAACCTCATGTAGATTGATAATTCATTACTAACAACAAGTGACTTCATTAAAAAGACAACAAATGTTCATGATAGAAGACTCAATCTCTAGTTAAATCTTTTCTAAAAATAGCTTCAATTTTATTAACTCCAATTATAAATTCCATGGTACTCCTGACTTCAATATTCCTCCTCATCTTCTGGCTCAGGGGCAACATTTAAATCAAATTTATGATGCTTCTTCAAAATAGAAATTTGTGTTTCTTTTTTAATCTTCTCTACCCTGAACTTCAATGCCAAGTTCTGCTCCTCCATATGTTTATCTTGAGGTATTTCTGAGCCAGGGTGCAGAATCTTATACATTAGTACTCATTTTTTTTCTTTCTCGTTACATGTTTGCAATTCTTTATGGAGATCTTTCAATTCCTCAAAACCTTTTAATTAAACCTCAGCATAATGACGTCGAGGGTCCTCTACTTTCATTTTGAGAAAATTTTCAATTATATATTCTACGCTTGTGGAACCACAGGAATATGGTTTTCCACCTGGTGAAAAGAGCATCACAGCAACATCTGCACCGGTCTGAGTTGCAAACTTCTTTGCATCCTCAAACAAAGTTTTTTTTCTTTTTGAGAAACTCACAGCACGTGCTCTCTCAGACTCGATAAGCTTCATTTCAATTTTTTGCTTACCTTTTTTAGTCTCATTTTCCATTACAAAAGAAAATAATATGAAGAAGACAGTTATATATTTCTATTGAATAATGCTGAGCAATTTCAAGAGAAACACTTGTAAAATTTATAGTAGATGTGTGAGTGTACTTCTCACGAGTATTGCAATGCTTTCTTATTATGATTCTATCTATCACGTGTATTGTCATGTTTACTTAATACTTTCATATTACGAGTGTATCTATTTATTTAATGCTTTCACATTATATGGGTATTTCTATGACGTTTGTTTTCATGTGTGCTTTCAGATTTGTTTAATGTATTCATAATATGGGTCTACTATCACATTCATATTATGAGTCTATATTTTCATATTATGTGATTCTATTACAAGGTTACCTTGTAACTAAATAAAAATTATAAAGTTGCATGGTAATAATGTCTAATTGAATTTAAAGAAGAAACGATGCTTTTTTTTTTTTGTGTGTGTGTATACACGTACATATACACATCATATTTTCAAGTAGTCGATGTTTTACATTGTCATTTGGTGATGAAGGATACGTTTATATGCTAGTATCATTCACACAAGCATAAGACATGTATACAAAAATGATAAAGTTATTATAAAATACATTTCAAATATGTATAAAGGCAAAATAAAATGCACAGATCAAAGTAATTTGTGTTGCTTGTACTTACCATTAGATCGTATCCCATAGATTGTATATCGTCTTCTCAATGTTTTGGGATCAATCAATTTTTATTTCTAAAAATGTTTAGCAACTGACGTTCCTAATTTTCTCCTTGCTCGTACAATTATTTGCTATACCACAAAGCCCACTTTTACTATTTGTCATTTTAGAACAACTATGTGATGTGGTTCACGTATTTTTCCTCTTTTAAAAATAAACGGTAAATTTAAATATGAAGAAATTTGATAAACCCAAAAAGATTATCTATTACTTTGACAAACCTTGGTATAACAAATCTCAAAATAAATATAACTTTACATACTTCACAATGTTAATAGATATATGTGGCTAAAATTTTTATGTATACGTAAAAAATAAATGGTAAATATTTTAATTACGTCATCATAGTATGTGTAGGAGTGCACTCGCCGACTTTCCACGAATTCACCATTTTGAGAAGAAAAAAACTGAAAGTTCATGTTTTTTAAAAAAATAATTATACAATTGCATTTCTATTTTTACGCTAAAACTAAAATTCATTTATCCGTATGTACATCATCAAATATTTTAACATCTTTATTTGAATCACTTACGCCCGTTTGTATTGACTTAAAAAGTACTTTTTAATTCAATAATAAAAAGTCAAATTGCAATAACTTTTAAGCCAAAAAATAAAAGTATGGTGAGACCTACTTTTGGTTTTTGACTTATTTTAAGTCACTCTAAACTTATTTTAAGTAATTTTTGTTCTTGTCAAGCACTTCCTCGCTAATTTTAATTCATTTGTTAGATAATTAAAGTTATTTTTTATATATATTTACAAACACTTCCAAATGGTAAAAACTGACTTGAATGTAGGTTTAATCAGCTTTTAATTCAATTCAAACACCCTTTAAGACACTAATGCCTACTAAATAAATAGCATATAAACTATATAATTGATGATATATTCCTGGTAAGGCTTGTTTACATTTTTTTAAAGATGTACATAGGTGCATAATCATGTGCAAGATTAGTTAACCAAAAGTAATATCATCTATACATTTAAAACAGAAAATTACTTAATTATTTTGGATATTTCATCAAACACTTTACTAGTGTAAGAAGTTCTTCCTTCAAAGGAACTACCACCTCTCTATTGGCTTGGGTCCTCACGGCTCGAGCCAACACTTAAAAATTCAATCTAAACTTCGCATTTGTAACTTGTTTGGCCAAGGGATCGACCGAAGCATGAGGAGGAGCTTCTTATTCCAAATTCTTCCTCACATTCTTTTTAGCGTAAGCCCACCGAGTAGACTTGAAGTTTCCAAATAATCTTGAAGCCTCTCATTCATAAATGTGGCTCTCTTCACACTCATGAACAAGTCTCAACTAGAGCGGCTTATGAGACATATTTTGACTGCTCTAAACCTTATGCTCCGATTACCAAGTTTGTCACGACCCAGGGCTACACCCTAGATGTAACATGGCGTATAGAACCCCGAAGGACTCCATACAAGCCACTTATCTTTCACAACTTAAGAAACAGAACAATAAAGAGTAAACAATCATCTTAAGTCCAAAATAGTTTTATAGAAAAGCGGGGAGTCTCAACGTAGCCATCTATTACAATCCAATGAAATTGGGCCTAGCCCATACATCCAGTCCAAAAAAAAAAACTAAAACGAAAGTAATTCGTCCTCGCACCATAAGGACTCACCAAGCTCGGGGAAGAATCAAAGTCCAAGATCTAGCCACTAATATGGAAACACTGTCTATCGGACCCTACATTTGGAGAAAATGTAGGCAAGAGTATGCGTTAGTATAAAAATGCACTCACTATGATAGTTATGCATAAAAACAATTAAAATATGCTAAATGGGAAATTTCATTCCATAACATGCAATTGACTAAGTAAAATATGATATAAAAAGGTTAAATAACATAAGCCATAATAGCATGGTCAATGCAAGCTAAATTAAAACTTTAAACACATATGAGATATTCCTTCAGTAACCTTAGTTCACTATAGTCTTGTTGTGGAAAATTATCCTTAATCAGCATAGAGACCATGTGAGCTATAACATGATTACCTAATGTCTCCCACACCAAAAAGGATTGTTCTACTTGCCTAAGGTAAAAGCAAGAACTTCTAGCAGCCTAAGTGGATAAACTATCTAATCATCCTATGAGGGCACATAATTTATGGAATAAGGAGATTGATAATAGAAACCGGACTCTACTAACAAGAGAGATTCCATCTCATGAGACTTCTACAAAAACCCGACCTCTATTAACAAGAGAGAGCTCCCATTTCAATATCAATATCCACTTGGTGTGTTAACCATAACTTCCATAGAACAATATTTTCTTACTTATATATACTCTTTATCCTAAGAATCCTTTCTATGTACATCATGCTAGTATGTGTTTATGAGAGTAGTCTTTCACGACACAACATAAATATTCTCATTTGACACTTCACTCTCAAATCACCCTTTAATATTTGCATAGGTTTCATAAGATCATGCATAAACTCATACCTTGCCCTTTCAAGATTCAAAGTTTACATTCAATCACAAAATCTAAAAATCATGGTTTAGATACGGATTTTGTCATAAATTCATGTGATTATATTACTTCATTCTTTCGATCATAATATTCCTCTTTCATAATCAATAATACACATCATATGATCACAATTTAGAAAAACATGGGGGTTTGCATGGGTTCATAGGGAAAACATCATAAAAGCATTGTAAATCATCAATTCATGCATATTTAAACATAATTCAATCATTAACATAAATAATTAACAGAATCCATGGCGATTGAAGAAAACCCTAGCTAATTGGGGAATTCTACCTTTTGGAATAGAGGAATTTGAGGACTCCATGAATGTATCATGGATGAAAGCGACCATACCTCAAGTCCAATTGCTTATCTTCAATGGAGTAATTGAGATCTTAGCTTGAAATTGTAACGACCTGTTTAGTCGATTCGAGTAGTAGAGTTTATTTTTGATAATAACTGACTGGGTCGATGGACCCCGCGATGGACTGTCATAGGCACGACGGACCGTCGAGGGTCTCGTTCAAAAACACTTCAACTCTGAAAAATCTGGGTACTGAGATCGACTCTCTGAACTTGACGACGGAACTGCAGGACGGACTGTTGTAGACTCGACGGACCGTCACAAACCCCTCTACAGAAATTAACTCTCTGAACTTTGTGACAGACTTGCAGGAAGGACCGTCATAGTCACGACGGACCGTCACAGGGTGCGTAATTCCACCTGGGTCGGATTTCTGCTAAAGTTTTAAAAGGGGCGTTTTGGACTATTCATGATTATAATTATAAAGTTAGTGGGTTAGTGTTAATAATTTATTTAGTTGGGGATTAAAGAATATAATATGGAAATAAATAATGGGTTACTTTTATCATAATGAACTATGTGATAATTAGGGTAAAACAAAGAGAATTTGAAGAAGAGAAAATTAAAAAGAAAAGAAGAGAGAACGAGCGAGAGAGAGAGAGAGGAATGGATTGGAGTGTCACGTTCCGACACATAGTATTAGTGGATCGGAGTGTCACGTTCCGACACATAGTATTAGTGGATCGGAGTGTCACGTTTCGACACATAGTAATAGTGGATCGGAGTGTCACGTTCCGACACATAGTAATAGTGGACCGGAGTGTCACGTTCCGACACATAGTATTAGTGGATCGGAGTGTCACGTTCCGACACGTAGTATTAGGGGATCGGAGTGTCACGTTCCGACACGATAATAATAAAGAGAAGTAATCTTTAATTATGTTAATATACTCAGAATTGAAGAACATGAGTATGGTGTGGAGGCTTGAGTTCTCATAGGTGTGCTTGGTGTTGTTGCCAATGGCTCTTGAACTTGTTGATTGTCACCTGTTGAGTATTGTGGTTGATTTTATGTTATTATTCAATATATATTGCTTTCTATTTTGAGTTGGCCGATGATACCTACTCAGTACGTGTTCCTTGTACTGACCCCTACTTGTAAACTTTCTTCTTGTTATTTGTGGAGTGCAGCAAACGTGCCATCGACTTCGACTCGTCCGCAACTCTAGCCAGTCTCCAGCACATCAGATTTTAGGGTGAGCTATTAATCCTAGCTTGGACTGGATCTTCTTCTTCACGTCTTGATGTCCTTGAAGTTCGGGCATGGACCATCCGTTTACTTATTTTAGCTTCTTAAATACTCTTAGATTTAGAAATTTGAGGATAGATGTTCTTGTGGTGATGACTTCAAGATTTTGGGAATAATAAGTATTAAATTTTAGAAGTTATTTATTGGTTATATTAATGAGTTTTAAGTCTTCCGCATTATATTTTGTTAGCTATGGTTGAGATATTGGTAAACATTGTAGTTTAGAATTGTTGGTTAGCTCACATAGGAGAATAAGTGTGGGTGCCACTCGCGGCTCGTTTTGGGTCGTGACAAACTTGGTATCAAAGCATTAGGTTCGTTGGTCTCATCACACAAGAACAGGTCTAGTAGAGTCTTGAAGAACGGTATGGGGACGCCTTTACTTTTCTTTGAGTGGCTATAGGACTTTAGGAAAATTCCATTCTTTCCTTCTTTCGTGCTATTACTTGGATCCAATTGGTATCTAGGTGATACAAATTGGTATCTGACATCCTCACTCTATTTCGCAGATGGTTAGAACTAGAGCAGCAACTGTGCCAACACCAACACCGGTAAGACAGGGTGCGTCTAAGCCAACCACTGGGGTTGTAGCTCGAGGAGGAGCAGTGGCAAGAGGCCATGGTAGAGGTCGCACGAGAACATCCTCTAGAGGTAGAGGATGAACACCTAGTCCAGCTAGTAATAGGGCGGTGACTCCTCCACCGACTGACGAGGTAGTAAGAGAGGGTGAGGAAGGGGAAAATGAACAGGTGCAAGATGAGGAATTACCACCTCAACCTACCTCATAGATGATTAACCAGGTTCTTGCTTATCTTAGTGGGTTATCTGATCAGGGTCAGACACCTCCAGTGTTTTCTGCACCAGCACCTCAGGTTCCGGGAGTACAACATACAGCCGTTGTGGCTCCCCGCATGGATACCTCATTGGAAATAGGCACGTTTCCTCGGTTGACTACAGGTCCTATAATGACGAGTGATCAGCATGAACTCTTCACTTAATTCTTGAAGTTGAAACCTCCAGTCTTCAAGGGTGTTGAATCTGAGGATGCCTATGATTTTCTTGTTGATTGTCATGAACTGCTACACAAGATGGACATAGTAGAACGATTCGGTGTTGAGTTTGTGACCTATCAGTTTCAGGGAAATGCTAAAATGTGGTGGCGGTCGTATGTTGAATGCCAACCAGCACAGGCACCACCTATGACGTGGGCCTCATTCTCTAACTTATTCATGGAGAAGTATATACCCCGGACTTTGAGGGACAAGAGGAGAGATGAGTTCCTAAGCTTAGAATAAGGCAGGATGTCTGTTACTACTTATGAGGCTAAGTTTCCTGCACTATCCAGGTATGCCACCCAGCTTTGCTTCAGTCCACAAGAGCGGATTCCCGTTTTGTGAAGGGATTGAGGTCAGATTTGCAGATCCCAGCCTTACAGTAGCTGCTGCAGCAAAATCCTCTCAGGAAGTGGTTGACTTTGTGATAGAGGTGGAGGGGGTGAAGCCAGACGACTTCACCCTGGCGTCGACATCTAAGAGGTTCTGTAAGGGAGGTGAGTTTAGTGGGTCTTACTCCAGAGGGCAGAGTTCAGGAGGTTACCCAGCCCGACCCATTCAGTCTTCACTGCAGGCTGTAGCTGGGGGTCCATCATAGACCAGTCAACATTTCTCTGAGTCTGGAGGTTATCCCCAGACTTCGTCATTTTCACAGAGACCTATGCTTGACTCCAGAGATTGTTATGGATGTGGAGACACTGGACATATTAGGAGGAATTGTCCAAAACAGAGTTACATACCCCCAATAGTTAGAGGTAGAGGTGGTCATGGTAGAGGCCGCCATTTTGGAGGACGTGGTGGCCAAGGAAATGGTGGTCACCAAATCAGTCGGGGTGGCGGGCAAGTTGGAACTACTGCAGCGCAACATGGTAGGGGCAACGGGCAGACAGGTGATAGGACCCATTGTTATGCTTTCCCCAGAAGGTCTGAAGTAGAGACATCTGATGCTGTTATCACAGGTAATCTTTTGGTCTGTGATTGCATGGCTTCTGTATTATTTGATCCTGGATCCACATTTTCATATGTATCTTCCTCATTTGCTACTGGCCTTGATTTACATTGTGATTTGCTTGACATGCCTATTCATGTATCTACTCCTGTGGGTGAGTCTGTGATAGTTAAGAATGTGTATAGGTCTTGTCTTGTGACTTTTGTGGGGAGCAATACTCATGTAGATTTGATTATTTTAGAAATGGTTGATTTTGATGTAATTCTGGGTATGACTTGGCTTTCTCCAAATTTTGCAATCTTAGATTGTAATGCTAAAACTGTGACATTGGCCAAGCCTGGGACAGATCCGTTAGTGTGGGAGGGTGACTACATTTCCACCCCCGTTCGTATTATCTCTTTTCTCCGTGCTAAGAGGATGGTTAGTAAGGGTTGTTTAGCTTTATTGGCCCATCTCAGGGATGGTACTTCCCAAGTACCTTCGATTGAGTCTGTCTCGATAGTCTGTGAGTTCCTAGATGTGTTTCCTACAGACCTCCCTGGTATGCCACCGGATAGGGATATTGACTTTTGTATTGATTTGGAGCCGGATACTCGCCCCATTTCCATACCCCCTTATAGAATGGCCCCAGCTGAGTTAAGGGAGTTGAAGGCCCAACTGCAGAAATTGCTAGGTAAAGGTTTTATTAGACCGAGTGCATCCCGTTGGGGTGCTCCTGTTTTATTTGTAAAGAAGAAAGATGGAAGTTTTCGGATGTGCATAGACTACCGGCGTTGAATAAGGTAACTATTAAGAACAAGTATCCCATTTCTCGCATTGATGATTTGTTCGATTAGTTACAAGGTGCTTGTGTCTTCTCTAAAATTGACTTGAGATCCGGTTATCATCAATTGAAAATACGGGCAACAGATGTGCCAAAGACTACTTTTCGAACAAGGTATGGGAATTATGAATTCGTAGTAATGTCTTTTGGTCTTACGAATGCCCCTGCTGCTTTCATGAGCCTGATGAACGGGATTTTTAAGCCATATCTGGACCTTTTTGTTATCGTATTTATTGATGATATACTAATATACTCGAAGAGCAGGAAGGAACATGAGGAGCATTTGAGAATTGTATTGGAGTTGCTGAGAAAGAAAAGGCTTTATGCCAAATTCTCCAAGTGTGAGTTTTGGCTAGATTCAGTGTCCTTCTTGGGGCACGTGGTTTCTAAGGATGGAGTGATGGTGGATCCTTCTAAGATTGAAACAGTGAGGAATTGGGTAAGACCTACTAATGTTTCAGAGGTAAGGAGCTTTGTTGGTTTAGCTAGCTACTACCGTCGATTTGTCAAGGGATTTTCTTCTATTGCTTCCCCGCTGACAAATTTGACTAAACAGAACATTCCATTTGTATGGTCGGACGAATGTGAAGAAATCTTTCAGAAACTCAAGACCTTGCTGACTACTGCACCTATTCTTACCTTGCCATTGGAAGGTAAGAATTTCATTGTTTATTGCGATACATCTTATTCTGGGTTGGGTGCAGTGCTAATGCAGGAGAGGAATGTAATTGCTTATGCTTCGAGGCAACTAAAAGTGCATGAACGTAACTATCCGACCCATGATTTGTAATTGGCTGCAGTTGTATTTGCATTAAAGCAATGGAGACATTACCTATATGGGGTCAAGTGTGAAGTTTACACAGATCATCGTAGTTTACAGTATGTTTTTACCCAGAAAGATTTGAATTTGAGGCAGAGGAGGTGGATGGAACTACTAAAGGACTATGATATTACTATTTTGTACCACCCAGGAAAAGCTAATGTTGTGGCAGATGCTCTAAGTAGAAAAGCAGAGAGCATGGGTAGTTTAGCCCACTTACACGTTTCTAGACGCCCATTGGCTAGAGAGGTTCAGGCGCTGGCTAATGACTTTATGAGGCTGGAAGTACTAGAGAAAGGAGGATTGGCCTGTGTAGAGGCAAGGTCTTCTTTTCTTGACAAGATTAAGGGAAAGCAGTTTACTGATGAGAAACTGAACCGAATTCGAGATATGGTATTGCGAAGAGAGGCTAAGGAGGCAAGAATGGATGAGGAATGTGTTTTGAGAATTAAGGGAAGGGTATGTGTGCCCCGTGTGGATGATTTGATTCACACTATTCTTATAGAGGCTCACAGTTCAGGATATTCTATACATCCTGGTGCAACCAAGATGTACCGTGATCTAAAGCAACATTTTTGGTGGAGTAGAATGAAGCGTGACATTGTTGATTTTGTTGCCCAATGTCCAAATTGTCAGCAGGTAAAGTATGAACACCAGAGACCCGGAGGAACACTTCAGAGAATTCCCATTCCTAAATGGAAGTGGGAAAGAATTGCAGTGGATTTCGTGGTTGGTCTTCCAAAGACATTGGGTAAGTTTGATTCTATTTGGGTGATTGTTGACAGGTTAACTAAGTCTGCTCACTTCATTCCGGTCAAGATGACTTACAATACAGAGAAGTTAGCCAAACTCTATATCTCAGAAATTGTTCGATTGCATGGAGTTCCACTTTCCATCATATCAAATAGAGGTACGCAATTTACTTCTATGTTTTGGAGAACCTTACATGCTGAATTAGGTACTAGGTTGGATCTCAGTACTGCATTTCACCCTCAGACCGATGGCTAGTCTGAGCGAACGATTTAGGTGTTGGAGGATATGCTTCGTGCATGTGTGATAGAGTTTGGTGGCCATTGGGAAAACTTCTTACCCTTAGCAGAGTTTTCATATAATAATAGCTATCACTCAAGTATCGATATGGCCCCATTTGAGGCACTATATGGGAGGAGATGTAGGTCTCCCATTGGTTGGTTTGATGCATTTGAGGTTAGACCTTGGGGTACTGACCTTTTAAGGGATTCATTGTAGAAAGTGAAATTTATTCAAGAAAAACTTTTAGCAGCTCAGAGTAGGTAGAAGGAATATGCAGATCGAAAGGTTAGAGACTTGGATTTTATGGAGGGTGAACAAGTCTTGCTGAAGGTTTCACCCATGAAAGGGGTGATGCGGATTGGAAAGCGAGGTAAGCTTAGTCCGAGGTATATTGGTCCATTTGAAGTTCTGAAACGCGTGGGGGAGGTGGCTTACGAATTGGCATTGCCTCCAGGGTTGTCAGGAGTGCACCCGGTATTTCATGTGTCTATGCTGAAAAAATACCATGGGGATGGAAACCTACATTATTCTTTGGGATTCAGTTCTTCTTGATGAAAATTTGTCTTATGAGGAGGAGCTGTTGCTATTTTAGATAGAGAAGTCCGTAAGTTGAGATCAAAGGAGATTGCATCTATCAAGGTGAAGGGGAAGAATCGGCCAGTCGAAGAGTCCATTTGGGAGAATGAGTCTGATATGCAAGAAAAATATCCACTTCTCTTTACAGACTCACGTACTCTTTCTCGCCCTTGTTTTTCTTCCTGTGATCATTCGAGGACGAACGATGGGTAAATTGGTATCTATTGTAACGACCTGTTTAGTCAATTCGAGCAGTAGAGTTTATTTCTGATAATAACTGACTGGGTCGACGGATCCCGCGACGGACCGTCATGGGCACGACAGACCGTCGAGGGTCTCGTTCCAAAACACTTCAACTCTAAAAAATCTGGGTATTGAGATCGACTCTCTGAACTTCACGACGGAACTGCAGGACGGACCGTCGTAAACTCGACGGACCGTCACAAACCCCTCTACAGAAATTAACTCTCTGAACTTTATGACGGACCTGCAGGACGGACCGTCATAATCACGACGGACCGTCACAGGGTGCGTAATTCCACCTGGGTCGGATTTCTGCTAAACTTTTAAAATGGGCGTTTTAGACTATTCATGATTATAATTATAAAGTTAGTGGGTTAATGTTAATAATTTATTTAGTTGGGGATTAAAGAATATAATATGGAAATAAATAATGGGTTACTTTTATCATAATGAACTATGTGATAATTAGGGTTAAATTAAGAGAATTTGGATAAGAGAAAATTAAAAAGAAAAGAAGAGAGAACGAGCGAGAGAGAGAGAGGAACGAAGAGGACAGCAAGGGCATTGGGGAAGTAGCTTGCTTGATCACGATTCTTCGGTGGGAGTAGGTTATGGTTTATGCTATATCATAGTAAACTCTAAATAGCGATTGATATGTATTGGGTGATTTTGTAAGATATTCCATATGCTTGATTATGTGTTTGTATGTTGTGATCGTATAATTGTGGTGCTTATAATGATGAGACGGTTAAATCTTCAATCTTAAACTCTCTATATTAAGATGATGCCTTGGCATAAAGAAGGCTTGATGAACTAAAATAATAAGATGAATGGATCGGAGTGTCACGTTCCGACACATAGTATTAGTGGATCGGAGTGTCATGTTCCGACACATAGTAATAGTGGATCGGAGTGTCATGTTCCGACACATAGTAATAGTGGATCGGAGTGTCACGTTCCGACATATAGTAATAGTGGATCGGAGTGTCACGTTCCGACATATAGTATTAGTGGATCGGAGTGTCACGTTCCGACACGTAGTATTAGGGGATCGGAGTGTCACGTTCCGACACGATAATAATAAAGAGAAGTAATCTTGAATTATGTTAATATACTCAGAATTGAAGAACCTATTTCCCAAATGAGTATGGTGTGGAGGCTTGAGTTCTCATAGGTGTGCTTGGTGTTGTTGCCAATGGCTCTTGAACTTGTTGATTGTCACCTGTTGAGTATTGTGGTTGATTTTATGTTATTATTCAATATATATTGCTTTCTATTTTGAGTTGGCCGATGATACCTACTCAGTACGTGTTCCTTGTACTGACCCCTACTTGTAAACTTTCTTCTTGTTATTTGTGGAGTGCAGCAAACGTGCCATCGACTTCGACTCGTCCGCAACTCTAGCCAGTCTCCAGCACATCAGATTTCAGGGTGAGCTATTATTCCTAGCTTGGACTGGATCTTCTTCTTTACGTCTTGATGTCCTTGAAGTTCGGGCATGGACCATCCGTTTACTTATTTTAGCTTCTTAAATAATCTTAGATTTAGAAATTTGAGGATAGATGTTCTTGTGGTGATGACTTCCAGATTTTGGGAATAATAAGTATTAAATTTTAGAAGTTATTTATTGGTTATATTAATGAGTTTTAAGTCTTCCGCATTATATTTTGTTAGCTATGGTTGAGATATTGGTAAACATTGTAGTTTAGAATTGTTGGTTCGCTCACATAGGAGAATAAGTGTGGTGCCACTCGCGGCTTGTTTTGGGTCGTGACAAACTCGAATCGACTAAACAGGTGGTTACAATAGATACCAATTTACCCATTGTTCGTCCTCGAACGATCACAGGAAGAAAAACAAGGGCAAGAAAGAGTACCTGAGTCTGTAAAGAGATGTGGATATTTTTCTTGCATATCAGCCTCATTCTCCCAAGTGGACTCTTCGACTGGCCGATTCTTCCACTTCACCTTGATAGATGCAATCTCCTTTGATCTCAACTTGCGGACTTCTCTATCTAAAATAGCAACAGGCTCCTCCTCATAAGACAAATTTTCATCAAGAAGAACTGAATCCCAACGAATAATGTAGTTTCCATCCCCATGGTATTTTTTCAGCATAGACACATGAAATACCGGGTGCACTCCTGACAACCCTAGAGGCAATGCCAATTCGTAAGCCACCTCCCCCACGCGTTTCAGAACTTCAAATGGACCAATATACCTCGGACTAAGCTTACCTCGCTTACCAAACCGCATCACCCCTTTCATGGGTGAAACCTTCAGCAAGACTTGTTCACCCTCCATAAAATCCAAGTATCTAACCTTTCGATCTGCATATTCCTTCTGCCTACTCTGAGCTGCTAAAAGTTTTTCTTGAATAAATTTCACTTTCTCCAATGAATCCCTCAAAAGGTCAGTACCCCAAGGTCTAACCTCAAATGCATCAAACCAACCAATGGGAGACCTACATCTCCTCCCATATCGTGCCTCAAATGGGGCCATATCGATACTTGAGTGATAGCTTTTATTATATGAAAACTCTGCTAAGGGTAAGAAGTTATCCCAATGGCCACCAAATTCTATCACACATGCACAAAGCATATCCTCCAACACCTGAATCGTTCGCTCAGACTGGCCAGCGGTCTGAGGGTGAAATGCAGTACTGAGATCCAACCTAGTACCTAATTCAGCATGTAAGGTTCTCCAAAACATAGAAGTAAATTGCGTACCTCTATCTGATATGATGGAAAGTGGAACTCCATGCAATCTAATAATTTCTGAGATATAGAGTTTTGCTAACTTCTCTGCATTGTAAGTCATCTTGACCGGAATGAAGTGAGCAGACTTAGTTAACCTATCAACAATCACCCAAATAGAATCAAACTTACCCAATGTCTTTGGAAGACCAACCACGAAATACATTGCAATTCTTTCCCACTTCCATTCAGGAATGGGCATTCTCTGAAGTGTTCTTCCGGGTTTCTGGTGTTCATACTTTACCTGCTGACAATTTGGACATTGGGCAACAAAATCAACAATGTCACACTTCATTCTACTCCACCAAAAATGTTTCTTTAGGTCACGGTACATCTTGGTTGCACCAGGATGTATAGAATATCCTGAACTGTGAGCCTCTGTAAGAATAGTGTGAATCAAATCATCCACACGGGGCACACATACCCTTCCCTTAATTCTCAAAACACCTTCCTCATCCATTATTGCCTCCTTAGCCTCTCCTCGCAATACCATATCTCGAATTCGGCTCAGCTTCTCATCAGTAAACTGCTTTCCCTTAATCTTGTCAAGAAAAGAAGACCTTGCCTCTACACAGGCCAAAAATCCTCCTTTCTCTAGTACTTCCAGCCTCATAAAGTCATTAGTCAGCGGCTGAACCTCTCTAGCCAATGGGAATCTAGAAACCTGTAAGTGGGCTAAACTACCCATGCTCTCTGCTTTTCTACTTAGAGCATCTGCCACGACATTAGCTTTTCCTGGGTCGTGACAGAAACCCTATGTTGAATCATTTTCTTCTTATTCAAGCTTTCTAGAGAGAATATTTTGGAGGAGATTTAATTTCTTTTGTGGAAGTTGGAAGAATGAATTAAATGGGGTGAATTTGGGGTAAAAAGGCTTATATAGGGGTTCTAAATATAGGCAAAATGATATAGTGTAGGAATTAATTAATTAATTAGGAAAAGACCTAATTGTCCCTAAAAATAACTGTGAAACAGTGACCCACGACACCACTATCACGGATCGCGGATGGACCTACGGTCTGTTCAGCACATCAGTGGTTAGGTGGTCTTGGAACTGATCTTTGGGGGTCAGAACCACAGACTGTGGAGCCCTACGGTCCTTAGGTCCTGTCGTGGTCCTAAGCCTGGACAAATTTTTGTATGGCCAATCACGAACCCCACCTACGGTACGTGGGTAAACCTAAGGACCATCAGTGGTCCTTATGGATGGCACCGGTAGGTTTTGGATTTATTCTCACTTGTATTGGTCGGAATTGCCAAGGGTCATCATGACTATTTTTGAGTCGTGATAAGTTACTACCAATTTCATGCAAGCCCCTATCTTTCCACTTGCTTATCTATTAGAGGAAGTTTGTAGTCTAAATAAAAATCATACTAACTTCTTTTGTTCCTGCACTGTCTTTTGAAAGTCTGAATTTTAAGACAAATGAGAATACACACATCTTGATTTATCATGCTTTAGTGTTACTACACTATCTACCATCCACTCAACTACCATAATAGATATCCAAAATAAGATGAATAGATGTAATTATATAAATATGTAAATAAATATGCATAAACAGTGCAAAAATGTATGTGTATGTATATCCTGTAGATATTCAAAATTTACATTCCAGCAAAAATATTTCATACACACGAACATAATGTTACACCTATGCTCACACGGATGACATATATCTAGTAGAATAAAAACATGTGAACTTTTAGGAATGAATTTTTTTATTTCATAAAATATCAACTAATATCAGAATTACGATTCATAGAAATTATTTCACTAAATAATGTTTTGTTAGATTATTATTGAGTAGATGTTATATATAGTAGTTATAACGTATGTGTATTTTTCTTCAAAAATCAAAATTATTATGCTAAATTGTTGATGGGAAACAACACTGTATAAAAAAGAGTTCTATTTGGGATGTGTCTGACAAAAGGAGTGAGTAACTTCTATGCACAGAAACCTTAAATTTATTATTGGACCTATTAGCGGGGTGAATTAGAGAGGATTTATTTACTTATTTTTACCATTTAAATGAAGATATTAGTTAGGCGGAGATTGTAACACCTAGAATTGATGGGTTCTTATGTAATAATTTTAAAATTATTATGCAAGAACTACTTTTTTAAGGGGGTAGTTTTACATTAAGATAATTAATACCTAAATTGCTAGTTTAGTAATCGACGTTACACAAAATTGGATTCAGAAAAGAATTAAATTGAATTTTGAAAACTATTCTCTAATGCTAATGTACTTGAGAAAATTTATTTTGTATCATACACAAAAGGAACCTTTTTTATGTATGAGCTTGTGACAAAAAAAAATAGATACTTTAGTTCAATACATATGCATATCATGTTAAAAATAAGATCTGACTTCTCTTGTAATATCGAATATGTCATTAGAGTCAATTGATATTTGTAAAGTTCCTATATAAGTTGTCGGATCCTAAAAAAAGGTTTTTCAGTGAAAACGTTGTTCAAGTTAAGTTTTCTTATTGTCCTTTCCAATACATCTCTTCTAATTCCCTATTTTCAGACGAAGATACATCCATATTAGAGAGATGTCACCATCTCACAGAGAGCTAGCTCAGATGTAAAATGTAAATGCACTAATTTTGTTGAAGATGAAAACATAAAAGAAAATTAATGAGTGTATGAGAGTTTTCTTTGATTTATCACTTTCACAATACTCACAAGTTAGTAAAAATACAATTAATTTATCAATTTAGGCAACACAAAGCATCACTGAGGATGAAAAAAAAGCGACTTAGTAACATAAGAAATTCATGACCTTTTATTTTTTTTAATATAAAACCTCATATAGATTGATAATTCATTACTAACAACAAGTGACTTCATTAAAAAGACAACAAATGTTCATGATAGAAGACTCAATCTCTAGTTAAATCTTTTCTAAGCATAGCTACAATTTTATTAACTCCAATTATAAATTCCATGATACTCCTGACTTCAATATTCCTCCTCATCTTCTGGCTCAAGGGCAACATTTAATCAAATTTCAGATGCTCTTTCAAAATAGAAATTTGTGTTTCTTTTTTAATCTTCTCTACCCGCAACTTCAATGCCAACTTCTGCTCCTCCATATGTTTATCTTGAGGTATTTTTGAGCCAGGGTGCAGAATCTTATGCATTAGTACCCGTTTATTTTCTTTCTCGTTACATGTTTGCAATTCTTTATGGAGATCTTTCAATTCCTCAAAACCTTTTAATTCACCCTCAGCATAATGACGTCGGGGGTCCTCTACTTTCATTTTGAGAAAATTTTCAATTATATTTTCTACGCTTGTGGAACCACAGGAATATGGTTCTCCACCTGGTGAAAAGAGCATCACAGCAACATCTGCACCGGTCTGAGTTGCAAACTTCTTCGCATCCTCAAACAAAGTTTTTTTTCTTTTTGAGAAACTCACAGCACGTGCTCTCTCAGACTCGATAAGCTTCATTTGAATTTTTTGCTTACCTTTTTTAGTCTCATTTTCCATTGCAAAAGAAAATAATATGAAGAAGACAGTAATATATTTCTATTGAATAAGGCTGAGAAATTTCAAGAGAAACACTTGTAAAATTTATAGTAGATGTGTGAGTGTACTTCTCACGAGTATTGCAATGCTTTCTTGTTATGATTCTATCTATCACGTGTATTGTCATGTTTACTTAATACTTTCATATTACGAGTGTATCTATTTATTTAATGCTTTCACATTATATGGGTATTTCTATGACGTTTGTTTTCATGTGTGTTTTCAGATTTGTTTAATGTATTCATAATATGGGTCTACTATCACATTCATATTATGAGTCTATATTTTCATATTATGTGATTCTATTACAAGGTTACCTTGTAACTAAATAAAAATTATAAAGCAAGGTAATAATGTCTAATTGAATTTAAAGGCAAATAAAAAAGAAATGATGATTGTTTGTGTGTGTGTGTGTGTATACACGTACATATACACATCATATTTTCAAGTGGACGATGTTTTACATTGTCATTTGGTGATGAAGGATACGCTTATATGCTAGTATCATTCACACAAGCATAAGACATGTATACAAAAATGATAAAGTTATTATAAAATACATTTCAAATATGTAGATTGGCAGAATAAAATGCACAGGTCAAAGCAATTTGTGTTGCTTGTACATACCATTGGATCTTATCCCATAGATTATATATCGTCTTCTCAATGTTTTGGGATCAATCAATGTTTATTTCTAAAAATGTTTAGCAACTGACGTTCCTAATTTTCTCCTTGCTCGTACAATTATTTGCTATACCACAAAGCCCACTTTTACTATTTGTCATTTTAGAACAACTATGTGATGTGGTTCACGTATTTTTCCTCTTTTAAAAATAAACGGTAAATTTAAATATGAAGAAATTTGATAAACCCAAAAAGATTATCTATTACTTTGACAAACCTTGGTATAACAAATCTTAAAATAAATATAACTTTACATACTTCACAATGTTAATAGATATATGTGGCTAAAATTTTTATGTATACGTCAAAAATAAATAGTAAATATTATAATTAGTAATATGTCTCAACATAGCCATCTATTACAATCCAATGAAATTGGGCCTAGCCCATACATCTAGTCAAAAAAAATACAAAAGAGAAACTAAAACGAAAGTAATTCGTCCTCGCACCATAAGGACTCACCAAGCTCGGGGAAGAATCAAAGTCCAAGATCTAGCCACTAAAATGGAAACACTGTCTATCGGATCCTACATTTGGAGAAAATGTAGGCAAGAGTATGTGTTAGTATAAAAATGCACTAACTATTATAGTTATGCATAAAAACATTTAAAATATGCTAAATGGGAAATTTCATTCTATAACATGCAATTGACTAAGTAAAATATGATATAAAAAGGTTAAATAACATAAGCCATAATATCATGGTCAATGCAAGCTAAATTAAAACTTTAAACACATATGAGATATTCCTTCAGTAACCTTAGTTCACTATAGTCTTGTTGTGGAAAATTATCCTTAATCAACATAGAGACCATGTGAGCTATAACATGATCACCTGATGTCTCCCACACCAAAAAGGATTGTTCTACTTGCCTAAGGTAAAAGCAAGAACTTCTAGCAGCCTAAGTGGATAAACTATCTAATCATCCTATGAGGGCACATAATTTATGGAATAAGGAGATTGATAATAGAAACCGGACTCTACTAACAAGAGAGATTCTATCTCATGAGACTTCTTCGAAAAACCCGACCTCTATTGACGGGAGAGCTCCCATTTCAATATCAATATCTACTTGGTGTGTTAACCATAAGTTCCATAGAACAATATTTTCTAACTTGTATATACTCGTTATCCTAAGAATCCTTTTTATGTACATCATGCTAGTATGTGTTTATGAGAGTAGTCTTTCACAACACTATATAAAACATTATTATTTGAAACTTCACTCTCAAATCACCCTTTAATATTTGCATAGGTTTCATAAGATCATGCAGAAAATCATACCTTGACCTTTCAAGATTCAAAGTTTACTTTCAATCACAAAATCTAGAAATCATGGTTTAGATAGGGATTTTGTCAGAAATTCATGTGATTATATTACTTCATTCTTTGGATCATAAAATTCCTCTTTATAATCAACAATCCACATCATATGATCCCAATTTAGAAAAACATGGGGGTTTGCATGGGTTCATAGGGAAAACATCATAAAAGCATTGTAAATCACCAATTCATGCATATTTAAACATAATTCAATCATTAACATAAATAATCAACAGAATCCATGGCGATTGAAGAAAACCCTAGCTAATTGGGGAATTCTACCTTTTGGAATAGAGGAATTTGAGGACTCCATGAATGTAAGAGATTTCTGGATGAAAGCGACCATACCTCAAGCCCAATTGCTTATCTTCAATGGAGTAATTGAGATCTTAGCTTGAAACCTTATGTTGAATCATTTTCTTCTTATTCAAGCTTTCTAGAGAGAGAATATTTTGGAGGAGATTTAATTTCTTTTGTGGAAGTTGGAAGAATGAATTAAATGGGGTGAATTTGGGGTAAAAAGGCTTATATATGGGTTCTAAATATAGGCAAAATGATATAGTGTAGGAATTAATTAATTAATTAGGAAAAGACCTAATTGTCCCTAAAAATAACTGTCAAACAGTGTCCCACGACACCACTATCACGGACCGTGATGGACCTACGGTTTGTCCAGCACATCCGTGGTTAGGTGGTCTGGGACCTGATCTTTGGGGTTACAGACCACGACCCCTGGACCAGGTCTGTGGACCCCTACGGTTCGTAGGTCCAGTCGTGGTCCTAAGTCTGGAAAAATTTTTGAGTGGCCAATCCACGAATCCCACCTACTGTATGTGGGTAAACCTACGGACCATCTGTGGTCCTTGGGGATGGCACCGGTAGGTTTTGAATGTTAGTTCATTACCCTTTTCCGAATACCAGGTGTTACACCCTCTTTTTATTCTTTAAGTTTAATTATTCTTCATAGTTAATTCAAATATCATAAAGATATTTTAATAATTAAGTGACAAACCTCTTATTTATACATTTAAAAAGCTTTGTGGAAATATCGAAATTCTTTAATAGTGCATATATTCTCCCAGTAAAAGTGCATATATTATATTACATATATAAAACTATACTATTTTCTTAAAGACATAGTTGATGGAACATGTGATTAGTGTATGTCACATAGTTTTTGAGGAAACCCCGACAAAATTCAAACCAATACAAGATTGAGTTAATTAATTTAACTTGATTTCATTATTACAAAAATTAACTTAATTAATTAATACGATTATCTTTTTAAAATAAACAATTCAAACCAAATCAACAAATTTAAACAAGGATAAAGGAGTACTATATCTATATTATTATCGAGTAACTTCCACAAATAGTAAAAATAAAAATTATATTTGTATATTATAGTTATATTTTATATAATTGTGCTTTATAGCAAACATATATATGTATATTTCGCTATACATATAAAAAATAGTTGTATAATTCGCTATACATATATGAATAAAGCAGTTGTATAATTTGCTATACATATTTAAAAAAACAGTTGCATACATAAAATCAATTGTATAATCTGTGTACGTATAAAACGAGAAAGAGAGAAAGGTAAAAGAAAAGTAGGTAGGAAAATATTTGTACTGTATAATTATATGTTTATAGGACGAAAATATATGTATTTGCATATGTATATACAATTTTCTCTCGCTTTATACAAACAAAAACACAATTTATATATTTCGTTTTTGTTTGTATAAGTGAGAGAGGCGAGGTGGCGAGCGAAATATGGGAGAGTGGTGAGCGAGATCTGGGAGAGGGAGAAGGGGAACATAATTATATACAATTTCCTCTTGCTTTATATAAGCACAAACTCATTTTATTCATTTGTATTTGTATAAAAGTGAGAGAGGCGAGCGAGACTGCCACCAAACGAATGCGAGCGAGATTCTACCAGGAAAAGAGACGAAAATAGCAATAGTTTGATATAAGGTACAATTAAATCAAAGTATATTTATAATATTTAATTTAAATTAATAGTTCGTTATTATATATAATTTTTCCTATATATTTTCGTGTATCCTCTTTATTTATTTATTTTTATAGAAAGTGACAAAAAGTGATGAGATAAGTGGTGATGGTTTTGGGTCAACAAAGAATATAAAACGTAGCTAGTAAGTAAAGTAGGATTTTATTTGTGTAACTTTCCAAGTGGTGGCTCGATGTTGACATTCAACTAACCAATCTTGGACTTGGTCTACATATCATTTATAATAAAATTCTCAATTTTACTCTACTACTCCATATACTTACTTTAGAAAAATAAACAAAGTCAAAAACATATCTACCCTTGTTTTCATGTGGTTTTTTAAAACCCCAACATATAATAATAATAATAATAATAATAATAATAATAATAATAATATTTTAGTATACAGTGGTCACATTTTTTTTCTTTAATTCTTTCTTCGTTTTGATTATTCTTTTTAAAAAATGTTAAGTAGTTGATTTCTAATAGTCTCATGGAATTTCGTTGACCGGTGAACAGGGAAGTTGACACATGAATTTTGTTTAAACATAAGTAATAAACACTACTTCTTTCATCTTTACAAAATTTGAGAAAGAAAGAAAAATAAATTATAAACTTTTGAGTTGTTAAAATTAAATTGTTATTTAAATAAATATTTATTGTACTTTTAGAACGGATTACAAAAAAAAAAAATAGATCATTATTAGAAAACAGAAAGTGCTTATTTAATTAAAGGAAATATATACAAGTTTATTTTTAGGGGAGGAGAGCTGATGAAATTAAGATATAATCAACATGCATGCAGGTGAAAGAAAAAAAAAAGGAAAATGAATATCATAATGAAAACAACAAAATTAACAATGAGAAAAAAAAACATATATTTTTAAAAAAGACCATCTAATTAAAAGGCTTGTACAAGTGATTTCTCACATCTACTTTATTTTTTAAGGAAGAAAAGACAAACCTTTTCCCTATAATTCAGTATGTAGATTAATTATTATTGATGATTAATCACATCCATAATCTTCAACACCAAACCTATTTGATCCAGAATTACTATAACCTGCATGAGTAGTAGTAGTACCATTCATGTCTTGGCTATTATTATTATTATTATAATATCCATATTTTGAAGCATCCCCTACTATTGATGAATTTTCTTGTGATCCAAAACTTAAGTTAATTGGACCCTTTTGGTTGTTGATTGGACAAGTGTGACAACCAGTATATTGTTGTACAACTGCTCGAAAATTCGATATGCTAGCATTGACAAGAGTAGTAGGTGTTTTCTTGGAAGCTCTTGATCTTCTTCTCACTGGTTTTGATGATGCACTTTTGGTATCACCACAAGAATTATCAGGACTTAAATTGGAATATTGATTATCATGAGGATAATTAGTAGTAGTAGTCATGTTAGTTGTTGTCATGATTGTTGAATGAGAGAAATTTTCATAAGGTGTATTATTTGGTTGCTCAAATTGTGTTTGTTGGTAATTATTGTATGGCATTTGGATATCATCCATCCATTGATATGTAGGAGATGTTGGGATACTCATATTGTTGTTCATGTTTGTTTTGAGAGGGGGTGTATGGTTTTGGTGGATATAAACTCTCTATATATATATAAACTATAAAGCTAGTTAGCTCTTAGTATTTTTATTCACTAGTTTGTCAAAGAATTTATGTATTAATTAATATTGGTATGGCTTTAAGATATATATAATATAATATAGGACTTATTTAGTCAAAGGTATACATTTTTGTCTGGATATGTCCTTTTCAACTAAGACAATCTTGACTTTTGACTATTCAAATGTTGAGGTAAGAGGGTTCATATCAACCTTTCAACCCATCTACTTTTCTTTTACCAAAAATAAACTATTGGATAAGCTTAATTCTTTTTTCTTTTTTACCCCTCCATCAATCTTTTTTGGTTTTTTTTGGTAACTCAAATTACAATTTTAAAATAGAAGCGGAGAGTATTTATTAATTGAACAAATTTTTTATCTTTAAGAGTCTTAATTTGTTATCTTGATTAATATAGTTCTACGTTATTCTTTTTTTTTCTTATCAAATTAATGTAACAAAAGTCTTATAAAGTTAGAAATTTCTTCATTTTCAGAGATGAAGCTCGAAATCTCTAATTAATAAAAATGAACAGATAATCTTCGTCTCATCATCTTCCATACCAATTCTTTTAATCCATTACATCAATTTAATCCTTTCGAGATATTGTTTTTTTACTATCTCTTTTTTTTTTCTAACTAGAGGTACTATTTTTTTTCTGCCATGTTGTCAACCTAGGAATGGAGAGAAGAAGGGGTGTAGGTTGCTTCTTGGAAATAACATGCATGCTACATGGCAAAAAGAGGGAATAGAATGCTTGAAAAGGAAGATAACTAGTCTAATTTTTTTTTATGCCAAACAGAGACACACACTCTATACTTTGTCTTAAAATTTTATTTTCACATTTAACACAATCTTATTTTATTTTTACCTTTCAACTTAGTTTTTTATGTACCATTTAAAATTAAAAAAGAAAAACTTTACTCAAGTGTTAACCGTCTGTTAGACAAAAAATAAAAGGATCAAAAAACATACGGTTAAATATGTCTTTTATTTTCTTCAAATCATTCAAATTTACTTTGATATTTACATCACTATATCTATTTATCATCTTTAAGTAATATTAGAACAATATATATTAGTTAGTTCTATGTTAATCTCTAACTCAACTTTTTATGTACCATTTAAACATAAAAAGCTTTACTCAAGTGTTCGACGTATTAGGCAAACATTAAAGGGGTAAAAATAAAAAAGTAACATACCATTAAAACAATACGTTATTTGTTTTCTCCGAGTCCTACAAAAGTTACTTGACATTTACATTAATTGTATAATCTATCATTTTATTAAGTAATTTAAGTAAAGATCAATATATGTTAGTTTCATTTTAACACTCCAACACAATGTTTTATGTGTCATTTGCACCTTGTTTGGTTGTTACCTGTTGTACTGTACTGTATTGTAGTGCACTGTATTGCAGATTAAATACAATGTTTGTTTTGATTTACTTAAATTTTATTGTATCATATCGTTTAAATTCAAAGTTAGGTAATGATGAAAATTCTCATTTTATAAAACAACTGATTTGGTGTGATTCCGTCGTTACCTTAGTATTTTCTTCTCATTTTGTTTTTATTTATTATTTAGTAATCATATTTCATCTTATATCCTATATTTTCATAGTAGCTCTACTTAATACTTTATTTTTCTCGTAGGCTTTTCATTCAAATTATATATGTGTGACATTATATAACGATGGAGAACGATACAATATATCAAAACATTGATTTATTTAAAATAATACAATATGATACGATACGATACAATATAATACATTACAAAATAATACTTAATAACCATCCAAACAAAGCGTCCAAGTGTTCAACTCATGCTAAACAAACATTAAAAAAGATTTTTTTTTAAAAAAAAAAAAACATAAAATTAAATAGCGTCACATATTTTTTTTTCCTACCAAACCATCCGAGTTTACTTGTCATTTATGTTAAGTACATCAATTTATCATTTTAAGTAATATAAGATCAATATATATTAATTAGTTATATTCAATTGATATAAAATTTATTGTGGGGATCGATTAGTAATACAAGTTAATATAAACATCGAATTTCTATTACTAGGAAAATTTCTATCTTTTTAGAATTTATGTGGCATCAACAATATATTTGATATCATTCAAATAATTCTAATTCTACATTTTATATGATATCGTTCTCCTTAGTCTTACTCTTTACTTATTATGTTAACATTTTATTTAGTCTTTTAAAACATGGAATATAATTAATATTTTTAAACTTTATATAGATACACTACAACAAAAACAACTTTAAGCGATATTAAATATTGATATTAATAAAAGGTGCTAAAGTTTTTACCGGCATTAATTAAGTGTCATTAGAATCAATATCGCTTAAGGCTTTAGTGGCATATACAAATAATGACAATTGCCGCTAAAATACATATTTAGTGGCAATTAAGAATTAATTATTGCTAATGATCATTTTTGTTGTAGTGATATATAAAATAAATTATACAAATTAAAATTAAAAAAATTATCTTTAGCTTAGAGAGAGTTAAATAGAAAATGAGGTAATTGAATAAATTAAATGGATAATTAGTAAAATAAAATAAAAAAAATTGTGTTGAAGAGAAGATGGAGAAAATAAATAAGGGAGAAAGGGGTTAATAATAAAAATGTCGAATAATTCTTATTCTTTTATTTCGTCTGTCAAATAATTGAACCAAATTATAAGTAGTAAAGACATTTTTTTACACTAAATTGTTTTGTAATAGGGTATTCTTAGAACAAAGCATTAATTAAGATATTCTTGTTCAAATTTTCTTGGTTTAAAAGTATTTTCACAGTTTTCCGTTTGATAAATAAGCACAATGTATAGAGTCCATTAGCCAATTAAAACTGAATAAAAGTTTCACGAAAAAAATATATGATGCATTTTATTTATTTATATATATATATATATATATAAACTAAAAAGTTACTAAAATTATTAAAGTATAGTCATAACCAACTCATTAATTCATACTAGCTTTTTTAAAATATATTTTTATGATAAAATTATTTTAACAATATGAATTAATTTGAATTGAGTATCAACCCACAATTTAATGAGATAAAATGAATTAAACTAAGCTAATAAAGAAGTAGATTCACCAAATTAAGATATTTTTAAAACTTTTCATAAACTAATTTATTACTTGGAGTTATGACCTCCAAGAAATCTAGTGTGGACGTGACTTGTGAGTTGCCATCTCTTTTAATAGAAAAAAAAAAAGACACAAATTGACGTTGGTTTACTTTGAATGTTCTCATATATAATTATCACATTTCAATACGAGATTTCGAAATTATAATTGTAAATTTCGAATTTAAAAACATGACGTAAAAGTTTATATTAATGATTTTCTTTTTCTTTTTTTGGATGTAAAGATTATTTCATAAATTTATATTTTATATATAAATAATATAGATTTATCATTTTAAATGTTAAATTTTAAAATAAAAAAGAAGTTCACATTTGGCATGAATAGTATGCCATATAAAATGATTATGTAAAAAAAATAACTAGTTACTATCATTAGTTAAAGTGTATATATATATATATGTATATATATAAGAGAGATTTATCATGTTAAATTTTATAAAATACTATGTTTATCATGTTAAATTTTATAAAATACAATCATATTTGATTTAAAGAAATTGTTTATACCGTATAGAATAATTATATAAAAGAATAAATAGTAAGTTGACTAATGAATCCTTACAAATTAGTATGTGTTAGTCATTTGGTCATTTTAATAAGATTCTAAATGTACTTTTCATTCTTTCTATTCATTATTATATAAAAATAAAATATAGTATACAGTACATGGAAAAGGGAGTTAAAAAGAGTTTTATTTAGAAGTTTCAACTAAATTAATTATTTTAAGTAGTAATTATTCTTTGATATATAATTATAAATCTTAATTTTGACATATGGATATCTAATGAATATATTTTATATTTTAAGATATAAATAAAATTTAATTTATCATACACTTTTTAAATTAATATTTCTTTAAGTAGAGAAGTAAAGAAAAGTCTATGGCACGTGTTTACTAGCGTCTGTGATTGGAGCAAATTATGAATATTTACCATTGTTGTTAAGTAGCAAGTGAAGACTGAAGACCAAATGAATAAGTCCAAATTTGAATATCCAAAAGTAAGTATGTTTGATCTATTCAAAGTTCAACCTAATGGAGTACTTATCTTCTTTATTATTTTCTTGAAAATGATTATACATCCCCATTTCCTTCCAGCATTACTTCTAGTTTATTTCAAATTTATAATTTTTTCCCATGTAAATAGGGAAATCATCCGTAATTTTCGATAAATAAGAAAAGTAAATTTTTCAGTCATTTAGAGGTTGTTTGGTAGAATGTATTAGCAAAAATAATGCATGCATTAATTATGTGTATTAGTAACATCTTGTTTGGTATAATTTTCTGAATATTAGTTATACATTTTATTGTGTATTAAGATTGATAATACTAATACCATGAACGTATCTTCAATCTCTACCAAACCATCCCTTTGAGAAAATAATGTGCTTTTTTTTTTTCAGACCATCATAAACTGGTTTAATTTGTAAACTTTGAGTGGTCGTCAACTCACCCTCTAGCTCAGGATGACCCTGTTGATGCACAAGATTAATGTTGTTCACTGACACTCGGATTTGCATCAGAAAAAAACTAATGCAGAGTGTAGTATGTGGACCAACCAATAGGTACATCATAGGCATCATAGGACAACTAAGTTTGAAAAATAAATAAAAGACAAAATGTGAGAAATAAAATGATGTCAAGGGGTCAAATGATGGGAGAATAGTGATAAGTCTAACTATGCACCTCAATAAGCTAGCAAAAAACGAAACGATAAGCCCAAACAAGACCTCGTAAGCCCGATGAGTACACGAAAAGAGTTGAAAGATAATTTTAACTAAAATTTGATTTACAATTTAACTGAAATTGTCAAGCTCGGACTCGAACCGCAACAAAGGAACCCAATAGAACCAAGATGTCAAGGCTCAAACCCGACTAATAGAAGCGTGCCTAGACTCAAACCACAACTCATAAAAATGTGCTCTGACCTCAAACCATGGCTACTACACTATGGAGAATCTATTACCAAATGTTCAACATCATAAGGGAATATCGTGGATTGACACCGTTACAAAAGATTCACTTTAGCTCGAAACCCAAGTCTAAATTCAAAAGATCCAACAAGGCCCAAAGTCAAATAACAGAATCAAATCAGGGTCATAGCAAATTAATTTGAATATATAGAATGCGTCTTTATTTAAAAATTAATAAAAATAAAATTTAAATAAATACTAAATTAATTTAATATTATATTAATAAAATATTAATAATATAACTATTGGTGATGATAATGACTAACGATGAATTAGTAATAGTTATGGGTGTTGATTTGAGATGTTAGTTTATGGTAGTGACTATGAATAGTTGCTAGTAGTGAAGATGGTTGAAGGTAGATAGTAGTTGATTCTGATATGTATAGTTAGTGATGGCATGTAATTTATGGTTAGTTTTATGATGGTTGGCGAAGTTGATTCTGATATGTATAGTTAGTGATGGCATGTAATTTAGGTTAGTCTTATGATGGTTGGCGTAGTTGATTCTGATATGTATAATTAGTGATGGCATGTAATTTACGGTTAGTTTTATGATGATTGGCAAGTGTATATATATCTAGTGGATACTGTTTTGGGTGATTGGTGGTAGCAATTAAGCTAGTGATAATAGTTGATGATGACATGTATAAAAAGATGAACATAATTAAAAAAAAAGTAATATATATATATATATATATATATATATATATATATATATATATATATATATATATATATATATAATGACAATTGATGATAATGATTTATAAATTTACATAAATAATTGATAGTTACTATGGTAATAAGAATGATAAACGATAGCTGGTGGATACTGTTTCTAGTAATTGGTGGTGGTGATTAAGCTAGTGATAATTGTGAGAGGTAATAGTTGATGATGACAAGTAAAAAAGATGGACATAATTAAAAAAAATTATATATATGTATATATATATATATATCATTCAAATATTTTTTTAAAAAAAATAGATATAGTGACTAAATGTAAATAATTTAAATTATTATTTTCAAGTGAAAATAAATCAAGCACGAGGATTATTGAATATGACTACTTTACAACTAAACTTTCGTCAGCATCCTGGTCAAATTCTCCGAATTGATACGTGATATCATGTGTTATCTTTTGAATTTCAGAAAATACGGTTAGGCTTAACTAAAAATTTTAAATTTGGATTTTGGATATAAAATTTTTTTTATTGGAAGAGCCACTTTTGAATAGGCCATATAAAACGTAATTTAAATTTAATCGAGATTCTAAGACCTGGAAAAAATTAAAGAAAGAAAAAAAACTTATCATACTAATTAGTTTTCACACAAAATATTGGATTTTACTAGCAAGTAGTAACTAGTTAGTGGAGTTGTTATTTATGCATAATACATATAAGTATTAATTATTTTGATTATAATTGTTTTAATTTCTAATTTTGAGTGTACATAAATAAATAGTAAAATTTATATGAAATTAAATAAATAAATATATTCGTGTTGTATATTCTTGATGTGTGACATTCTAACATAGTAATTTTTTGTATTAGCGACATCTTATATATATTATAACATGTAAGACGGGTGTGTATACTTGCTCAATTTCATACAAATTTGAGTGTCTACTTATGCATATCATAATTTGAGAACATAAATGTCACCCGAAGAAAATTTATTTATATGTTATGCCTATTATATACTTCACGAGTTACTTCTTATTCACCATATTTATAAATAATTATCACATATTACTGATTAATTATTTCATTAAAATATTAATTTACCATTACATTTAATATTTTTTGGCTAAATAAGTTTATAACTCCAAAAAGTTAAGACATAAAATAAAATATATATTAAAATAAATTAATAAAAATACCTTTTTATTTATAATTTTTTAAAAAAAAAACTGGATAAAAGAAAAGAAAGAAGCTGATAAGTAATTAATATGGGGCGGTGGAGGTAAAAAATTAAAGGAAACTTCGTGCTACTTTCTTTTAAATAAAATATAGTGAGAGACATATCTTTAGTTTTTAGCTTATTTTGTTATTTTAAATTTTATAAAAGACTTTAAAAAGCTAAATTGACTTAAATATAAGTTTGATCAACTCTAAAAATCTATTTGTATAACAGGGAAAAAATAGTTTTTAAATTAAAAAATAGAAAATTAAACTTAAAATGTAATTGTACGAGATTATGTCATCTCAAGCCAAATTAAATTGATTTCAAAAATTAAAAATAACGAATTTAACTAATTTTTAAGCCAAGTAAAATTGGTTCAAAACGTAATTGTAGGAGATTATGTCATCTCATAGATTTCCTTGTCCATATTTTCCTATACTAGTTTATATTTATTTAAATTTTACACGTTTCGTAAGAAATAATATTGATAAACAAATTTTATCATAAATTTATATCAATAAATAATATAAAAATTAGTAATAAATATTAAAAATAAAATATGAAAATTACCTTTTTAATATATTAAAATAAAAAATAAAAAAATAAAATAGAGGCAAGTAAAAATGAAAGAGAAGAATATTTAGAGTCCAAAGGTTACTATTGGTCAACCATGTTTAATTACACTATTTGGAAACTAAAGTTTATAGTCGTGATAGTACTGAACCTTCTTTAGCTTTGTGATAAAAGCAATTCCACCACCTATATAATAATGATAGAGTATTTGTCTATCACTATTAAATGAATGATGTACTATAAAAAAAATTTATATACATATAGATTATTTTTATCTAATTAGATAAGTTCTTGATCATCTATTAAATCAACAAAGTTAATAAATTTTGCATGACTACGAAATTATTATAGCTAATCTCTTTTATTTTTCAGGAAAAAAAAAAGTAAAATCATTGTGATGAAAAGAAAAAAAAAGGTAAACACTATTTTGGTCAAAGCTCTAAAGTCAAAAAAAAAAAAATATAGTGGTTGGAATTTGCAAATCCCAAAGCCATGTTCATATTTAGTCAAGCCAAATAGTCAGAGTCTGTTGATTCATTGGACTGTCATGTTATTTTAATAAATATTATTTTGATCGGTGACGAAGATAGAAATTTAAATACTTTAAAATTTAGAATTGTGGATATATCAATATTAGCATACTCAATGATTTTAAAAATCATATATATAAATCGTATAATTATTTTTAATAAATAATATTCAACTGATCACTCTTAACGATATGTGAATATGTTATTAATTTTGATATGCAATTTTATAAATAAAGGAGATAATTTTTCAACCTCTTACATATTTTCGTAGCTGATCACCTTTAACGATACGTGAATATGACATTGATTTTGATATGCATCTTTGTAAATAAAGGAGAGAAATTTTTCAACCTCTTATATATTTTCCTAGTGTTGATCAAGCACACTTTATGAATGGAATGATCATCTTGGACTATATTAATTTGACTTTAGTCCTAAATATTGAATAATTCTATGTTGTTCACTCCACAATTTATATACACAGCAATGTGTATTATTTATCTTCAAGATATAAAATAGAATGATAAAAAAATTATGTAACTCTTAATAAGATAAATTTAAACTTTCAAAAATGAAGAAATATTTAATTTATAACTTATAAGTCACATTTCCTTTTTTAGGTCATTTCTTACAAATTCATATTTATATCTTTATGCATATTTTCTCTGTTTTCTTGTCCATATACGTATTCGGTCAAATGAAGAGTTGTGTTGAATGATTTGAGTTGTACACTATTATTTTTATCTTTTGTTATATATTAAATTTAAATATATCAACATAAATATAAGTTTTACAAAAATAAAAAATGATTGAAGATTTAAAATAATCTCAAAAGCATTTGACTTGTGTTTTACAAATTAAACTAATAATCTTGTTAAATGTTTTATTTACTCTCTTATATTAGATCAACATCTTACTAAAAATATATATCTTATATTACTTGATTATTTATTAAATCAGGATATCATTATTTTGAAGAAAAAAAATCATTTTAACACCTCTAATTAATATGGCATATGAAAGTTTAAACAATTTTTTAAAAATTCAAAAATAATTTATTTCAACAGGATAGTTAATATGAATAAAGATCAAAATAGTACAATTAATTAGTCTATTGATAATCTTTTTTAATTACTATTTAAAATAAAAAAATATCCATCTAATATATCACGGATATGACCGAGGAAGTAACTAATTTCACATTAATTACTAAAATGTTAAATTTATCATATAGACAGAATAAAGTATATAGTAATGTTTTCACACTAGTTCACATTGCTAACATCATCACTCAATTAAGTGGGAGGGAGGAATACTTTTCTACCGGCGTTTAGTATTATTTATCATAATTTCTATTTTAGATTTAGATTTTAAGAATTTTTAACATATTTATTTATTAAAAAATTATAATTTATAATATTTTTTATATATTTTTAAATATCTAAAAAAATTATTTAAAATATTTAATTAATATAATCTACTTTAATTTTAAAAATTAAATAAATTAATTTTCAAAAAAATTTAACATAACAAATAAAACTGAACAAAAGAAGTATTCTTATAATAAAATAATTAGTGTTATCTCTTAGATATATGATAATTTATGCTTATCCATAAGAAAAATTTATGTTTACATATAATAGATCTAAAAATTTGTTTTTTACATTGATATCGTAAAAGGATAAAAGATTTTATTTTCTCTGGTAATTGATAGGCACAAAAATATTAATCTAGTTTGAACTTATCTTAAAAGCATGTTTAAATATAATTTTCATTCAAATACTTTTTTTCTAATTTAACATCAAATGCTATGAACCGACCATAACAATTATTCAAAACCATTGAGAATTGCTTTTACTATAAATTGGTGTCTGACCGAGAAAATTCTAACAACTTCAACTATTATATTTGCATAACATCCAGAATCTGGTTTCACTTTATCCACTTTCACCTTATCCTACCATTATAGTTTATATATATATATATATATATATATTTCATACTTTTTAGAAAAAAGAGATATATTTAGATAACTAAATATTATTGCAAAACTTGAAATCAAACACAACTTCATCCTTACCTCCAACTTCAAAAATTTCAAAAAAAATATAAATTGAAAAAATAAATTGTTATAATATGTAGTATATCAAAATTAATCAACGATATTACGTGATTATCTATTTTGAGATATTACTATTATAGAGCAAATTTGATTTCTGACGGCTTCTATCTCTCTTCCTTTATGGTGAAAAATATGTCTCATCAATTTTGAATATTTTATGGGAAAATTGTATATAATATCAAACTAATAACTTAAAATAAATAGAGTAACTAGAGTTTGATTTAATTGTGCTCCATAGCAAACGTTTGCAAAAAATTGCCAGGCGCCTCTCTCCCAAATATCTCACTCGCCACTCTCCTCCAATCTCTCGCTCGCTTCCTCACTTTTTATACAAACACAAGTGTATAAAAATTGTTTCTAATTGTATTAAGCTGAGAAAATTGTATAAATACATATATTTTTGTTCCCCTCTCTCCCCTCTTCCAGATCTCGCTCGCCACTCTCCCAAATCTCGCTCGCCACCCTCGCCTTTCTCACTTATACAAACAAAAGCAAAATGTATAAATTCCGTTTCTGTTTGTATAAAGCGTGAGAAAATTGTATATACACATGCAAGTACATATATTTTCGTCCTATACACTTATAATTATACAAAAAAAATACTCCCCTGCCCAGTTTCTTTTGTCTTTCTCTCTTTCTCGTTTTATACAATTTTCAAATTGTATCTAGTTTCTCTCTTTCTCGTTTTATACAATTCGATTCAATTGTATATTCCTTGTCAAGTCTCTTTTGTCTTTCTCTCTTTCTCATTTTATACAAATTCAAATTGTGTATAATCGTTCTATACACTTAATAATACAATTCGTTTTATATACTTCGTTTTTACACAGTTCTCTACCCAGGTGTCTTTTTCTTTCTTGTTTTATACACTTCGTTTTATACAATTTGCTTCAATTATATATGTATAGCGAATCGTACAGTTTCTATGTTTAAAATGGAGCGCAATTATGCAAACTTTGCTATAACATACAAATATGATATGTGAAAGTTGCCCATATTTTATTCACTTAGAAGCTCTTGAATTAGACAAGTTCCTTGAAAGGATTTGGGTATTTTCTTTTTTAAAAAAAAAGTATTTTAGTAGACTACGTTGAGTATTTTAGAGTTTTAAAATTGTTCACTTCTTGATGCATGTTATGATTGAACTTGGATTAATAGTTCTCATATCTAGATATTAGAGTAGGCGTTCGCACTATCAATGAGTTGGATCGTTACAATTTCCAGGTAGGTTAATCAAATTTGATTATTGTTAGGTTTTAGAAATTGAGTTGATTGAAAAGGTATAAATCATATTTTAAAAAATACATTCCAATTCTAAATATTCTTTTGTAATTTTGTCAAAAACAATTATTACTCCAATTTCAAAATTTCAACCAAAATGAATAACATTCGATTTTATTTTTGATCAAATGCCTACTACTCAATTTATTCTAAATATCATATTTTTTATGTCCAAATGCCTACTAAATTTTAAATCATACATAACCAAATTAGAAAAGAAAAAAATGTTTGATTTTTACATATTTGTTTAATGTAAGGTTTGTTTGGCAGTAGTTAGCACCATATTTCTTTTCTGTCATTCTATTTGTGATTTTTGTATTTAATAACAAAACTTCCATATCCTCTTAAGTAAGCTAAATAGCCACCAAAATCTAAAAATAAAAAGATAAATATAATGCATATTTAAATGCAAGGGTAAAAACCGAGTCGATCGATAAATTGAATTGAAAAAATGTAATTAGGTTATTGGAGTTTAATGGGTTTATAAAAAAATTTGTTGTGTAGTGCGATATCAATTTTTATTATTGAGTTATTGGGTAAATCGATAACTCAATAAGACTAGTAATTTATTATTTTACCTTTCCTATTGAAAGGTTGCAATTAAAAATTGAGAGTTATGACTTGTCACTTTCAGATGAGGACACGTTTAACATATCAGTATTTTTTTTTAAAAAATAAATGTGTAAATGACTTAACTCAAAAAAAGAAGGGTAACTTTCACATATAGCAAACAAAAAATTCATATTTGTATGCTATAGCAAACTTTGCATAATTGCGCTCCATAGCAAACATAAAACTGTATAATTTGCTATACATATACAATTGTATAATTCGCTGGCCTAAATTGTATAATTCGCTGGCCTATTTCGCTGCAATTGTATAATTTGTTTTACATACAGTTGAATCGAATTAAAATGTATGTATATTGCATAATTATAAGTGTATAGCAAGAAGATATATGTTTTTTTTGCTTTATACAAAAACAGAAACACAATATATACACTTCTGTTGTATAAAGCTAGAGAAAATTGTATTTCACTGCAATTGTATAATTCGCAATTGTATAATTCGTTGGCCTTTTTCTCTGCAATATTTGAAGTAAAATGTTTGTAAATTGTATAATTAAGTGTATAACACGAAGATATACATTTTTGCATGTGTATATACAATTTCACTCGCTTTATACAAAACAGGAACAGAATTATACACTTCTGTGTATAAAGCGAGAGAGGCGAGCGAGAACGGAGAGTGGCGAGCGAGATTTTTGGGAGAGAGACACTGGCAAATTTTAGCTAATGTTTGCTATGGAGCACAATTAAAATAAACCCTAGCTATTCCATTTAATTTAGGTTATTAGTTTGTTATTATATACAATTTTCCCAAAAAAGAATAACTTCAATTTTATCTACCTACCATAATGAATATGTTAAATAGAGACAATCTCATTAATGCGTACAAATATTTATATTGCAACTACAAAGTATCTTATCCCTGTATCTAGTACATAGTGATAAAAATTGTATTTAATATTCATTACAATTTGATAAACTGTAAATGTATTAAAAATGGTATATGATATTAATTATAACTTCATATGCTCAATATTTCTGTATCAAATACAAATTATGTTGTATGTGATATAATATTCTGCATAGTACAGGAACTTTTTGAGAAAATATGAGCTAAACTTAGCTCAAGCTATTCATCAATGGAGATCTATATTCTATGAAGAAATACAGAGAAGAATATTTTGGAAAATGTAAAATTGTATTGATCTTCAACTGAAAGAGTCATGAATACACTATATATATAAAATGAAAAAATGTTGAAATGACTTTCTAACTAACTTTGATACAACTGAACCATTAGCTACTAATCTAACTAACTTGTAACAATATAACAACCCAAAACGTCACGTGTCAATACTCCCCCTCAAGATGGAGGGTGTAAAATGTTGAACACTCCCAGCTTGTTCATCAAATAGAAATGTTGCACTTTACTTAGACCTTTAGTCAGCAAATCTGCTTCTTATTCTTCAGTTCTCACAAACATTGTTTTGATAATTCCACTCTAAATTTTGTCCCGGATAAAATGACAATCTATTTCAATATGCTTCGTTCTTTCATGAAATATTGGATTAGATGCAATCTGTAAAACAGCTTTGCTATCACTCATAACTGACACAGGTTGTGTTATTTTTACTCCCAATTCTTGAAACAATCCCAGTAACCATGTAACTTCAGCCACTGCTGAAGCCATACTTCTATATTTTGCTTCTGCAGAACTCCTTGACACTGTCTGTTGTTTCTTGGACTTCCATGACACCAATGAACTCCCAAATTTAACTAAATAACCTGTTACAGATCTTCTGGTATTTGGCAAGCTGCCCAGTCTGAATCACACCAACATGTGAGCTCATGACTAGATGATGAACTCATGAGAATACCTTGCCCTGGTGCAAGTTTCAAGTATTTTACTACTCTGATGGCTGCTTCCCAATGAGACCGTTTTGGTTGCTGCATGAATTGACTCAGTGTCTGCACAGTGTAACTGATATCCGGCCTTGTTATGGTTAAGTATAGTAGCTTACCAATTAGTCTTTGATAAACCCTTGCGTCTGCCAGTAATGTATCACCTTTTCTCCCTGTTGACTCATTGAATTCTGTAGTTGTTGACTTGGCATTAGTTTCCAAAGGTGTTGTTGATGGTTTTGCTCCTCCTAATCCCAATTCTGAAATTAATTCCAACACATACTTCCTTTGATTCAATAATATTCCAACTTTGGATCTTAATACTTCTATCCCCAAAAAATACTTAAGATCTCCTAAATCTTTGACTTTGAATTGCTTGTGAAGTACATCCTTTGCGTCGCTGATCATTTTACTACAACTTCATGTGATTAGTAGGTCATCTACATAAACAAGGATGATGACAATATCTGCACCCTTCTTCTTTGTAAATAATGAGTAATCATGATTGCTTTGAACAAAATCATTGCCAACTAGTGCCTCTGTTAGTTTTATATTCCACTGTCTTGAGGCTTGTTTAAGCCCATACAGTGATTTCTGTAACTTGCACACTTTAGTCTCCCCCTGGCTTCTGAAACCCTCAGGTATCTCCATATACACTTCTTCACATAAATCACCTTGGAGAAACGCATTAAAGACATCCATTTGAAACATATTCCATCCTTTGGAGGCTGCAAGTGCAATAACTGATCTCACTGTGACCATCTTGGCCACAGGAGAAAAAGTCTCATGATAGTCAAGACCTTCTCTCTGACTATATCCTTTGGCAACGAGCCTTGCTTTGAATCTCTCTACTTCTCCATTTGCCTGAAACTTGATCTTATAGACCCACTTAGAACCCACCGTGTTTTTGCCTGCTGGAAGGTCAACAATGGTCCAAGTGTTATTGTCTTCTAGAGCTTTGTTTTCCAACTTCATGGCTTCAATCCATCTAGTATCCTTAGCTGCTTCTTTAAATGTTTGTGGCTCCATAAGGGAAGAAAATTTTGTGAGATAACTTTGGTATTTAGCACTAGTATTCTCATAAGACAAATGATTAGACATTGGATATAAGGATTCGGACTTGTACACATAGTCTTTCAACCATATAGGTTGGTTAGATATCCTTCCTAATGTTCTTCTAGTATTGACAACATCAGAAGTACTTCCAAGGTCTGTAGCGGAGTTATGATCAGCATTATCATCCTCAGATCTTTCGACAACTTGTGTTTCATGATTTAGATCAGAATCTGCTAACTCGTCTGAAGACAACTCAATTCTGGACTCTGAGGGTGAAGAAGCCACTATGCAATCATCTTGATCTGTAGTGATAGGCATTTCTGTTTCAAAACTAGGATATAATTTAGATAGCGAAGAATGAGAATGAAAGGGAAATATTGTTTCCTTAAAAAATACATCCCTACTAACAAATATGGACCCTGAAACTCTGTCAAGAAGAATATAACCCTTCTGAACTTCTGAAAAACCAAGAAGTATAGCAGCCTTTGCTCTTGGTCCAAACTTATCTCCTTTCTGCAGGTTGGAGGCATAACATAAGCAGCCTATCACTCTCAAATGAGTGAGTGAGTGCTTTTGGTGATTGAGTAATTCATATGGCGTGCTTCCTCCTATGGCAACAGAGGGTAATCTGTTCATCAAGTAAACAGCAGCTTTGATGCACATTCCCCAATATCTGAGAGGGATCATGGCCTTGAATCTGAGAGCTCTTGCTATATTTAGGATTTGTCTATGTTTTCTTTCCACAGTACCATTTTGTTGTGGAGTATATGGACAACTACTTTGATGTTGTATTTCCAAAGATTTCAAAAAATCATTGCACTTGGAATTAAAAAACTCACTCCCATTGTCAGACCTCAATACTTTGACCATCATTCCAAACTGATTTTGGATCATATACAAGAACTGTTTAAGCACAACAATCACCTCAGATTTTAATTGCAGCAAATAAACCCAAGTAAATCTTGAATAGTCATCGACAATTGTGAGAAAGTAATATTTCTTATCATAAATGGGCACCTTATAAGGACCCTAAAGATCCATGTGTACAAGTTTGAAAGGTAAATCAGCTCTAGAAGTACTAACTGGAAATTATAATCTAACTTGTTTAGCCAACGGACATATGTGACAAGCATTGTCATTTATTATGCTAGTCACTTATGTAATTCTGGAATCTTCTGCATAACTGTGGATAAAGGATGACCTAACCTCTTGTGCCAAAGATCATAATCCTCATCCTTGCTAGACAAATGTGCAATCTTTATTTCATTACTCATCAGGCTCTTATTAATGTCTGCAGCAACCACATATAAGCCACCTTGTTCTCTACCAATCCCCTTCACCTTGCCACTGTAGAGATCCTGAAATACACAAAAAACAGGAAAGAAAGTGACAAGACAAGATAGCTCTTTAGTCACTTTAGATACTGATAAAAGGTTATATCTAAATTCAGGGACATATAACACACCCTGCACTGAGTTTTGTCCAAACAGACTAGCATTCCCTGTGAGAATGATCTCAGCCTTCTCACCTGTAGGCAAATGCACTTGATCTTTCTTAGAAACATCTACATCAACACTATCTTGTAAGAGTTTCTTATTTGCGGTAAAATGATGGGTAGCTCCAGAATCAACAATTCATTCATCTTTTGAACAATTAGACATAGACATCAAACAAGTAATAATACCTGCCATATTAGCATGATGTCCTCCAGCATTTTCCTTGTGCAACAACTTTAGAATTTTCTGCATTGTTCATCAGAGAAAGGACTATAGAATTGTCCTTGCCTTTCACGATAACCTCCTACAGTGTCTATGGATGAAGATGCAGCATCAACACAATTCACAGCTGAAACTGATGACTGCTCCCTTCTCCAGCTATCCGAGTTGTCTGTATTTCTCTTCCAGCCCTCTGAGTTTCCATTTCCTCCCCCATACGATTTTCTAGGTGGATAACCAATTAGCTTGTAGCAATTTTCCCTTGTGTGGCCTTTCATCCTACAATAGTCACATTGTTTACCCTTAAAACCTCTACCTCTACCTGATTGTGAATTCAAATTACTTACTTGTAGTGCTAAGGATTCCATTTTTTCAGTCGTTTTAGCAACTATGTTGGCTGCAATAATTGTTGACTCTCATCTTGGATTATCATGGCATATGCCTGTCCTAAAGATGGAGCAGCTGACTTCATGAGAATTTGCCTCCTTGCTTGATCATAGGACTCATTCAGACCACTAAGAAAATGAAGCAATCTCTGTTGACTCAAATTTTCAATGTAGTCCTTTGATTTCTCACAACCACAATTTGGTGATGGAACTAAGACATCATATTCACTCCACAATTCCTTTAATTTTGAGAAATAAGTTGATACAGAATTGGTACCTTGCGTTAGTGTAGTTATTTCCCTGTGTGACTGCCAGATCCTTACTCTATTCACCTTGTCAAAGCTTTCCTTCAAATCTTCCCACACCAAATGTGCATTTGAAGCATAAAAGATTCCATTCAGAAGATCTGCAGATACTGTGTTCATGAGCCACGATAATACAATAACATTACACGTTTCCCATTGATCGTGTAATTGAACATCAAATGAATCCTTTGTACAAGTGCCAAGCACAAATACAAGCTTCCTCTTTCCTAAGAGTGCAATTCTCATCGATCTACTCTATAAACCATAATTTTCAGATCCGGTAAGCTTCACCGGAATGAGGACAGATCCTGGAGTATCTGATTGCCCTAAAACAGAGAATGAGAAACATCAATCTTCACTCCCGTCATCGAAACTGTAAAGAATCAGTTGAAATGTAAGAACAAAGCACACAATGAATGAGGTCTCTCTGATACCATGAGAAAATATGAGCTAAACTTAGCTCAAGCTATTTATCAATGGAGATCTATATGCTATGAAGGAATACAGAGAAGAATATTTTGGAAAATGTAAAATTGTATTGATCTTCAACTGAAAGAGTCATGAATACACTATATATATATATAAAATGGAAAAATGCTGAAATGACTTTCTAACTAACTTTGATACAGCTGGACCATTAGCTACTAATCTAACTAACTTGTAACAATATAACAACCTAAAACGTCACGTGTCAATACTTTTAACTTGATACATTTATAAAAACTATTCAAATAGAGAACAAAACTAGGATTTTATATATCAACATACATATCAATACGAGAACATCACGTTATCAATAATGTATGGATTTTTGAAGCAAATAATAAAAGACAATATCAAACATCAAAATTATGTAAATATATAGAAAATATATACCCTGAATAGTGTAGGTGGGGAAATGGCTGATGCAACTTTTCTATCCCTTTTTTGAATTTTTTTCCACACCCGTTTAAACATCTCTCTTCATCTTCGCCTTCTCAATATTCTGATTGGTCATTGATATGAATCATGCAAATGTTTAGATCTGTTCTCAATCCAATTATCATTGTCGGAATCATAAATTTGATCAATGTTAGATGAGTGTAATTGGGTAATCCTAATACTAAAAGAAAAAGCATCATCCATATATTGAATTTAATTGATTGGAAAGAGATTTTGAAATTTAAATTGTGTTGAAGAATATAACTGATTAGATTATGAAAGTGAAAATAGGAATGAGAAACGTCAGTTTTGGTGTAGATGACTTATGTATTCGAAAGATTTGGTCACCGGGGAAAATAAGGAATTTTATAATATTTTACAATATATGATTTGAACTAATAGAAAATATGGTGAATAAAAGAGGTGTATATAGGTAATTCTTTCAATTTTTTGTTTTTCTCAAGTGGGGGTAGGAAAGGTGAAATAATGGAGAAAGTTTAGTAACTAACCGATTGAACTACTGAGAACCTGTTTGAATTGACTTTAAAACATTTTTGTAGTGTATAAGCAAAACATAAGTGTTTTAAGCCGCCCATAAAAGGCATAAGCCCAACAAAACAGGTTATAAGATTCCTCAATATAGGATACATGCTGCTCCAAATAGGACTTTTCAGTTCTGCTTGAATGCTACAACCTGTTGGATATAACAACATTTTAAGATTCTTGATCTGGCACGGTTATACTCCATCCCGATGAACGGTAAGAACCTAAACAGTTGCCCCATGTTCAAAAGCTACTGACCCATCCGCGCATACCTAGCCAGAGCAGTTATAGTGAGAACTTTCCTCCTCATTGTAAAAGCTAATGATCCATCCGCGCATACCTGCAACTAGGAATAGGATGGTCATGTTAGTGAAAACACACTCATAGTAAAACAAGATCTTCCATAATTTTCCATACTAGCCTATTATGCAAATGCCTAACAGAATGGCAATTGAACATATGTATTGTCAAGAATAAGATTTCGGTTGTTTACGTGCATCCTATAACACCTTTATCTTCACATAAACCAAAAAACATGATATGAACAGAGATGCTGGTTGTCAATTCAGATGCAGGACTAGACACCTAATCAACTTTCTCCAATCGAAAAAAAATAATTAAATTTCTCTAGATACGAGGATTACAAACAAAATGGTGATATGGGGATTAGGCAAATGGAAAGGATCTTACTTACATCTCAATCAACATGAGCAAGAAAATGTTTTATTAACTTGCGTAAGAATATGGCTTGACACCAAGTAGTGGCTCCATACTGGACAACTGATATTGCAGAAAATTGTACACTGATTCCGTTGTCATGGCAGCTATTCGAGTAACAACTCCAATTCCCTGCAAGGATATATTTCTTATGAAGCATAACATGGAAGTGAATTCTGGTTTGCACTTCTAAATGGTTAACAGTTTTTCTTTTCAACAGCATGACAAGAGCATGTTTAGATTATAATACTAGCGCCAAATTCTTTTTTATTTCTTAATGGTAGTACACAATACTTTCATCAAATTCTATGGTATGAAAGAAATACTAAAATGCAGTAGAAAAAAAGTCCAAAACAGGATGTCTAACAGAAAGAAGAGTTTGGTGATGGTATTCCGACATTGTATCTGTGACAAACAGTATACAGCCCGGCACAACAAATTGCAAGTGGAGAACTCCCTCCTTTCCACATTGTTTGGCATGGCTCGGAGTATGAAAGTCGAAGTACTTAATTTTTTTTGGTGTGAATACAGATATAGATTCTTCAAGTTTTTGGAAATAAAGTTAGCATATTTAGGAACAACAAAAGTACTATATGTCAAAATAACTAATAAATTCAAAATATATTGAAAAAATATTTAAGAAAAATGTGTTCACCTCCAGAAATTGTATAAGTGTCTAACAAAGTGAACGGAGAGAGAAGCAATTAAAGGATTATGTGTCAGATATTTTTGAATCCTGGAAATAACTAATAAATTCAAAATATATTGAAAAAATATTTAAGAAAAATGTGTTCACCTAAGTGTCGAACAAAGTGAAATGGCGAGAGAAGCATTTAAAGGATTATGTGTCAGATATTATTGAAGTCTTGGAAGACCAATGTGGAGAGGGACCAAATAAGTGAAGAAAACTAGTACAAAATAAATCAAATGAGGATGAAAGCAACACATGCACAACCCAAGTAAAATATTTTGGGGTTGACTTGGTTGTTAAAGCAATAAATAGATTAAATAGATAACACTGTCAAATTTACATGTAAGGTATATCAAGAAAAATGGAAGGCCTTATTTGCACAGAGACTTAACTGATATGCTCAAACAACTAGACCTGAGATTCACAGGTCATTCACATATAAGACAACCAGAGAGATGGAGTAGGTGTTAATGTATGTTACCTTTGGACCAAATATGCTACAGGAAGCAAGAAAACTTGGTTTGGTCAAGTGATGATCATTATGTCTACTAGTCGACTGTCTTGAACCAATTGTAGGCATGTGTAAACTCTGAGACATTATTTTCTTCACATCTTCCTGGATTTGGTTTTGAACGTGCTTCAACTTTGGCCTGTAAATAAGTAACAAAAGTCGATCTTCCTTCTTTCCAAAACAGATGAATGCTGGCTTAAAAAATAAAAATAACACTAAGAACCAGAAAAAGAATGACAAATGGGGGAGTGAAGAATATTTTTAAGTACCAGATGAGTAACCTACACACCCCAGTAATATCACCATTGCGATCACTTGATACTCTTGCATACGCTCAGCGATATCTGAACATGTTCCTTGTTCTAGCAATGCCTGATTAAAAGAAAAAACAGTTAAATAGCTGCAGCATGACATGAAAAACATGGTGTTCAGATGAGTCACTCTAACTATCTCATTTGAAATAGAAGATCAATGTGAGGGAGATTCCCTATTGGAAAAGAGAGCACCCATGGTTATGCAATCGATCAAGTGATATTCGTTAGTGGCTAAGACCCTTGTGGCGATGGAAAGGCTGGTTCTGTGTTATTGAGAAAGAAAGAGAATGTAGAGAGCAGTCATCAGGGGTCCAGCTAAGAGGCAGGGAAGTCTCTAGGGTGGAGATGCCTGGGTCAGTCCAACAGATTTTTGGACTACATCTAGTATATCATAGTTGGAAAAGAGAGAAGAGATATGTTACATCATTTTTATGACTCGTTTCCAGATACACAAGTGTGCCTCACACATATATTAGTTACAGCTTACAAGTAATTAGCAACTACTATACCATCAGCGCCTTCCAAGATTTTAAGGTAGTGGGTGCTCAACGACTATAGATGTAATTAGCTACATACCATAAGTGCACCATTATTTGAAACTTGACGGTTAAAAATAATTTTCCGAGCAAGTTGAAACTAATATTATTGTTGCCAAAAAAAAAATCTATAGTCATTCTCATATAGTTTCCATGATATTTGTAAAATGATAAATAATATTTTTATCATTATTTATAGAAATCTTATGTTTTACTTAACAAACTACACAACTATTTAAAGAATCATGCAAATGTTCCATAAATCAGATTTTCTGTAGTCTATTAATGAGGAAGGTATTGAAAGACCAAGTTATACAACATAACCATAAAACTCAACGCAAGTCAGAATTTTTTAAATTTATTTCTCAGAAATTCTCAATTTCTTAAAACCCAATTCTGTAAATCAAAACACTATAGAATCTATGCAAAACTTCCAATCAGTAATAAGTTCAACCGCTTTATGAAACATCCCATAATTGAGCCAAACGGTTATGTTTGCACATTATGACTCAAGAAGAAGCATTTGCATTTAAAACTAAAGATGGTTGTTTTATTGTATTGTATATTTTTCTTCCATGTCTTGCCACTATAATTAAAGAAAGGTAAGGAAGAGTGGAGGGATAAAAAAATGTCAGCGGCAGACGAAGAAAATAAAAAGTTAGGGAAATAAGAGTTAAAACAGGAATCAGCCCATTTTGATAATATGATTGGGTGTTGTTGCCAAGGGTCAAATCCATTATTCTCTGAGGTTGGCAGCTCAAAAATATTTATGGGTGCTCACACAAAATATTTACTACTGTCTTTAAAATTCTATATACAAAAACACATTTTCTGCTCAGGGTTAATGGGTGCTCGAACACCCACACCGTTAAATATGATTCTGCCCCTGTGCGGTGCAAGTTGTAAAAGACGGAACTGACTAGGACATAGTTACTCAACAGCCTTAATCAGACAAAAGCAGAGATTGCTACTTCATTATAATTGTTCAAATTGTTACCACAATCCTGTCTCTCTAGTTCTTCTCTTTGGTTCTTTACTTTGGGAGGGCATGGGGTCAATTGGAAAAGTTTTCTTCTCCAAATGCTATAAGAGGCAAAATGAGGACAAACTGCCAAGCACTGAAAATTTCCTAGCAGTATTGTCAACGAGACCCATAAGATTAATAGAAGAGTAGGAGTTGAGAAATCAAAGCATTATGCTCTATAAGCTTTTTCATTTACCATGGTTAAAAATGTTTAGCTACTTTCCTTCTTTTTTTTTCAATCTTTATGGCTTTCCTGTTAGCAATTCATGATACCATGTTCTTGTTTTGGTTTCCTTGTTATGTCAGTAGTGGATGTATCAGATTTTGCAGGGTTACAACCATCCAGGGGACATCTGTAAGGAATATCCGCTCCTTGTTAAGATTGCTATACATAGCAGGTTATCTAAGATAGAGCCAAAATGTAAAAAGAAAAAAATAACAAAATCTTTACATAAAATAAAGGCAATAAAAGAAGTGATGGGCAGGTTAAAGGCAACAACAACATACCCAGCGAAATCCCACAATTGCAAGGGTAGAGTGTACATAGACCTTAACCCTACCTTGTGGAGGTAGAGAGGTTGTTTCCAAAGGACCCTCGGCTCAAGTGCAGCAAATCAAAGTAGATATGGAAAGGGAAAACGGCAGTGAAGAAAACATGGCAACTATGAGGAAAGCAATACAAAGCATTTTTCAAAAAAAGAAATAGGAACAACAAAATAGTGTGATAACCGAAACGGACAGGTTAAAGGCAAAACTCACAGTATTAATCCAATATCTAAAAGAGAAATTCCTACTGATTTAGTTATACTTTATAAAAATGTAAACTACTTTCTACACATTAAAAAATACAGACTGATAAACAAAGAAACTTACTGTATCAAGGAATAAAGGCTCATCATCATTATGAAAAATGTTATTCATGCTCCTATAAAGATCAAAATTCCATTTTTCTCCTGTTTCATGACGGCCACTAGTTATCCAATCAACAAGCAGCAAACTTGAGTCTGACATAACTTTGAACACTTGCTTCTGGGAATATTTTGCAGTGGAGAAACAGGTCACCGGATCTGGAATTACAGCCAAAAACGCATTGCTTCCTATTCTTGCCTACAACATCATAAACAACCACTTTTACTAAGATGGCTAGCTAGGGATCAAATGAGTTAGTTAAAAGGATCCAAAATAATAAATAACAAAAAGAAGATAATGATATGCTCTTTAGAACTTACTACATGTTCTCCCACAATCCTCATCATCGGTTTACCAAAAGTTACATTTTGAACTGTAAATTCTTTGTGTTTCGTAATAAATTGGAATGGATATGCACCCAAGGGCGTCGCCTAGGGGTTGATGATTGGTAGCGAGACATGAGATCTTAGGTTCAAATCAGAGGGAGACTAAAACACTAGGTGATTCTTCTCACATGTGGAACTGATATGCACCCAAGGGCGTTGCCTAGGGGTCAATGATTGGTAAAGGGACATGAGATCTCAGGTTCAAATCCGAGGGTGACTAAAACAGTAGGTGATTCTAAACCTTGGTGGATAGAGTTACTTGGTACCTATTGTTGGTGGAAAGTGGCAGGTATCCCGTGGAATTAGTCAAAGGTGCGTGAAAGCTTGCCTGGACACCACAGTCATCAAAAAAGAAATGGAACTGATCGTCAAATTTCAGGCAGATGCCTTGTTTAAAGGGAATTTAAAACCAATGACCACACCACGATATCTTTTGTTATGGCTGTATCCAGAAGTGGAATCTGTTATGTATCTTTTATTATGGCTGTATCCAGAAGTGGAAGCTGTTATGTATCCTTTGTATGTCTTTTCTTTCAGAAGTTAACCATATCAAGTTCTTAAAATACATAAAGTACAATTACATTTGAAAGCAAGTTAGCTCATAACTCTACATCCTACTTGAATGACAGCTACCTATATATTAACTAATGCAGACTATTTCAAAATCAAGGACTCCATTTACACACAATTTCCAGATCAACCATTTTGACACCAATTTCAGGTTCTCAATTTCCCTTTCTTTCTTTTCTTTCTTTTTCTTCTCCTTCAGCTATCTCCCTAAAGATCTAGCAATCACTTGCTTTTCTTGCATCACCAAATTTGTTAAATACTTTGGTTCCTACGGAGGTGCTTGTAGTCTACAGGTGTACATGTGGCTTGCATTAGGGAAATTAAGGACATATGATGGAGCCAAGACCCGAGTAAGAACAATGAGAGGTGACTTGGAACACTCTAGATCATGATGGGGGTTGCACCAAGAATCATCCCTTAGCTCGTTCCTATTTGACATAGTGATGGACGAATTGACGAGACATATATATCGGGATGTGTCGTGGTGCATGTTATTCGCAAATGACATAGTCTTGATAGACAAGATGTGCAGAGGAATTAATCATAGGCTGAAAGATAGGAGACAAACCATAGAATCTAACGGTTTCAGGTTAAGCCGGACTAAAACTGAGTACCTAGAGTGCAAGTTCAATACATAACATATGAAACAAAAGTAAAAGTGAAGATCGATATATAAGTCATACCCAAGAGGGGGAGTTTTAAGTATCTTGGTCCTATAATCGGAGAAAATGGAGAAATCGACGATGATGTTGCCCATCATATTAGAGAGGGGTGGGTGAAACAGAGACTCTATCTGGGGTATTATGTGATAAGAATGTGTCGAACCTACACTATTGTATGGGGCAGAGTGTTGTCCAGTGAAGGACGCACATATTCAGAAGATAAGGATGCTTAGATGGATGTGCAAGCATACTGGAGAGACAGATTAGGAACGAAGTAAGAGGACAAGATGATTGTCCTTTGAGGCAGACAAGATGAAGGAAGCAACATTGAGGTGGTTTGGGGATGTGAGGAGGAGGTGCACAGAGGTAGCAGTTAGGAGGTGTGAGAGTTTGGCTATAAGTCTATAACAGTTCTTAATAAATGTAAAGGAGGCCAAAGAAGAACAGGGGGAGGTGATCAAACAAGACATGATACACCTTACCTTAGATTTTGCAGATGAAGCATTAAGGTGAAAGGGTAGTAGACAGTTGTGTGTTGCAGTACTTTCACGAGGGAGAGGCAAGGATCTAAGATTCTTTTCTCATTTTCTCCTTATTTAGTAGTCTTACCTAGTATTTGCATAGTATCTTCTTCTTCAATTTTACTACTTGTTACTTCGATTGCTTTGTTTATCTAGTTATTTTCCTGTTGTTATTTTCCTTCCCATCCTATTTTGATTACATATCTTTTGAGTCGAGGGACTATTGAAAATAACCTCTCTACCCCACAAAAGGTAGGGAGGGGTAAGGTTTGTGTACATCCTATCATTTTAAGATCCCACTTGTAAGACTACACTGGATATGTTGTTATCCAACTCTCCACGTCGCATGTTTAAGAGCACATATTTAAAATACATTTGACGAATCAAACCATGAAATTCAAAAACCAAGTGTGAAGTCAAAATAGGACACCAAAATGAAACGGAGAGAATAGTTATTTTACCTCCAACACTTGTTCAGAGATTTTTGTTCCCACAGCTTTATAGACCTGCAATGAAAATTTGACTTATATTATTAGAACATGAAAGAAGCTACAAAATCGACACAGCTAATTTATAGAGTTTGACCTTAGTAGAAGCTTGAGTAGTCAAAACAGTGGTGCAACCATCTCCAATTGTATAATCACATACTATAGAATCTCCCTAGAAATATGGGCATTAGATTTAAATAAAAGAAACAAATTTAGAATTGTTGATGACTTACAGAGACAATTCCTCCACCATAAGTGATGGCGTAAATCCAAACAACATCAGTTTGAGAAGGAGCGACCTATGAAATTAAGAGGAAAAAAATCAAATTGATAAGAAAGAATGGAAAAGAAGAAGAAGAAGAATTTGAGGAGGAACTGACGTTTTTTGGGTTGATGAATTTGAGGGGATACTTTGAAAAGCATTTCGTAAGTGTTGATTTTCCTCTTACTTTCTCAACTATAACCTTCCCTGTTTCCATCTCCCACTCCTTTTCTTCCTCTTTCTTGCCTCTGCTTACACCATTTACAAACGAAACGGAAAATTATTGAATATACGGTTTTGACAATTTTTATTTTATTTTATTTTATTTTTAATGCCACAATTTGTTTGGATAATTGTTATCATTGTTTCATAATGTATTGTATTGTATCCTATTTTATTTTTTGGTAGATACAATGTTTCGTTAGATTGTACGGTTGTTGTTGTTCAGTAACATTTTAATTGTTTGATTTGATTGTATGTGTAATCATTTAAAATTTATTAAATATAAATTTATGAAATGATTCGGGTTATATTGAATTCATAACTATATTAATCCAAATAAATATTGTGGATTGATACAATTGAGTTAAATATTTAAGTCCAACAAATATGAATTTAATTAAAGTCTAAATTAATTAATTTGGACTACATTGGATGAATCCAATTTGTTAAACTCAATCTCATCTCATTCTAGAGCTCATCTTTGTGCCACGTGTGCAGATAATGTGGCATGCTAAGTCAAATAAGAAAACCAATAGAATCATGACATGTGTCAAGATGACAAGTCCGCTCCATAAAGCCCAAATATCATGTCACTTAAATCTGATTGGCTGAACGAAATCTTATTCCAATCGCAACTCCTCTATTCTAAAACTATAAATAGGGATCCTCATAATTCAGAAAGGAGACAGAAAATTCTAAACAAGAAGCTCCATTTAATTCTCTACAAAGCTACAAGTTTAAGAATTCAAGCATTCAAGTTCAAGAACGATCAAGATCAAGACCACCGAATTCAAGAACAAGCTCGAAGCCCTTGAATTCAAATAAAAGTCAAGATCAAGATAAAGTTCAAATTCAAGTTCATCATAGATTCAAAAACAAGCTTTAAAGCCCTTGAATTTATATTTGAAAAGGCGAATTCAGAGAAATTATAGAGATTGTAACACTCGCATTTGAAATAATAAAATTAATTGTTGCTATAATTCTTCGTTCTTGAATATTGTTTTCTCGACGCGAATTTTATTGTCTACAGTATCGTGATGTATTGTAATTTATAAATTTACTTAAATATCCTTAATCATGCTAGAGTAGGAGATTCGACTAGATTCAAATAATTAAGGTAAAGGGTGAAATAGTATTTTGAAATATTATGTAAAGACATAATTGGAAAAAAAATTAAGAAACAATGGGAACACACCAAATTGGTTGTTCCATAAAATAGGGGTTTCAATTGTTAAGTAACAACGAAATTTAACAATACGGTACAATACATTTTAAGTAACAATCAAAACAAATATTGTAGATGTAGTAACGATACAATATAATATAATGGATAACAATGATCCAAACATAGTGTTAGTGAGGATAGTAATTATCAGTATAATAATTATAATATGACCGAACAGACCCTTAAGGTTGTCCACATAATTCACTTAAGCATATTAACTAATGTGTGTACCTATTGAACACCTTGACTATTCTGAATTTAAATTATTTAAACACTTTATACACACGTGACACAAAAAATGTAACCCACACCTAATTAGGCGCGTGAAATATTTAATCAACACCTCTTTTATTTTTTTATTTTTTCTTTTTCATTATTACTATTTTTTTTTTTTGAAAAAAATAACCTTCTTTCTTTCTTCTTTCTATATCAATACTGCCACCAATTTTTTATAACAATAAAATCTACCACCTTACCTTTTTTTTTTTTTTTTTTTTTTTATAAATTTACTTCTTCCCTTATGCTTAAATTTGATAAGAAATGGAGTCAACTATCTACATTTTCTTTGTCGAAAAAAAATAAAGAACATAATTTAAGTTTTTTATCAAAAATATAGAGACCATTATTCACTTTTTTGCCGGAAATATGGAGGCACAAACACTGCAGTTGATCTACACTCTTTCTTGCTTCATAACAAAACTTAAACAGAAAGTAAATTTGAAATAAAAATAAAAATAGATGAAAAAATTTTTTTAAAAAGAAAAAGAAAATATACTACTATCAATTAAGATAATAAAAAGAGTAAAAAAAGAAGAAGATAAATTGATACTTAGGTATATGTTAAAATCTTCATATTAAAAACAACAATGGTGAACAAGAGATAATTTTAGTGAAAGAAGTAAAGAAAAGGTTTCGATTGGTGTCGGATGGATGGTGAGTGTAATGATGGCAAAATGGATTTTTTTAAAGTTGAAATTCTTTTTTATTTAGATTTAGATTTTTTAATTTTCAAAATCTAATGGTATAATTATTTTAAATTTGAATTTTCCACGTATTTTCATTTGATTTCTTATTTTGTCACGTCAGTTGCATCTGTATTACACGCACTTCGTGATTTGACCAGGTCTTAGAAAAATGTATGATAGATATTTATATTAAAGGTTTGAGTGTCTAATAGGAAAAGAGGCATGTTAAAGTGTCTAATTAAATTTTGTGGACAACTTTAAGGGGCCGTAGATGACTTAATCCTTTTAATATCTACTAATTACACTAACATATTTGGTGCAATTACACATGTTCACACAAAAGTAGAGCATTTCAATTTCAAAATGAAACTCTTAAATATTCATTTTGTAAACTATAAAGTATATGATCAAATTAACACAAAATTAAAAATGTTAATTCTTAAAATTTTTTGAGTAATAATACTACCTTGAAATAATAAAGGAACTAAACTAAAAACAAAAGTAAAATTAATTTACTGAGACGGTTAAGTTTAAATTTCAACGAGAAATGAAAAGGTATACTATGGCACCTTCAATATTACTAGCTTGAAATAATAAATAAACTAAACCAAAAACAAAAGCAAAACTATTTACTAAGACGATTAAGTTTTAAATTTCAAATTATGAAAAAACGGTAAGATATATTATGACACTGTCGCAATGACAGTGGCTGTGAGGTTGAGAAGAAGTACTACCTCATCATTCTTTCTTAAAAAGATAAAAAAAATGAAACTCAACTTCTGAGTAATAATACTAGCTTGAAATAATAAATAATCTAAATCAAATACAAAATTGAGACCATTAAGTTTTTTAAATTTCAAATTATGGAAAAACGAAAAGATATATTATGACACTGTCGCAATGGCAGTGACATTGAAGTTGAGTACAAGTTACTACCTCATCATTATTTCTTAATAAGATCAAAAAAATAAAACACAACTTCCGAGTAATAATACTAGCTTGAAATAATAAATAAACTAAATCAAAAACAAACGCAAAACAATTTTACTGAGACGATTAAGTTTTAAATATCAAAATATGAAAAATTAAAAGGTATATTATGACACTATCACAATGGCAGTGACAGTGAGGTTGAGTACAAGTTACTACTTCATCAATCTTTCATTAAAAGATCAAAAAAATGAAACTCAACTTCTGAGTAATAATACTAGCTTGAAATAATAAATGAACTAAATAAAAAAAAAACTATTTCACTGAGACGATTAAGTTTTAAGTTTCAAATTATGGATAAAAGGAAAGGTAAATTATTGCACTGTATCAGTGGTAGTGGAGGTAACAGTGGCAGTAAGATCGAGTACAAGTTACTACCTCATCATTCTTTCTTTAAAAGATAAAAAAAATAAAAACAACTTTTGAGTAATAATACTAGCTTTAAATAATAAATGAACTAAACAAAAGCAAAACTATTTTACTGAAAAGATTAAGTTTTAAATTTCAAATTATGAAAAAATTAAAAGGTATATTAGAGATGAGATAGGTGTCTTAAATGAAATTTATCTAAGCTCTTTGTGCTATTCTCATGGCAGATCTATGATGATATGAGTTATATAGCTGGTAATTTCATAGGCGTTTGTTGTGATTGAGGATAGTTTCAATTCTGTACCTCGATTTTTCGGTATCAATGTGGCACCGATCAAGTGTCGGACTGTAACTAGCTTGGAGCTCCGAGAAAGAAAGGAGCTTAGTTAGTTTCAAATTTGTTCACCGTAGCTTCTTTTTTTTCCCATTTACTTTGGGTGTTTTATTTGACTTCCTCTTTTAAAAAAATTAAAAAAAGCAAATAAGGAAAAAATAAAAAAATAAAAACATATAAAATAAAGTTTTATATTTATTTCGGTCTTCACTCTCCTTCACTTTGCCACGTGAACATATATGGAGGTAATAATTTTAATTTTAAATAGTTTAAGTGGGTAATAGAACCTCCATATAAAGTATAAATATGTAGTTAAGAATTCGATACTAAATTAGGGGCTCATTTGACCATTTTATGTTAAAATAAGAATGATTTCGTTTGTAATCACTAATTGACAAATAAAATTAAAAGATTTTATAATTTAGAAGTCATTTTCAATGTGTACAAAAATGAAAAAATAACTTAATTACACAACTATAAGTTTAGTATTCTCTAATTTTCCCGTCTTTTTTTAAATATTACATAATTCTCTTTTTTTAAATTTTAGTAGAAGTTTAGAGATACATAGTCTTCTCTCTCCTATAACACACTTCCCCAATATCATGCCTATTTTTTCTCCACTAAAACACTCAATCTTCTGAATCACTTTTTGAATTTTGAATTATTAATTTTAATTAAAAACGTTCACAACATTTAATATGAAATTATGAATTTCAAAATTCAAAAAATTTGAAATTTCTGAAAATTGAACCATTGTTCTCTGGTTCTTCTTCTTCTTCTTCTTACTCCATCATCCGTCTATAGTTCTTCTTCTTCTTCTTCTTAATCCATTGTCTGTTCTTATTTTCTTTTTTTTTCTTCTTGTTCATTGTTATATTACATCACCCGTCTCTAGGTCTTCTTTTTCTTCTTACTCAATCATCCGTTTTTTTTCATTGTTCTATTACATCATATTAATGGATCCTTTTACTAATAGAAGGATTTATGATTCAGACGATGAAAATTGGAAAGAAAATAGAAAAAAGTCTTTGCATGATCCTATGAATGATCGGAAGGATTCAAACAAAGATTTTGGCGAATCATTTAAATCAAAGGTTGACAAAATACACCAAAAAAAGAGAAAAGAAGCAGCAACCATTGTTGTTGAAATTAGTAAAAATTTTAGAAAAGGAATCTCATATGTATCATGAATTTTTGAAAATTATTATCATGTATCAGACAATAAGTTTAATACATAAGTACTCAGTGTGTTATAGCGTGTTAGTCGATGCATTGATACATGAATTAGATGTGTATCATATGATTTCCTATGTATCCAGAGTTTTTAAAAATTGTTATCATGTATCAGTGAAAAAGTTTAATAACTGCGCCATCAAGTGTACTTGCTGATACATATCGACTCAGTGTGTTATAGTGTTTAGACGATGCATTGATACATGAATTTGATGTGTATCATATGATTCTCTATGTATCACGAGTTTTTGAAAATTGTTATCATGTATCAGTCAATAAGTTTAATAACTGGATGTTCATAAAAATGTCTCAAACTAGATGATATATTCTTGAATTTTCCAAATTTGAAATTGTTATCCAATTACGTGCTGAATTAATGCTTATTAATGAACTGTTACCGTAATTTAAGCTGATTTAGATAACAAATTTAAATGTTCCGTTTTTCCCCCTTTTTAATCTTAACAGTTTTAAGTTATTGTGTATCATTTACCATGTATCACAACATACTAATGTATCACGCCACAACAATTTTAAGAAATTATTAATAAATACTAAATTTATCGGGACAGAATGTAATTATTGTATTACACTATGAGATTCTTTAAATTTATACTATATTAAAAAAAAAAGACTTAAAAAGGAAGTGATTACGTAAATGACATTATTATCCCTGGGTTTTAGGAGAAAGGGCTAAAACTGGTTTTGGGATTCATCCACAAGGGTTCTTCGAACTGTCTGCAATTGCCGCTGCCATCGATTCGTCAACTCAAAACTCTAAGGTCAGTTTGGGTTTATATTATCATCTTTTCTTCTTCAATTTGGGTTTCTTCAAACTTTGATTTTTCATTTTGCGGGGGTTATTCAGTGCTTGCCGCATAATCTGTAGCTTAGGAACTACGGAAACTGAGCCCTACCCATAATCTATGCTTCTTTATTTGGGTTGGACTTATTCAAAAATTAATAGGGAAGTGCACTTCTAACTGATTTCAGGATCTAATATTAGGTTATGGGCAAAGGATATGTTTGAAATCACATACCTTTTTTCGTCTCAAGTTTGGGAAATGTTTGTGTTCAACTTGAGATAACTTTTGGTTAAGCTTGCTTTAATATACTTCTGTTCATTAACATTGGTGTTTCTCATCATCATTATTAATAATAAAAATACCTGATGAAAGATTCATGTTCCTTTTGTTAGTTTGAACAACATGCAGGGTCACAAAAGCAATGTGAGATCCTAACTTTCTTTTCAACTGGGAAATGTGAAAATTGGGGTGGATCTTGGAGGCAATAGGCAACTCTTAAGTGTTAGCAATAGCTCCGACCCTGGCTAAGATCTTAAAGGGTCCAAAGAACATGACTAAAAGCTTCTGATAAGCATGAGACCTCAAGGATAATAGCCTGCAAGACTGAAATTTGACTTAGACCTAATTACCAACACTATCGGATCTCAGTCCTCCCCTATATCAGCCAACAACTTCATTTTGCTCTAGGATTTGTCAAGGTGTAACTTGATGGTCCTCAATGTGGCTTCTCTTATGTGCTACCTCCTATCAACCTAATCCAGTTAGGAATCATGTAAGGAAGCAATGAGGATGGCTTTTGGACATAAACTGCTTCATAGAAGGTCATATGCATAGAGGAGTGGTAAGAAGTATTATACCACAATTCATCTAAGGATAACCATAGTGGCCACTCCTTAGGCATCTCAAAGGTCATGCACCTCAGATAACATTATAAGCATCTATTGACTGCGCGTCAGTTTGATTGCTTGCTTTTATATACTTCTGTCATTGTGTCGTCATTTAGACTGGTGTTTCTCATGATCATTAGTGATAAGTTATAGATATGTGGTGAGCACCCATGATGCAGGTCATTAGTAAAGATACCCGTCAAATTGATTCATGTTCCTTTTCTTAATTCATACAAATTCTTTTTATTTTACCCTTTTGGCCTTTTCTTTGTTCACCGTCTATAACACACCCGACATCTTCTCACCTAGGAATACATGCTTATTTTTTTTTCACAAGGTAAAGTGACAACCTTTTACTAGGACATTTGGTTCTTCTCTCTTGCAGCTAGGGACGATGAACCCCCATTGAGCTGAGCGGGTGTTTGAGCACCCATGGCCTTTAAATTGTGGGTCTGCTGTTGTTTGCAAGTTACACTTTTTTCTGAACTTAGATAGGTTGTTTTAGAGAGCATGACTATAAAAACGTCAAAGGTATTGCATAAAAGAAAATACTTTTTGTTTTGTTCTCAACAATAAAAAATAAGTGTATTGTTTTCCCCTCAGGTTTATTGAAGCACCAAATTTTGTATTCTTGCTGTCCATTAGACAATTGGTGATATATGTAGTGAGTCTGGACTTGAGCAAATGCTGAATTATTTTACGGGAATTTTTCAGGAACTTATTCTATATGATTGACTTAATGTTTGGGTGTTATTCTCTCTGTAAATTTGTATTTACACTGTGCAGAGGATAACTTCCAGTGTAACATATACAGTGATGCTCTTGTCAACTTTTTACAGTTGTGCACTTGTTAACACTTCACAGTTATTAGACCATCTCCAACCCACCTCTGTTTTACTCTCCATTCTCTATATTTGGAGAATAAAATAGAGAATGCCCTCTCCAACCCCTCTCCATATTACTCTCTATACTCCATTTATAGGGAGGTGAATAGTAGTTCTCCAAATTATTATTCATACTACTATTCACATTCTCTATTTCACTTTTTTAATATTTTATTATTATTTTCATTACTTTTCATTAACATAATATTTTACATATAATTTCATTAATTAAATATCTAATAATCATGATTCTTTTTAAATGTAAAATACTATTTTAAAAAATATATTATCTAATATATTCTACTTTAGTTTCAATTAATATGATTTTAATAATTTTCACAAATAATAAAAGTATATTTTATTATTAATTTTCCTTATAAAGAATACACAAAATTAAAATGATAAGATGAAAATATTAATTTAAATACAAATAACAATACAATACATAACATAATATTTAAATGCAAGACAAAATACAATACATAACATGATAATTAGTTCGCGATGAAGCAAGTATCATGTCGAAAAGATGTGGAACATGCATTCGAAGTTTTGCAGTTATTGCAAGACCGTCACGTTTTTGAAGAAAAGAAGTGCTACATGATATAATGACTACATATATTATACTACACACCGTGATAATTGAGGACATAATCTTAATGCACTAATTCAAGATGTCGTAGAGGCTCCAACTGCAACGACAAAAATGGTGGTAGATGGAAATCTCCGATTTGAACAATCTTTAGCTAGACATAATAAAATTAAGGACAAAAATGCTCTTTTGAACTCCGTAATGCATTAATAGAGCATTTACGAAAATAGCGTAATAATTTCAAAAATTGAGTGTTTATGTAATTGTATTTTACTTTTATTTGAATTTGTTCATTAATTTATATATTATATAATATTTTCGTGCAATTTATGATATTTAAATACTTAGAATAAAATATAATTTATATTAAATAAAGTATGAAAAAATAAAAACTTTATCAGATGAGAATTATATAAAGTAATCATTGGGAAAAAGAAATAAATGATTTATATGAAATAAGAATATAAGAATGATTTAAGAAATAATAATATAATACTAAAGAGAGAAAGAAATTCTTTTTTAGAGAGTAAAATAGAGAATTGGGTTGGAGTTGGTTGTCTGAAAAAATAGAGAACTCTATATTTGGAGAGTAAAATAGAGTGTAGGTTGGAGATGCCCTTAAGTGTAAGAAGCTTTAGTTGTGCATAATATATACCGCTATGGACCTGTTAACTTGCCTCTAATTCATGCCTGAAACTTTTTGTTTATGTTCTTTTTTATCCTAACTGCTCTCTATATAATCTGGAAGTGAAATTAGAGCTTCCATTTTTTTTCTTCTGGTAAAAGCTTCAGTTGTAATGTTTGCAGTTATACACTTGTATACTTGCTTCTCATTCATAACTGAAACTTTTTATTTGTTCTTTTTTGTCGTACCTGTTCCTTTATAATTAGGAAGTGGAATTAGAGCTTCCATCTTCTTCTTCTTGATATATCTTCTTTTATCGATAAAAAGATTTATAGTTGTACTTAATATATACACATGTAAACTTGCTTCTCATTCACACCTAAAACTTTTTTTCTTTTTGATTCCAAGTGCTGTCTGTCACTACATTGTTTGGAAATATAATCAGAGTTTCCATATGACCTTATTGTTGGTTTTTGCAGGTACAGATCGAGCTAGCAGAAGGATCCGTAGATGGTTACTTTCTAGTACAGTTCCCTGTGCAGTAGAATTTTGGACATGAGTTTGATTTCACGACTGAGGCATCATTTGCCTTGTGTACTCTTGAGACAATCTGTTCAATCTAATGTGGCTAACTCCCATTTTGTTACCTCAACTGTCTTTACTCGACACTTTGGTCAGCCTGCTAGGAAAGAGGAAGAAGAGGAGGAAGAAGTAGAGATTGACCAGAGAAAGCTTCCAGCTGATTATGATCCTGCAAATTTTGATCCTACCGAGCATCGCAGTCCTCCATCGGATAGGGTATGGAGGCTTGTGGATGAAGTTTCAGGACTTACCTTGGTTGAAGTTTCAGAACTGTCTTCGATTCTTATGAAGAAGTTGGGTATGACCGAGCAACCAATGGTTGGGGTTATGAAGGCAGGGGCTGCTGGATTGGCAGCAGCAGCTATGAAGGGACCAGAAGCATCTAAGGAGGAAAAGAAACCAGAGAAAACTGTTTTTGAACTTAAACTGGAGTCATATGAGTCTGCTCAAAAGATAAAGATAATCAAAGAAGTCCGAAGTTTTACTGATTTGGGACTCAAGGAAGCAAAGGACTTAGTCGAGAAAACTCCTGCTGTTTTCAAGAAGGGAGTGTCAAAGGAAGAAGCAGAACAAATAATTGAGAAAATGAAAGCTGTTGGAGCAAAAGTTGTTATGGAATGAAAACAATGCACAAAATATCTGGTCTGATATCAGGTTCATCCAAAAGTATCTTGAAACTAGACTATGCTTCATTCAGCTATGCAGTTTCCTTTCCCAAAACCACTCTATGTGGCTCATGAATAATTTTGTCCATCGTGTTTGAACATGCTTAGCTGAAGATAAACGCGACTTAGTTTTAGTCTACTCTTCTTTGATTCTACCTTGGGATTATTGATTCTTTTCTTATGGGTAGTAATTCTGTTCTTGTTTCAAAATGTTATTTGCAGTAGTACTTATGCTTGACTTTATTCCTAATGAATAGTATTGATAAACTTGCATCTTTTGCAAAGGTGAGATTATATTATTTTCTGAATGAGAGCATTCATACAGTAAACAGATAAATCAAATTAGATAATTTCTATAAGAATTCCATTTTCTCTTACATCATGAAAACATTTTTCTCATATCATCTCCCTCAGATACCTCCTTGGCCATTAAAGAGAGTTCTGCAATATTAGAAGAAAACCAATGTTAACTACTTTATTATTTTTCTTTTTTTTTTTTAAAAAAAAAATATTAAAGATAAAAAAAAGAAGGTGATAAAAGCACTTACTCTCCAACTTCCTTGTTGAATGTTTGTGTAAGTTGTTCAGGATTTTCATTGTAAGCAGCAAGAGAAGACTGAAGGGCTTCTTCAGCTTTCTTTTCCAAATATGGGTCAAAGTCACCAATGTTGGCATGCAATTTTGGGATTAAAGATGCAAATAACACAATTGAAAACACAAATATAACTGAGTAATTACATCTAAGAGAGGCCATTGTTTTCTTTTTTTCCCTTCACAACAGCTATCTCTTCCCTTTTTTTAAAAATAATTTATGGTTGCAGAAATAATGGGTTTTTTTTTTTTTATATACAAAAGAATACAATGATAGGGAGTAACTTAAGGGACAACAATGGATAACTAAATAATACTAATTTGAGGTTGACACCAACGGTTTTACCTAATTTATTATTTATTTGAATGTTTGGCGAGGAAGCTTTCCCGTGAATCTGAATTATTCGGACTAATGAAAAACAACAAAGTGAATCTAGGATATTGTTGAACTATATTTATAGTTTGTTCAAATTAGTGGCCTTCTAGATATATAATAAAAAATTGTTCACTTTAATTGTTTACTTTCATTATAGACGATTAAAAAACTATCTTCTAGGGAAAAAAGAGAAAACTCCTATCTCCGATTCTAATGTCATCTTTTTGAAATGTGTAACTTTATTTGGTAAAAAATAAAATATTTATGTAATATAGTATAAATTTGTTTTTATTCATTTATTTTTAAAGTATTTATTAAATAAGTTATGTTTTTAATAATATGAATAAATTAATATAAAGATGGACAAATTTGTCAAGTCATAATTGATTTACATTATTTAGATAGATTTTAAAAAATGGTTTTAAAAAAAAAATCAACATAAAGAAAGTAGGTGTAATATCATAAACTAAAAAAGGAAGTGAGTATTATAGAGCAAAATCTTAAGAGAGATCTCTAAAAATTATCCTTATATTATAAGTCTATTAAAATATATGATAAATATATTATTAATCAATAAAATTTAAATTATATGTATTTTATAAATCATTCTCTGCAACATGTATTAAAATTATATTGCAAGTGTTCAAATAAAAAATATATTTTATTACTAAAAATAAGAGTAAATAATTTTTTTAATATAACATAGTTACGTAATTTCCCCCTTCCTAGCTACCAGATTTCAACACACTAGGAAAAAAAGTGGGACTTTATTTTTAAGTTGGGAAAAAAGTGAAACTTTATTTCTAAGTTTAGTTTTTTTTTTCTTCTTTTTTTTTCATATACATTCATTTTATAAATATGTAATAGAATAACTTACAAAAATGACTACATTTATAGGGTTATTGAAGTTCAATAGCTATAAATATGTTACTTATTAAAAATGAATACACTTTATGTCAATTTCTAGCTGCATGTTTGTATTAAATTTTATTTTATTTTATTGTTATTATTTATACAATGCACTAAATAAGGTATGATATGTTACCATAATTTCAAAGTATCAACCATTTATTATGTTCCTAAATAGCTGAAATTTCCATTATTAAATTACCAACTAATATTTACATATTGTATGCAAATATGATTGATTCACATAATACAAAAGGTTGTATTTATATTCCTAAATACAATATATTCACTAAATACTAATCATAAAAATATTCATAAAATTTTGAATATAAAAGTTTATTCATGTCTTTTCTCGTTGTATTTTTGCATATGTTTTTTAGTTTTTATTATTTATACACTAATACAATTGTAATAACAATAACTAAATAAGGAAAATATATTACTTGTACAATTAGCATATGAATACTTTGAATTCAAATTGGTGTTTCTATGTATAAAACTAAAAGTATTAATATGTCAAGGATACAAGTATTTATAAAAATTTATTGTATTAATACATCAAACAAGGTAAAGTAGTACAATTTTAGCATATGAATACAACAATTTGAAAATTGGATACACTATTGTTAACCAAAAAAATGAATATACCAATATACTATAATATGAATACACTGTTGTTAAATAAGAAAATGGAAAAACATAGAATGTGTATGTATCAAAGTGTGTAAGTATTCAACTATATAAAAAATTAAAAAAACCAACAAAACGTCGATCGATTTTTTGTGAAGTTTTCTATAATACTTGAGGCTTGACGTTAACTTAGGTATTTATTTATAAAAATATAGTATTGATGTATCCAACTATACTTGTATTGCCTAATCAAAATGAATAAATTACTTATGTATCCAAATATATTTGTATTCACAAATCACCATTTTATCAATATTACAATACAATTATCTATGTATATAAGTATTATTAAATATAAACATTTGATATTTGATTGAACCACAAATATAAGTAAGTATAATGAATTGAACCACAAAAATCACTCCTACAATCATACAAAAGAATCTTGAATTGGAGGAATTGAGGGAAAGATACAAAACAAATCTATAATATAAGGTTATTGATAGAAAGAGAAGGTATGAATACATAAATAGTTATGAGTTTAATAATAATTTTTCTATTTATTATTTATTTATATTAAATATAAAAAAATTAGTTATTGATATACAATTAAATTTGCTATTTATTGTATAGTTATAGTCACATAACATAAAAAATTAAACTATAGCTATATTATATAAATGTATATTAAAGTTTGCCAATATTATTATAAGAATAAAATATTAATTATACTTAAGTAACTGTTCTTACTCCGACGGTCACTTTCACATGTGGTGTCATAAATTTAAATAATAACATGTTATATATAGTTTTTTTAAAAATGATTATCACTACCTAATAAAGATGTTATTCCGGTCAAATATTAACTTAGGTGAATAAGAAACTACTTATATTAAAATTACTCCATTCGTTCGGAATTGTTTGTCATGTTGTGCTTATCGAAAATCAATTTGACTAATTTTCAAAAGTAAATTAGATCACATTAATTCGATATTTTAAACAAAAAAATTAGATATTTTAAAACTATATAAAAAGTACTATACAATTTTTTACATATTAATATTATGAAAAAATACATCTTAAAATGTTAGTCAAATTTTTTCTAGTTTGACTCTATAAATAGAAACCATGACAAACACCGGACGGAGGGAGTGATTTAAAAAAAAACATAAATAGGTTAGTATAAACATAGGAGAAAAATGCTACTCATCTAAAAAATAATAACAATTTCATTAGTGTCAAGACCCAAACCCACTCAACCCTTGAATTAAAATTTACTCTATCAAGGCTTATAACCGTTCCCCATAACCCAATTAAAGTAGAACCAACTACTAAGCACTAGAGTCGTCTCAACAAGTTTAAGGACCTAAAGTCAAATATTATAAAGAGATCCTATTTTTTAAAGTTATTATATATAAATTGAATAATTATAATGTACTAGTGTAATCTTATAAATGAGGTCTGGAGAGACAGGATATATGCAGACAAGATGAAGTAAGAATACGAATAATGTAAATTTTCAATGAAAATTATATAATGTAAAGTTGACACATTTAAACATGACTCAAAATTTTAAAAATAAAATGATATTAAAACACTGTAGAGATGAATTTGATAAGTTAAGAATAATATGAAAATAGTGTTGATTAATTTGAGTACTTGAAATTTGAATAAGGTAATAAATTTAGTCTTTTTATAAACACATAACATGATATCACATAGTGTAGAATGTTGGACGTTTTATTGAAGAAGAAGAAAGCTGACGATTGAAACATGTCAAAGGAACAGGTCCAACGCAGCTAACTGACATGTATGCAACAAGTGTTAATTAAAAAGGAAGCTAATGATTGAAACATGTCAAAAACACATCACTCAACTGCATTTGACATGTTCCAATCATCAACTTCCTTCTCTTCAACACGTTTGAGAGACTTAAGAATATTCAATAATGAAAGTAAATATAAGAACACAATACCGTTGGTTCATGATAATCGTCAAAATATAAAGAGCTAGACAACAAATAGATAGCCACATGCAAAATTAGAAAGAATACTACAATTAATTGGCCACATGAGAATTTAGAAAAGACACTACAATCAACAAAACAATATTCAATTTCTCAATTATATTTTCTATACAAAAAAATCTTTTCAAATTTATTATCACATGATTTTTTAACAATATATACACACACACACACACACACACATTCTTGAGAGAAAATGGGGGCCTAAAAAAATTGAGGCCCCAAGCGATTATTTTAGTGGCCTTATGGTCGAGAGGACCCTGCTTAGAAGTTACAACCTATCATCACCCCATGTACTTAGCAGTCACTACTATAGATCACCTCTCAAAGCAACACATAGTAACACTTGGATCCTCGATCTTCACTTACAATATCCTATTCTGTTTTCATCCTGGCCATTCATTGTTCATTTAATAACTAGATATCCATCAAACAAACACGCCACATTAGTCTGATTATACAAAGTCACGATTCAATCAAACAATTTCAAATGCAATGTACAATTCTACATTCCCAATATCACATAAATATGCATATATGACAAATTAGTGGTCCTCTCATGGGACCCATACCCAAACTGTTAGTGCACCAGAACGTGGTATCCGATTCAAGTTAGTGTGCCGAATCGTGACACCCGATTCAATATGTATGCTAGTACGTGACATTCAATATCTCAGTTAGTGTGTTGAAATGTAACATTGAGAAGCCACAATTACAATAACAAAGTATATTCTCATAATCATACAATCAAGTGTTATTCATGGCTTACATTCATTGTCACCCCCGGATCCTACACCCTGGACGTGTCCAGCACTCAACGACCATTGCTGGCCTTGAGCGAACCTTGTCTTGACTTACTTAACCCAATGGAAGACTATGCTAAACTCAGATAAAGAATTAAAGGCATTCTCATAAGATAACTCAATAACTTGTATTGATCAAAATGACAATTAAGTCTCAATACTGTAACATACAAAATATAAAATGAAGAAGACTCCAAAACTAAACTACTACATTGTCTATAAAACCTCTAAACTGATTGAGATGGATGCTGGGACATACCCCACAACATCCTAATGGTCTAAACTAGAAAAGCAATAAAAGGATGTCCTCGGGGATGCAAGGAGGCTCACCAACTAACTATGGAGCTCTCAACTGAATCAACGATGCGCTGCGTGATGATCCTGGTTACTTGCGTCTGCATCATAAAACGATGCAGGCCAATTGACATCAATACATTGAATGTACGAGTACGTGAGTTGGAACGCTAAACACATCTATGACTCTTGAAATGGATTAAGGATGAACTTACATTGGATCTGTTTGACTCACAAGATAACAACTCAATATAAAACAATAAATACATATGCAGTATAAATATATATATATATATATATATATATATATATATATATATATATATATATATATATATATATATATATATATATATATATATATATATATATATATATATATATATAAAACTAGTAAAACAATGTAAACTCTTAGTTTATTAAAGATAAAACAATAATAAACTCAAATTTACTCATACATAAAAGTAGTATAATTTATGTCTGAGTTTCTCTAATCGACAACCGCCACTATGAGCCTAAGTGGTGATACAACATCTTGCACACGCTGCCAGAACTGTCCTATACCTTGCCATCGGTATAAGACCTTACTTAGCTTAGTAGATTTACTAGATTAACTTACATGATAATCTAAAAAGTATGACCTGTCAATTCCTATGATGACTTCATGATTTACATGGACACTTGAGTTAATATGAACTCTCATCCCCATATCAGTGCTCAATACTACTCCCAAAACATACTTTAGCTCATGCTTTTAATAAAACTTCCTTCCTTTGGGTTGAGATAATTTACTGAACCCTTTAGATTTAAAAGCTCCTTTTTGGAATCAATGTTCCCCTCTTTAGTTCAAAGCTCTTTTGAAATCTCTAAGTTTCCTTTTTACTTAAATGTGAAACATTTATAAACTTTTAGGGGATACTTAGTCCCCTTACGAACTTTGAGAAATGAACTCAACTCTTGCTCTTAACTTAACTTGAACTTAACTCTTAGGAATACTTAGTTCCCTTATATTACTTGGAAGAATGATCTTCAACTCCTTACTCCTTACTTGACTTGAGCTCTAGGTCTTTAAAACAAAGTGAAAATGTTTGTGAAAGACTTTAACCTTTACTCATTCTTTAATTCGGAACTTAAGTCTTAAAACGAAGTTAAAACATTTAGGCAAGACTCTTGGAAAATTTAAGAAACTTTAATTTAACTTACTTCATAGATTTAGACTCACTCATTAACTCACTTGACTTCAATCCTAACTTTCCTTGAATGAATTATGAATTCAAGGTTTCGATTTGAGTTCTTGGATGATTTCTAGGTATTTAGAAATCATTTGAAGTGATTAGAATCATTGGAAGATGTTAATGTACCTTGGAAGGACTTAAAAGGGCTAAACTATAAAAACTGGACGAAAAACGCCGAGTTAGGCATACTGGTGGTGCACCGCTCCAGGCCTTGGTTGATTAAAACCAATTTCTGGAGCACTGCAGGCGCACCGCGCCTACCTCTACCCATGTGCATCTGACAAATTTCTAAACTTGTTTTCCATCTCCAAATTCTCTAAAACTTCCTAGTTCTTTCCCTAAACGGTTGGGGCTATTGATACTATCAATAAATACTGAATTCAACTCAAAAACACGAATTAACAAGTATCTAATCAACAATAGCAGCCAACAATCCAATCAACAAGAAATCAAAATGTTCTTCCAAAAACTTGACTCCTTACATGAAATTGATCCACAAACTCGCTGAACTGAAATAAATTGGTATGTGGGTGGAGTAACCCAACTCAAAAGATCTCACATATCTTAAAGGGATTACCCCGACGAAATCCAAGCAACGATCCTTGGCGTTCTTGCATCTTCTTCTCCTTTCTCCTCTTCTTTTCTATTCTCCCAAAAATCCTAACTTGCGTTCTAAATGCGTAAACTAAATGGGATCATCTTAGACTCCAACTCATTACCCAAAAATGAAATTAGATAATGGGTTAAGTAAAAGATCAAAACACCCTTAACTAATCAGGGTTTGGATTTTTCCTCTGTTCAACAGCCCAACTTCCGAAAGTTATATCTCCCTCATACCACCTCGGAATCCGCCAAACTCGGCGTCTTTGGGGGAAGATCTTTCCATGCATATAAAAAACTCACCTTAAATCCTCTTGAGCTGGAAGTTATGGCTGTTTGAAAATGACCAAAACTCATTTTCGAAATCTGGAAATTAATTTCAAATTTCCTTATTTATTTCCAAAAATGATTATTCTTGGTCTCTTAGCTTAAACTTAGTTGTTTCAAGTTACGAGATGTTACATTCATACTTATTTAAATTAGTGCAACATTGTCATACATACATGCACTACAACGAAGCAATTACTAACATACATAACAGATCAAGAATCAACCATCACCTACCTTGATTCACAAGATTAGTCTTTCTTTTAAGCTACACTCCAAATGGGATAACTAGGATTACGTGAATGACAATTCCTTTTTTCAGTGCACGAAAGCCTACGTATGAATTCTAACATCAATAACTAGTATACTAAGGTGAACCACAGATTTACAACTATTGAATTAAATAAACCTAGCCTACGTGAAGCATTTGTACAGAATTATGGCTCCACTTCTTGTTTCCAGACCTTGTGACAGTGGATTTGACCAAGAATTCGCAAGGTATCACCGTTCTTGCATTAGAAATCTCTTCCTCTTTCTTTACCATCCTAGGGCATCTTTTCAAGGTATGTGGGTAATTTTCGCCTATTTTTTGTGTTTTGAAAAGAAAAAGGTAAAAAATAGACTTCACGTTATTTAAGTTCTGTCCCGTCATTCCTGCTCTAGCGAGAGCTCTGCCGTCATCATCCCAGAAGCAAATGGTCCGTTGTGGCGGAATGGTGGACCTAGTTTTCCCTCGACATTTTTCTTTTCTACGATAGTTTTGATCATTATAATAAATAATAATTTACCCCTCGTTCGTCCCCGAACGACTAGAAAAGGGATAACTATAAGCTCTCTTTGGAGTGCTTCCCAACCTAGAAAATTGTACCACTACAAAAACACGAAGGATGGAGATTTTTAAACTCTTAAGACCTAAAGGGTTCTATACTCAGTTAGGGAAAATAGGCAACACCAGAAGAAAATAAGTGTGCCCAAATTACTCAACCTAGCCTTGCTAGAGCGATTGGATCCCCGATGAGGCAGAGCCACTGTGGCGAGATATCGCTTGCTGTAGCGAGAGATCGGAAACAATAAAAGGGGGGTGGGAGGGAATGGTTTCCCCACTTATCTGTTGGAATAGGGGATTTCACTTGCTTGGCATGGAGGAGAAGGCATGCACCTTTTATACTCGTCTGATGGATTTTGGCTTGGATCTACTGACAGAGGCTCCCTCTGTTGCACACTCCACATGGGTGAGGGAGTTCTATGTCATCTTACCTACTGTGCGCTGAGATGATCTTCACTCTACCATCTGCCTCTGGGGAGTTGACATCCCCTTGAACCCTCTCTTTATTAATGATATACTCGAGGTGACCGAGGTTCCCAACACAGAGTATGAATCCAAGCTAAGGGAGATGGACATGACCTAGTTGATAGATACGCTGGTGGAGTCTACGCGTTGGGACATGGTTTAGTGGGCTACTACAGAGGGCATCACCATTACTGATTGGTCATTGTATGCTAAGAGGTGGTTTCACTTAGTTACCAGAAGGATTCGCTCGTCGAGCAATTGTATCGACGTGACATTTCCTCGGACCATGGTCAGTGACGGACATAGAAAATTCATTCAGGGATTCAAAAAATAAAAATATAAACGTGTAAATAATCCAACAAAACAAAATTTCGAGGAAGTAGTAGGTACACAACGTTAGTTTCGTTACAAGAAATACAAAACTAACATGAGTGATTACAGTGAAATAAAAAGTTATCCCTTTACAATATGTCAATCTAGAACTAGGATGCTAAGTAGAGAAAAAACAGGCTAACTAGAACAAAAAAAAATAGCACTTCATAATGCCTCACTCTAAGAGAAGAGTGCTAACTACAAACTCCAAAAAGAGGTTAGTGCTAATACTTCTCAAGCACGTTTACGATACTATTCAACAAATTTCATTTCTCGAAAAGACAAAATAATATCATCTATAGAAACATCATTAAATACATCCTTCTCTATAAAGGAACCATGCAACCGCTCAAGAAGTCATCATTCATTCGACTTCACAACTCATTCTTAATAAATTTTATTCACGAAAAAGGTCTTTCAACGGGTGCAGTGACAACTGGCAAAAGCAAAGCAAATTTCACCGAACAAAACACAAGAGGATAACGTGAATGTTTTTTTGTCTGAACTAGTCTTTTTGAAAGATCACAAAGCCTATGTAAATCAGAGAACCTTTTATCGATATCACAACATCAATAATGTCATTTGCTAGTTAAAAATGAAGTGCACACATGCTAAATTTATCAGGATATAATTCAGTCATTCTCAAAATTTTCTAGATATCAAAACTTGAAAATAGTATATGCTATGTTATTACATCAAGCATAATCAAATATTGAGAAGGATCGAAGTCTTGTATAAATAGGGCTGAAACCCGATAATCATCAAGAAAGTCAAGAACAAGTGTTTAAAATGACTTCAAGTTTGTGTACAATTTCCATAACTAAGATGACAAAAAATTCTAAACAAGAGGCATGCGATATGGCGACAAATTAAAGTCAAAGCCACAAAAAGGACAAAGGTCCAACACGAATGCAAAATGATCAAACAATTTGTACAAGTGACGAATTAACAAATATTTCACCCTCATTTAGAAATACGATACAACGATATAAAAGTAAACAAAAGTTTCAAAGATAGTAGTTGAAATACTCCAACATATATAGAGAGTTCAAGTTTATCTTTTAATTAGCACATAAATTTTCCTACTTCTACAACTTGAAGAGTTCAAATCATAGACCAAACAAATACATCAAGTAGTCCTTAACCAACTTCTTTTAGCTTGTACATACACCTTTTATATGCAAGCAAGTACCTAATAGTTTCAGAAACAACATTAGCATGAAAAGTGAACCTAGTTTGAGCTAATCACACTAATAATATATTAAAGTAGTATATCTAGACAGCCCAATGGTCTTGTGTTGTAATTTAGCTTGGAATAAATAATTAAACTGAAGCAAACTAGACATTATAGTCTTCATGATAAATTAGGTATGTCCCAAAGAGTCCAGAAAACACTGCAAAATAAATTTCTTACAGAAAGATAGTAACAATAATACTTAGAAGATTTCTACATCGAAAAAACTAGCTAGGAAGAACTTTTCCTATGATATAATGCATTTGAATTCATAAAATAAAAAAATAGATTTCAATATCAACATACGTAAATATAGAGTATATGTACGTATTAGTTTTCAAAAACATATTTATAATTCACCTAAAGTGGAGTTCATATATTAAACGATTTCTAACAGATGAAGAATTGGATTTTACAAACTTGAATGACATTGACATTTCTCTATGTTATTAGATAGTTACGAGTTGTTTGAGCTATGTAACTTTAATATCATAGCAAATTATTAACACAAAATTACGAAAGCAACTCAAAATAACTCATGATGATGCCTCGATCTGACGCACCACCATTAAGATAAGAGAAAAGATAATTTATCTACCATCATATGCTTCTACCTGATTTTGTTAAAGATAACAAAACTCTCACATCGGTAGTTAATGAGATGGGTGGACTCCTTATAAGATAAGTTAAGAGCAAAGATAATTTATTTACTATCATATGCTTTCCACCTGATTTTGTTAAAGATGACAAAACTCCCACATTGGTAGTTAATGAGATGGTGGACTCCTTATAAGGTTTGGACAATCTTCCTCCTTTTGAGCTAGCTTTTGGGGTGTGAATTAGGCCTAAGACCTAATTTCACATGGTATCAGAGCAGGTCCCATCTCACCTGATGCTGGTTCCCCCCAAAATTAAATTGCTAATCTCACACCATGTTGATGCCCCCAAAATTATATTGTTAAGCAATGGGTCTAATTTCATAGATTTATTGTTGTATTTTTCCTACATAGGTAAAAACGCCTCCAAAAATTAGACTTTGTCCCTAATTTTGAGCCTAAATGAAAGCATGTTTGTTGTCATATATTTACCTTTCTTTGACCCTGTCCCTCCTTAGACATCATGTACCTCACTCAGGAAAATGCCTAAATTGAGGGTGGCTACCATGAGTATATAAGAAAAGTACAATGAGGTATGAAAAAGATAGGTTAGAAATGATCAACACATGTGGATATGGTGTATTAAGATAGTTTGAATGTATTTACCTTCAAATTGAAAAAAGGGAATAGTGAATGAAAAGAGAGAAAGGAAGGGGAGTCACATTCGAAATATTATTAATTAACGACTTAAAAGAAGAGAAAAGATTGTCTAACAAAAGAAAGGAAAACAAGGTAAAAAGGGTAACAAGGAGGGTGTAGTCATTGCTGCCAAATGTATCCTACCTTTGCTCTAGCCTTTGTTATGAGTTAAGAAAGTCCTATGCATAGTAATCCTAGTCTTATTGTTTGTAAAGTTGGTGCCAAAATAATAAGGACAAAATTATGAATTATGTATGCATGGTTTGAATTTTATTATGAGAGAGTGTTTCCTATTGTCCCTCATATACAAATATTTATGTAACGACCCGAAAAAAATAAATAAATTAAATAATAGGTACTTAAGGTGATTTAATTATTAATTAAAAATCTGAAATTTTAAGGGCATAGTGGTCCTTTCACGTATTAATTAAAATAAATAAGATATGTATTAATCTAGTTTAAATCCTATTTGACTAAGTCTTGAATTTAGTCTCCTAATCCTAGTAACTCTCTCTCTCTCTCTCTCACGTTCTCCATATATATCTCTCACGTTGGTTTCTGCCAAAAATAATTTCAAGAACCAGAGAATACATCAAGAATTCTTCACACTTGAAGAACTCACATAAAACTTTAAAAAAAAACAAAAAAATAAAGCAACCAAAAACGTTAAGGCAAAGAGAAGTTCGTTGAGTGGTGTGGACGTTGAGGTAACTTGGACTGATTTTTGGAGAGAGTTTTGGGAAGAAAATTCTTCGTTTGAACATCAATAAAGGTATGGGTTCCTTTCCGCTTGGTCCCTTTCCCAAGAGATCCCTTAGGGTTCACGTTGTTCATCCGAAACTAGGGTTGTTTTCCCTTTTGCATGTTCCCTGTCACTAGCTCCCAATGATTTTAGGTTGATATGTTTGGTGACGATCTTGTTTCGAGTATGTGTTCATGATTATGTGTTTATATTTCGTGTCTTTCGGAAATATGAATGTAAATACGTATGTATTTGTGCAAGATTTTGACAATGATTTTGGGTCTTTCTTTTAGCATGTTAATAGATTAGAGATTACTCGTGTTTTATGTGCACTTAGAGGCTCTTAATATCGTGATGTTCACATGGTTGAAATGCTAGAAATTCTAGTTAAACAAATGACCAAATCATACCTTTAACTTGTCTAATGAATCCTAATGAACGACCAAGAAAGAGATGCTCAAATATCCCGTAAAATGCTACATAAAAATGTGTAACAAAGTTTCAGAATCTGGAAATTCGCTACAGGTGAATTCTGGAAATTTTGGGTGTGAAAAAAATTAAAAAAAATAGGTGATGTCTGCAGGGATCGAACCCAGGACCTCACCAACACACGCTTTAAAGAGGAAAAAAAACCGCATTAAGGGGATTCGAACTGGGGTTGGGGGCCAACGAAATTCAAAAAAAAAAGAAAGGGAATGGGGTCTAGGGGAGTTGAACACGCGACTTGGGGGAGGAAAAGGAAAAATTAAATTAACGAGTAAATGAGAGGCGTGGGAATTGAACCCACGACCTCCCAGTCGCGAATAAAAAAAAAGATGCGAGGCGTGGGGATCGAACCCACGACCTCAGCGCCGAACTGTGAGGCGAAATAACAAGAAAATAAAGTGAGGCTGTGGGGATGGATTCGATCCCACAACCTCATTGCCGCTCGCCTCTATAAAAAAAATTAAAAAAATTTAAAGATGGAGGGGCTGTGGGGGTTCCACCTCACAGCCTCCTCCTCAGCGAAAAAAGAAAGGAAAATAAAGGGGTTGTGGGGGTTCGAACCCACAACCTCCCTATTGTAGCAAATTTAATTCTAAAAATCAAAGGGGTTGTTTGGGCTCGAACCCCCAACCTTTCGGTTAATTAGTAGTAAAATTAAAATAAAAATAAATTTATCCCTTCATGTAAATATTGAGATTTAATTTAGAATTCTAATTAAAAATAGAAAATTAATTCTTTCATGTAAATATTGAGATTTAATTTAGAATTCTAATTAAAAATAGAAAATTAATCATTTCATGTAAATGTTGAGATCTAGTTTAGAATTCTATTTAAAATAGAAATTAATTACTTCATGTAAATGTTGAGATTTAATTTAGTATTCTAATTAAATAGAAAATTAATTATTTCATATAAATGTTGAGATTTAAGTTAGAATTCTAATTAAAATAGAAAATTAATTATTTCATGAAAATGTTGAGATTTAATTTAGAATTCTAATTAAAATAGAAAATTAATTATTTCATGTAAATGTTGAGATTTAAGGTAGAATTCTAATTAAAATCAAAAATAATTATTTCATGAAAATGTTGAGATTTAATTTAGAGTTCTAATGTTATGAATATTAGAAATAAAATCAATGAAAAATATAAATGATATCCAAGTGATTCAAGATTTGGATTCCCGTGCCCAAATCTCTGTATTGATACATAAGTCATACGTGAGTAAAATATTCAAGAATAATGCCATCTACTTAGATCAAAAATCAAGATCTTGGCATATATACAAGATATATAAGTCTTGTAATGCATAATATTAGGAAAGTAAGAATCACTTAACGAACTATAAATGAAGCCACATGGCTTGTATATATAGACACATAAGTCTAACATACGTTCAAAAATAAGTGAACCTAAGATATACGTAATAAAATGAAGAAATGAACATTCACGAAATAGGAGGTGAGTAACTATGAAAAATAAAGGTGCTAATAATGAAGAATGTGGTGACAATCATGATGTGAGGCTAGTATATGATGAGAGCAATCTCAAATGAGCCTAAGTAAATGTTACCAATACGTACTCACCAATGAGAGTGTAAGATAATGAAGAGACCAGTCTCTATGAACACTCTAATGAAAGTATTGAGTTTAAAACATTTAATACTAATGATGAGATGAGAAATCATCTATTGAGCTATGATGTCCTCATACTAGAAGCCAACTTCCATGATGTATGAGTTGAATGTAATGTAACTTTATACTGAGCACTGATAGGCTAGCTATGAGCGGTGATGCTTTCTTTCGGGAAGGGCGGAGGTTCACGTAACTCTCACGAGATGAGACTGTCCGGCTTGCCGGGTATGGGTCTCCATACATCTCCTAGTCTTTGAACCTATACTGCCAATATAGGGATCTGGCGGGGTTAAATTCCCATATACGCTAGCATGTTATTGAGTCACTTTGGCCGGTGATTCCACCTCTTTTCGGTGTGGGGGAGACACTGAATTACATGATGCTCACATGATCTATGATGGTTAAAGTTAAAGTTTCCAATGAATGAATGAGGCCAGCCTCAAATGAATCATATAAATAAATGAATGATACCGAAGGTGTTACGATAGGATAATCAAGAGGTGAGCTAGATTCAGGTAATGCCATTAGGTTATTCTTGATCATTGCACAGCAAACCCGATGAATGTCTTAAACTACATCCTAGATATAGCTGGTGTTCACACTGGCCTATGAATGAACTGAAATGAGGTACGTATGAATGAATGAAGCAGACTCTGTGTTTGGTAAAGAAGGCTCCCTAGTTGAGGTCCCATCGGTTGAGCCCTCATTTTGGAAAGTCTTAAGGTCAAGTCCATGATAACAAGGTATCATGGCCTATGAATGAATAATATGAAAGAAGTTATGTGTCATTTGTTATGTGCTATATGCAGATGTTATGTGTTGTGTGCAATTTGATAATTATAATGATGCATGTCACTCTCATGACATAACTTTCCCAATCTCAATTTGGCAAGTCCACTGACCTGACTTACAAAAATCATGTTGTTAGGAAAGAGCTATTCTTTCTCATGCATGTCCCTGGCGTGTGCTTGCATATACCCATACTTAGTACAAGTGTGTACCAATTCCATACAAACATCTACTTTTAGGTGCAGGCACAGGTGGACGGTCGAGCTACAGGTTAATTTTTGCAGCTATTCGAACGTCAGCATTCATCCGGAGTTTGGTAGGTTCTCATGCTTTCGAGGATGCTACTGTGTTTCATTCTAGCGTAGTTTTAGAGTTGAGCTAGTGGATCATGTTCCACTAGCGTTTCTTTCATGTTTTGGTTCAGACTTTATATTAGTGCTATTTTGGCCGATATACAATTAATACTTAATGAATTATTTCTTTCAGTTGCTTATGTATTAAATGTTAGATGGTTGATGATGAACGATTAGCAAGTATATTTAAAGAATAAAAAATTTCAAATTTTCCACTAAAATTAACCTATGTAAAGTAAGAATGACGTAAGTAGGCTTCTTTGCGACCTCTGAGAGGTCAACGACGCCGGTCTCATCTGGAGTCTAGATTCCAGTCGTGACAATTTATATGTGAGCGATAGGGTTATCTTTGTGGTGAGGGAACTAATTTTGCATTTGAGAGAATTGCTTATGTCATTCACAACCATTTGGATCGTGATAGGATGGGGAGTAAGGAATTAAGGGGGAGGGGCGGGTGGACGGAGGTAATTTAATGGTGTGCATCTCCAAATGTCCATTTGGCTATTTTCTTCTTCTTTGTATTCTCTTTGCTTGAGTATATATAATTGTTTGATTGATAGAAACACCAAAGATGTAAGTAAGATTTTTGCATCAACCCAATTTATTTTAAATCAAACGAATCGATTCAATTAAGTTCACTTTTCTCATTTTTCATAATAATCCTTATGGCTTAAGAAGAGTAGGCATATCTTAATGTGTATAGGAAAAATGAAAGACAATCATCATATAGAGAAAAATGTAGATAGAGAAAGTTTGATGACTGAAAAAATATAAAGAGTTGCATAAAATTTATTGAAACATGATTATTTGGAAATAGAGTTGCATACACTTTATTATAACATGACTATTTGGAAATAGAGTTGCATACACTTTATTAAAACATTACTATTTGGGAAGTACCAAAATTTTATTGAAGAAGTGAAATTTCACATAATTAGTTGTGGTTGAATAATGGGCACGGTTGAGTGGTGGTATTATCATCCTGGCCTTGCTCAATGTTAGATTCAGATATTTTTGGTCCCTTAAGTAGTCCACCAAAAAGTTCTGTTGGATCATAGTATAACTCTAGTTCCTCCATTCTTAGATATTTATCTGCCTGCAAATATGCAAAAACAACTAGTTAGTTAAACTCATAAGTTTTATACTTATGTATGTGAACTTTAATTCTTTATGTTGGACCAATTCTAAGTGACTCAATAAGATTCTAGCCAAGGTGATCATTTACATGAACGACCTAGTAAATATGTGGTCTTGAACACATGGACAAAATTTTTATTCCAAGGGCAACACGTTTGAGTTTTGACCGTAAAAGTTTATCTAAAGGCAAGTGTGGCCAAATGTTCAAGATCAACTATTTTCAAGGTTATTTGGTGTGTGCAAATTTTAATCTAAAGTTTGTGATTTCCATTTTACCCGTAATTATATAATTTGCAGCCCTAATATATCTAAGTTTTGTATTGAATCATAAATTTTAAAGTCTTGTTTTAGTTAAATTTTGTGCCTTAAAAAAATGTCACATAAATGAAAACGATATATGTGTATATATAAGAGAGAGGAAGATAGACCTTCATAATGCCAATGCCGTAGAACTGTATCATCTCACCAGTAGGTGCATGTCCTTTAAATGGTCCTTCAAAGAAACCCCAATGCCTGAATTTGTATGTCACAACGGGAGGGCCAGTATACACGTTGATCACTTCCCACGCGAATCCTCTTGGAAAAGCTGACCGAAAAGCATTGTGAGACGATTCAAAGGTCTCTTCGTCTTCTTTGTGGTATTTGAATTCATTCGGCATTGAATTCTTCAATAGCGCATTGTAACCTCCAACTTTTATTGTCTCTTCTGCTGACAGTCCTTCTCTTCCTGTTCAGCCGTTCAAAATAAATGATACTTTTTGTATTTTATATTTAAGAAGAATAATTCAAAAGAAATGAGAATTGATTTTTGTAAGACTTACCATTAACAAAGAGCTTGAATTTTTCATGATTAATGGTCCTAATGTCGTTTACGCAAGTCTTGTATTTAATCTCCATTTCCCACGTCTTTATAGAATTTTGTATTGTTTCTTCAAGAGATCCTTTTGGCCATACCTGATTTAACCATCAAACCAAACAGAACAAATCATATTCACAAGAAAAATGATGATAATATCACTACTTCAATCATGGACATTGATCACATGTTAAAAGCTGAATTCCAACATTAAAATTTTTAATCGTTTAAAATAAAATTTATATATTTAAAAACCACTTAAAAAATACTACTCCATTTTAGTTCCTGTGCTTATTAAAAGTAGAAGATCCAAATTTTGTCATTTTATAAAATCAATATATTATTATATATTAATTCTTAATTTTAATATTTACCTTAATCAATAAATGTTAGAGAGAGATTATAAAGTGATGATGAAAGAAAATAATAACAAATTGAGATCAACAAGTAAGGATTATTTCACAAAGTAAGTTACAAGTTAATACAATAACTTACAACTCAAAATATTTAGATGACATATGAAAAATTGCGATGAACTCTCGGAATTGAAAAAATATTATATAACTTAAGAGAGGGAAGGAATAGTTAACAAACCTTGGTTCTTCCTTGTTCAAAGACATTATTAACACTGTCATAAATTGGAGGGCTACCATGTATCCACTCTATAGTTTCTGCAGCTGCAACATGATCTTCATGGAGGAACCGCCTATACTTATCAATTGCCACTTTAGTAGTTTCCTTCTCACCAGCCATTTTTCAACTACTTCAAATTTTTAATACTCTCTCTCTCTCTAAGTTTATTGATTTGGTGAATTTCACTTTGTGTGGTTATGCCTTTTTATAGATGAAATTGTACTGATAATTACATGAACTAAAAATGCACATGGTAAATAAATATTTAGATGACTTATAATTTATAGGGATGATATGTTAAAATTATTTTATTGTTTATTATTTCTTAAGAGATGTGTCAAGTCAAACATGGACATGTAAGCTAAACAGATGGACAATTATACTAGTAGATATGGCAGGAAATATAATGTCAATAATCTAATTATATTGTCTTTTGGAGTGGTATCTGTAGAGATACTGTGGATTATGTGTTCTGTTGCTTGTATTGACAACAGGCGAAGGTCGACCATTTGAGGTTTGGTGGTGAGTTTAAGAGATTATCCATTTCAAAGTTCTAATAATAACGCATCACTGTGGATTTTGTGATGGGATTGTCTCAGACTTCCAGAGGTGTTGATAGTATTTGGGTAATCGTGGATTGGTTGACTAATTCAGCACATTTCATCACGATTCAGTCTTCTTTAAGTGTTGAGAGGTTAGCTTAGTGTATATTCAGGAGGTAGTTCGTCACCATGAGATGCATGTGTCTATTATCTATGATACGGATTCCCATTTCACATCTAGCTTCTAGAGAAACCCTTAGGAGGAGTTGGTACCTGACTCGACCGTAGCACAATTTTTCATCTTCGGACTGACTGGCAATTGAAGCATACTAATCAAGTTTGAAAGATATGTTTCTAGCATGTGTGTTGGATTCAAGAGGTCAGTGGGACTAGTTCTAATTAACCTTTGCGGAGTTTGTGTATAACAACATTTACCATTCAAGTATTTAGATTGTTCCATTTAAGACCTTTTATGGTAGGCATTGTCTCTCTCCCATTGGAGGCTTCGGAGCCTAGGCCACGTGGTACTGGTTTGCTTCAAGAGGCTTTGGATATAGTTCGTGTGATTCACGATATGCTTAGATCCACACAAAGCAGGCATAAGAGTTATGTTGACCGTAGTAAGCCTTTTAGATTATTAGTCGAGTTTCAATCCCTGCAACATGTTTCTATTAGGTCCTTTGGGCTCCTTAGCTGAAATTTGAGTCTGAGTTTTGGACTTTCCAATTCTAGAATAGATCTAATCTTAGAATTACATTTAGATCTTCTATGTACTAATCGAGCTTATGGAGGCCCGTTTGGGTTATTTTCATTCAAGTTCGTACGAGTATACCTGCTAGGCTTATGCGGATCTAGTTAAGTTATAGTTAGTTGATATAATTTATTGTCCCGCTTCTTGCTAGATTATTGAGGCGCATGGTTAGACTTATCACTATTATTCTATTCTCCTGCCTCCTTGATGCCATTTTACGTCCCACTTTTCATTGTATATTTAATTTCCAAGCGTAGTTGGCCTTTGATGCCCTATTGGATACCTATTATTTTCTAAACTACTCAGGTTACACTCTGAATCTGTTTTCCTTAATTTAGACCCGAGCATCAGTCAACCTCGTTGATCTCGTGTACAACTGTTGGGACATTCAAAGATAGAAGGTGAGTTCATGGCGTTCTAGTCAGTGTCGGCTCTATGCCTTTGAGAATAAGACTTTTGCCTTAGGCCACCAAAATTTTATCAAGAATGAATAAATTATGTGTTTAAATTTTTATATAAAAAATACTATTTATGATAAAAAGTAAAGTTTTTTAAAATATATATTATTTCACTCACTTTAACATCTTTTATTTTTTGTTAAAAATAACAATTATATGGTTCTAACTTTTATCTTTATTTAATATTTGTCAACTTATTACTTATAGAATTATATTAACAATTCATATAATAATTGTCTCACTGAAAGGATGTTTTTCAATTTTAATTGAGTTGATAAAATCTTACCTAAAACTAATAATTGAAAACACAATATTAAAATACTAATAATTTTTATCAAATAATGTAAGAAAAATAAATTTTGAATAAATATGTATATGAAGTTTGTTTATATTTTAGGCCTCGAATTGAAATTTCGCTTTAGACCCTCAATCACGTCGAGCCGCCCCTTGTTCTAGTTTGACTCATCTTTATTTGTATATAGTTTTTGGCTATTATTTTGTATTCAACACAAGTATTTACTTATTTTGCTTTTTTATGGAGTTTGTACTCATTTTAGTAGCTTTGTACCATCGTCCACCAGGTCATGAGATTGGATCATATCTTATTGTATTTAGTTATGTCATTGCTTTTCATCCATTGTTTATTTTCCTTATTATATTGTTACTTCCTTTAATTTGAGGTTTCTACCATTGGGCATGTTTCTTTCCGTTCCAGCTTTGGGTTTGCTTACCTACCAGTGGGTATCGTTAGCTGTCATCATGACTTGAATTTTTGGATTGTGAGACAAAGCATGTATAGCACCGATTGTGTGAAGTCTCATTCAACTAAATTTTTTGAAGATCCAGTTTTATCATCCATCTTGGTTATATTTATCCGTACCAATTCATAACTCAACAAAATATTATCAGATAAAATTCTTCCTTAAATAAAAGCTAACTAGCCAACCGATCCATATATCTTCTTCTTTAAAGTCATAATGACATATTTTAAACCACAAGATCAAAGGATATTTTTGTATATTACACATGTCTTTAATTAACAACTATAAGGTTTAAAATACTCTATAATTTTTGAAATTTCATGTCCGATCACTCTAGGGGCCCATTTTGACATGATTTCAAATCATAATTTGAAATAATGTTGATTTGATGTTGAAATTTCGTTTTAGAATGCAATATATAATTCATTAGTTATATTTTTTTTTCTTATTTACATGGAAAACCCATAATATTTTCAAAACTTTCAAAATATCCCAATAATTCTTGTACTTCTAACCAATGCACAAATTGTCGTTCACAAATAAGGTACAAAGAATACTAATGCGCTAAATTAAAAAAATTACACATCTCCATATATGTTGTACTTATAAACATTTATGTTCAAATGTTCTTAAAAACTTTCAAATTCACATAATTTTACATATATTTATTGATTGAATAAATTTTAAAAGATAGTAACTAACTATTCTTTTAGGGAAAATGCACAAGTACCCCCTCAACCTATGTCTGAAATGACAGAGACACACTTATACTATAGTAAGGTCCTATTACCCCTCTGAACTTTTTTGATAAGTAATTTTCTACCCCTTTTCGGCTTACGTGACAGTAGTTTGAAAAAAAAAGTCAACCAACGTTGGGCCCACAAGATAGTGCCACGTAGGCTGAAAAGGGATAGAAAATTATTAATAAATAAGTTCAGGGGGGTAATAGGACCTTAGTATAGTATAAGTGTGTCTCTGAGATTTCGGGCATAGGTTGAAGGGGTACTTGTGCATCATCCCTATTCTTTTATAAAATCATCATATTATACGAACAATCTCTTCACACCGAGCATGATTATTATATTTTACAAAATTTAAAATTATGAATCTTGTTTTATTTAAAATATAAAATGATAGGTCAAGTTTATATTTTAAAACAAATCAAAGTTCCAATTTGGAATTCCATGTCTAATTTTTGGACAATTTTGGGATTTAAAATCACGATTTGAATAATGTATTGATATCATAAACAATCATTGATTTGAAATAAAAACTTAAAATTAGATTTTCAAAATCTATAGAGAAATCAATTATTTCGTAGGATAGGGTAGGGCGGGAGAACCACAACTCAAATTCTAAATGGGCCAAGCGAGCCAAATTTTGGATTGAAATTTTATATATTAATACTAATTAGACCCATTTATACAATGTTTTCACTATTAGTCGACGACTAGTTTTGGTAATTTTGTGTAGTATTACAAACTTTTATAATAATAATAATAATAATAATAATAATAATAATAATAATAATAATAATAATAATAATAATAATAATAATAATAATAATAATAATAATAATAATAATAATAATAATAATAATAATAATAATGAAATACTCTTAATCCAACAAGAATAAAAACTAAATTGGTTACATTTTGATTATTTTGAATTTTTCTAAATTACCATTGTGAACTTGAAACAAAATAAAGGAGCTAAATGGGGTGGTGTGGGGCAGGGCTAATTAGGGGTGGGGTGGGTATTGGAAAACAAAAAAATATTAATTGGGTTTGGTAGGGTGTGTTGAATCTATGGCGGGGTAAAATATTCCCCACCTGCCCCGCCCGAACTCATTCTATTGATATTACTACTTATTATTTTGTTCTCCCTCTATTTCTCCTTCCTCTGCCTATGTACATAATAAAAAGTGTAAAAAATTATTATGAATTCTTTGCATATAATATTTCAAGTGGAATAAATCAATCATCATACAAAAGTATAGTTCCCTTGGCCTATAAATCAAGTGGAATAAATCAATCATCATACTCCTTCTTTTGATAGTGATTGCTTGGCCTATGAAAATATAATTATGCAAACGTATAGTTCCCTCGAACACGTAAATGTTGGAAGAAGGAAAAAGGAAAATGAAATTTGATGTTATGCCTCCTTCTTTTGATAGTGGTTGCTTGGCCTATGAAAATATAATTATGCAAAAGTATAGTTCTCTCGAACACGTAAATGTTGGAAGAAGGAAAAAGGAAAATGAAATTTAATGTTATGCCTCCTTCTTTTGATAGTGGTTGCTTGGCCTATGAAAATATAATTATGCAAAAGTATAGTTCCCTGGAACACGTAAATGTTGGAAGAAGAAAAAAGGAAAATGAAATTTGATGTTATGCCTCCTTCTTTTGATAGTGGTTGCTTGGACTATGAAAATATAATTATGCAAAAGTATAGTTCCCTCGAACACGTAAATGTTGGAAGAAGGAAAAAGGAAAATGAAATTTGATGTTATGCCTCCTTCTTTTGATAGTGGTTGCTTGGCCATGAAAATATAATTATGCAAAAGTATAGTTCCCTCGAACACGTAAATGTTGGAAGAAGGAAAAAAAATGAAATTTGATGTTATGCCTCCTTCTTTTGATAGTGGTTGCTTGGCCTATAAAAATATAATTATGCAAAAGTATAGTTCCCTCGAACACGTAAATGTTGGAAGAAGGAAAAAGGAAAATGACTTTGATGTTATGCCTCCTTCTTTTGATAGTGGTTGCTTGGCCTATGAAAATATAATTATGCAAAAGTATAGTTCCCTCGAACACGTAAATGTTGGAAGAAGGAAAAAGAAAAATGAAATTTGATGATATGCCTATTTCTTTTGATAGTGGTTGCTTGGCCTATGAAAATATAATTATGCAAAAGTATAGTTCCCTCGAACACGTAAATGTTGGAAGAAGAAAAAAGGAAAATGAAATTTGATGTTATGCCTTCTTCTTTTGATAGTGGTTGCTTGGCCTATGAAAATATAATTATGCAAAAGTATAATTCCCTCGAACACGTAAATGTTGGAATAAGGAAAAAGGAAAATGAAATTTGATGTTATGCCTCCTTCTTTTGATATTGGTTGCTTGGCCTATGAAAATATAATTATGCAAAAGTATAGTTTCCTCGAACACGTAAATGTTGGAAGAAGGAAAAAGGAAAATGAAATTTGATGTTATGCCTCCTTCTTTTGATAGTGGTTGCTTGGCCTATGAAAATATAATTATGCAAAAGTATAGTTCCCTCGAACACGTAAATGTTGGAAGAAGGAAAAAGGAAAATGAAATTTGATGTTATGCCTATTTCTTTTGATAGTGGTTGCTTGGCCTATGAAAATATAATTATGCAAAAGTATAGTTCCCTCGAACACGTAAATGTTGGAAGAGGAAAAAAGGAAAATGAAATTTGATGTTATGCCTTCTTCTTTTGATAGTGGTTGCTTGGCCTATGAAAATATAATTATGCAAAAGTATAGTTCCCTCGAACACGTAAATGTTGGAAGAAGGAAAAAGGAAAATGAAATTTGATGTTATGCCTCCTTCTTTTGATAGTGGTTGCTTGGCCTATGAAAATATAATTATGCAAAAGTATAGTTCCCTCGAACACGTAAATGTTGGATGAAGGAAAAAAGAAAATGAAATTTGATGTTATGCCTCCTTCTTTTGATAGTGGTTGCTTGGCCTATGAAAATATAATTATGCAAAAGTATAGTTCACTCGAACACGTAAATGTTGGGAGAAGGAAAAAGGAAAATGAAATTTGATGTTGATTGGGAGGATTTCATTATTGAGACCTTCTGCTTCATCAGGTGGACATAGAAAAGGGATATTATAAGTCATGCTTTATTTGGGTTAGTATTCGGTTATGGGGCGGATAGTTGATTTATGGGTTAAAAAAAGGCTTAAACGAATAGTTTAATAGGATTAAGACACGTGTAAAAAATTAGTGAGAGGGGTATATGTTTACCTTTAATTGGACGGTAGGGGCTTATGTGGATCCAAAGTATAACGGAGGGCATGGACGTACCATTTATTAAAGTTCGGGGGTATATCCATCACTTTTCCCTTAATAATAAAGTAATTATTTCGCTTTCTAAGGGTTCTTAAATATTACTCCATATGTCTTTAATAACTTGTCCACTTTTGAACTGACACATCTATTAAGAAAATAATTATTGACATAGTGAATTTATCATTTTACCCCTGTTGTAATTATGAAGTTGATGAATTGAAAATTTAATATTTTCAAGAAGTTCTACATTTTTTATAAAAAAATAATTAAGGATATAATTGGTAAAAAAAATAATCTTTTTTTGATTTGTCAAAATGAACAAGTAATTAGACACAAATACAAAAGAAAAAATTGACAAATAATTGAGGACATAAGGAATATTATATAATCAAAACAAAAGTCATTATCTCATGCATTTGAAACCAAAAATTTCAAAGAAAAGAAAGGAGTAGACAAGTATTAATTAAATATTAATATGTCATATCGAAAGAGGTGATGATCCAACATAATCTAATATGTTACTTTAAAGGAAGTAATAGTTCAATATTTTATTTTTACAATATTTTATTATAAAATATATTTTCCTATTTTTCTTATTAAACTATTTTTTCTCTTTCTTTCTGCTTTCTTTTCAAAAATTCATTGTCATCTTCATTCATTTTAATGTCACCATTTTTATCACAACTTCACCTTCTTCTTTTTTTTATTACTATTAGTTTCTCTCTTTAGTTTTAAAATTTTATCTAAATATTTTCTTACATTTCGAATAATTCGATAAACTGATTAGATTTCAAGATGATTAGGAAGTATCATATAGTTTTTTATTCGATTTCAATTAAGTTCTTTCAATTTTCGAGAAATTAATTGATCTTTTAAAATTATCATTTTCAATTTTAAATTTATATGAAAATGAGTAGTTGATGATAGCTTCTAAATTTTAAATTTTCTTAAAAAATAATTAATTTTGTTATCAATAATTCAATAAACTCTAAATAATAGTATGAATTATAAAGAATTTGACCGGAGAAGAAGAAGAAGAAAATAATGGAAGTGAGTTTCAATTTGACATGGGGGATGGGAGGTGAAGAAAACAAAAGAAAATGAAGAGATGAATCACTTGAAAGTGGGAGGTGGAAGATGAAATGAAATTTAGATATATCAAATTTTAAATTCAAAAGTAAGAGAGAGAGATAGAGAGAAATAAAGAAAGAAAAAGATAAAAGGAAAAATTTAAAATGAAAAAAAATATTTTTAATTAAATTAACACGTGTCATGTAATGATTTGGGTGTGAACTTACTTCCTTCTTAAAATTTGGGGTTGATTGAAAAATGGTATAATAATATCTATTCAAAATTGTCTAGTGGGGTAATAGGACAATTGCAAAGTTAAGATGTTTTTATGAAAATTTGAGGCAACTTAACTTTATGTCTTTTCTCAAATAATTAAGCACCTTCCAATTTTTTTTCTTTATTATTCAACACAACATTAAGGTCCTACTATTTTAAACTATTTTTAAACTTTTGAATATTAAAGAAGTATACTAGTTGCATGACTTGAATCCATTATACTATATTATAACCAAAACGTGACTTCAATACACTGCACGACCTGAGTTACACACTTCAAAGCAGCCAATAAGTCACCAGATTCAAATTTACTTTATATATATATAGATGTAATATAGGAATTACATATGATTCTCATAATTATTACAAAATATAGATGCCTATATGCATCACTTCATACAAGACTTTGAAAAAGTATCAATTTCAACTTTTAAAGACTCGAGTTCAAGAAAGTTCATGTAACTATTTCACATAATGTCAAATACTAACATGTTTTGCTCAATATATATGTTATGTTATTACATCAAGCATAATCAAATATTGAGAAGGATCGAAGCCTTGTATAAATAGGGCTGAAACCCAATAATCATCAAGAAATCAAGAACAGTGTTTAAAATGACTTCTAGTTTGTGTACAATTTCCATAACATAGATGGACCACAAATTCAAAGTCAAGATGACAAAAAATTCTAAACAAGAGGCATGCGATATGGTGACAAATTAAAGTCAAAGCCACAAAAAGGACAAAGGTCCAACACGAATGCAAAATGATCAAGCAATTTGTACAAGTGACGAATTAACAAACATTTCAAACTGATTTAGAAATACGATACAACGATATAAAAGTAAACAAAAGTTTCAAGATAGCACATAAATTATACTCCTACTACAACTTGAAGAGCTCAAATCATTGACCAAACAAATGCATCAAGTAGTCCTTTCTTTTAGCTTGTACATACACCTTCTAGCTATATGCAAGCAAGTACCAAATAGTTTCAGAAACAACATTAGCATGAAAAGTGGACCTAGTTTGAGCTAATCACACTAATAATATATTAAAGTAGTATATCTAGACAGCCCAATGGTCTTGTGTTGTAATTTAGCTTCTAATATAATTAAACTGAAGCAAACTAGACTTTATAGTCTTCATGATAGTTTTAGCTATGTTCCCAAAGAGTCCAGAATTCACTGCAAAATAAATTTCTTACAGAAAGATACTAACAATAATACGTAGAAGATTTCTACATCGAAAAAACTAGCTAGGAAGAACTTGTCATATAATATAATGCATTTGAATTCATAAAATCAAAAATAGATTTCAACATAAGCATACGTAAATATAGAGTATATGTACGTATTAGATTTCAAAAACATATTTATAATTCACCTAAAGCGGAGTTCATATATTAAACGATTTCTAACAGATGAAAAATTGGATTTTACAAACTTGAATGACATTGACAATTCTCTATGTTATTAGATTTTTACGAATTGTTTGAGCTATGTAACTTTAATATCATAGAAAACTGTCCACACAAAATTACGAAAGCAACTCGAAATAACTCATGGCGATGCCTCGATCTGACGCACCACCAGTAAGCTAAGAGAAAAGATAATTTATCTACCATCATATGCTTTCCACCTGATTTTGTTAAAGAATAACAAAACTTCCACATCGGTGGTTAAAGAGATGGGTGGACTCCTTATAAGGTTGGGCAGTCTTCCTCCTTTTGAGCTAGCTTTTGAGGTGTGAGTTAGGCCTAATACCTAATTTTACATGGTATCAGAGCAAGCCCCCAAAATTAAATTGCCCATGCACCACATGTTAAGCAATGAGTTTAATTTCACAGATTTATTGTCCTATTTTTCCTACATAGGTAAAAATGCCTCCAAAAATTAGACAGTGTCCCTAATTTTGAGCCTAAATGAAAGCATGTTTGTTGTCATATGTTTACCTTCCTTTGACCCTATCCCTCCTTAGACATCATGTACCTCACTAGGGAAAATGCCTAAATTGAGGGTGGCTACCATGAGTATATAAGAAAAGTACAATGGGGTATGAAAAAGATAGGTTAGAAATGATTAATACATGTGGATATGGTGTATTAAGATAGTTTGAATGTATTTACCTTGAAATTGAAAAAAGGGAATAGTGAATGAAAAGAGAGAAAGGAAGGGGTGTCACATTCGAAATATTATTAATTAACGACTCAAAGGAAGAGAAAATATTGTCTAACAAAAGAAAGGAAAACAAGGTAAAAAGGGTAACAAGGAGGGGGTAGTCATTGCTCCCAAATGTATCCTACCTTTGGTTCAAGCCTATGTTATGAGTTAAGAAAGTCCTATATATAGTAATCCTAGTCTTATTGTTTGTTAAGTTGGTGCCAAAAAAATAAGGACAAAATTATGAGTTATGTATGCATGGTTTGAATTTCATTATGAGAGAGTGTTTCCTATTGTCCCTCATATACAAATATTTATATGTGAGCGATAGGGTTATCTTTGTGGTGAGGGAACTAAGTTTGCATTTGAGAGAATTGCTTATGTCATTCACAACCATTTGGATCGTGATAGGATGGGGAGTAAGGAATTAAGGGGGAGGAGGTAATTTAATGGTGTGCATCTCCAAATGTCCATTTGGCTATTCTTTCTTCTTTGTATTCTCTTTGCTTGAGTATATATAATTGTTTGATTGATAGAAACACCAAAGATGTAAGTAAGATTTTGCATCAACCCAATTTATTTTGAAATCAAACGAATCGATTCAATTAAGTTCATTTTTCTCATTTTTCATAATAATCATTATGGCTTAAGAAGAGTAGGCATATCTTAATGTATACAGGAAAAATGAAAGACAATCATCATATCAAGAAAAATGTAGATAGAGAAAGTTTGATGACTGAAAAAATATAAAGAGTTGCATAAAATTTATTGAAACATGATTATTTGGAAATAGAGTTGCATAAAATTTATTGAAACATGATTATTTGGAAATAGAGTTGCATACACTTTATTATAACATGACTATTTGGAAATAGAGTTGCATACACTTTATTAAAACATTACTATTTGGGAAGTACCAAAATTTTATTGAAGAAGTGAAATGTGACATAATTAGCTGTGGTTGAATAATGGGCACTGTTGAGTGGTGGTATTATCATCCTGGCCTTGCTCAATGTTAGATTCAGATATTTTTGGTCCCTTGAGTAGTCCACCAAAAAGTTCTGCTGGATCATAGTATAACTCTAATTCCTCCATTCTTAGATATTTATCTACCTGCAAATATACAAAAACAACTAGTTAGTTAAACTCATAAGTTTTATACTAATGTATGTGAACTTTAATTCTTTATATTGGACCAATTCTAAGTGACTCAATAAGATTCTAGCCAAGGTGATCATTTACATGAACGACCTAGTAAATATGTGGTCTTGAACTCGTAGACAAAATTTTTTTTCCAAGGGCAACACGTTTGAGTTTTGACCGTAAAAGTTTATCTAAATGCAAGTGTGGCCAAATGTTCAAGATCAACTATTTTCAAGGTTATTTGGTGTGTGCAAATTTTAATCTAAAGTTTGAGATTGCCATTTTACCCGTAATTACATAATTTGCAGCCCTAATATATCTAAGTTTTGTATTGAATCATAAATTTTAAAGTCTTGTTTTAGTTAAATTTTTTGCCTTAACAAAATGTCACATAAATGAAAACGATATATGTGTATATATAAGAGAGAGGGAGATAGACCTTCATAATGCCAATGCCGTAGAACTGTATCATCTCACCAGTAGGTGCATGTCCTTTAAATGGTCCTTCAAATAAACCCCAATGCCTGAATTTGTATGTCACAACGGGAGGGCCAGTATACACGTTGATCACTTCCCACGCGAATCCTCTTGGAAAAGCTGACCGAAAAGCATTGTGAGACGATTCAAAGGTCTCTTCGTCTTCTTTGTGGTATTTGAATCCATTCGGCATTGAATTCTTCAATAGCGCATTGTAACATCCAACTTTTAGTGTCTCTTCTGCTGACAGTCCTTCTCTTCCTGTTCAGCCGTTCAAAATAAATGATACTTTTTGTATTTTATATTTAAGAAGAATAATTCAAAAGAAATGAGAATTGATTTTTGTAAGACTTACCATTAACAAAGAGCTTGAATTTTTGATGATTAATGGTCCTAATGTCGTTTACGCAAGTCTTGTACTTAATCTCCATTTCCCACGTCTTTATAGAATTTTGTATTGTTTCTTCAAGAGAGCCTTTTGGCCATACCTGATTTAACCATCAAACCAAACAGAACAAATCATATTCACAAGAAAAATGATGATAACATCACTACTTCAATCATGGACATTGATCACATGTTAAAAGCTGAATTCTGACATAAAATTTTTCAATCATTTAAAATAAAATTTATATATTTAAAAACCACGTAAAAAATACTACTCCATTTTAGTTCCTGTGCTTATTAAAAGTAGAAGATCCAAAATTGTCATTTTATAAAACCAATATATTATTAATTCTTGATTTTCATATTTACCTTAATCAATAAATGTTTAGAGATATTATAATTAAAGTGATGACATAAGAAAATTGTAACGACCTGTTTAGTCGTTTTGAGCAGCAGATTTTATTTCTGGAAAAACTAGCTGAGACGACGGTCACCACGACGGACCGTCTGGGCACGACGGACCGTCGAGGGTGTCTCGTCCCAGAACACTTAGAATTCTGAAATTTGTGTTCTAAAATCGACTCTCTGTAATCTGTGATGGACCTGCAAGACGGACCGTCACAGCTACGACGAACCGTCGTGAGATTCCATTGCAAAACACTTCAACTCTTGAGAATTTGGTACGGGGAACGAGTTTCTGAACGTTATGACGGAAGTGAAAAATGGAGTTCTAAGATGCTGCGATGACCTGTGTGACGGACCGTCGCAGGCACGACGGGCCGTCACAGGTTGCGTAATCCCAGTCGGAGTCGGATTTCTTTACACGTTTTAAGGGACGTTTTTGACTATTCCTGCTTTAATTATAAAGTTAGAGGGTTAATGTTAATAAGTCTAATTACTTGGGGGTTAAAAGAGGTAACCTTAAGTTAATTAGTGGGGTATTATTGCCATCTTTTATCCTTAATTATATGTTAATTAGGGTAAAAGAAAGAGGGTTTTGAATAAGAAAAAGAGAAAGAACAGAGAGAGAGAGAAGAGTCGATCAAAGAGGAGAAATCAAAGCTTGGAAATTTGCTTGTTGAATTCAATTCTTCGGTGGAGGTAGGTTATAGTTGTTTTACGTTATGCGTAGTAGACTCTTAATAGCGAATAATATGTATTGGTGGTATTGTAAACCCTTCTATATGATTAATTGTATGCTTGTATGAATATGATTATGTGATTTTGATAAAACAAGCAGGATGAAAACTATTGAATCCCAAATCTTGAAAGAAACTTTAATATA
>CM064964.1:28460010-28571009 GCA_032847665.1 Solanum chilense | reverse complement strand
GCCTCCTTGATGCCATTTTACGTACCTCTTTTCATTGTATATTTAATTTCCAAGCGTAGTTGGCCTTTGATGCCCTATTGTATACCTATTATTTTGGAACTACTCATGTTACACTCTGAATCTGTTTTCCTTAATGCAGACCCGAGCACCAGTCAACCACGTTGATCTCGTGTACAACTGTTGGGACATTCAAATATAGAAGGCGAGTTCTTGGCTTTCTAGTCAGTGACGGCTCTATGCCTTTGAGAATAAGACTTTTACCTTAGGCCCCTAAATTTTGGGGCCCCAAATTTTTATCAAGAATGAATAAATTATGTGTTAAATTTTTTATATAAAAAAATAACTATTTATGATAAAAAGTAAAGTTTTTAAAAATATATATGATTTCACTCACTTTAACATCTTTTATTCTTTGTTAAAAATAAGAATTAATAGTGAAAAATATTGAAGAAAGTGAGTTACAAATTCTTTTTTTTTTCTTTTTAAATTTTAGTTCAAGCATTACTACAAGCATATTAAAATGGGGTATATAAAGTCATCAACCTCTTGCGTCAAATTATGTGGTTCTAACTCTTATCTTTATTTAATAACAATTCATATAATAATTGTCTCACTGAAAGGATGTTTTCAATTTTGAGTAGATAAAATCTTATCTAAAACTAATAATTGAAAACACAATATTAAAATACTATTAATTTTTATCAAATAATGTAAGAAAAATAAATTTTGAATAAATACGTATATGAAGTTTGTTTATACTTTAGGCCTCGAATTGAAATTTCCCTCAATCACGACGAGCCGCCCCTGGTTCTAGTTTGACTCATCTTTATTTGTATATAGTTTTTGGCTATTTTTTTGTATTCAACACAAGTATTTACTTATTTTGCTTATTTATGGAGTTTGTACTCATTTTAGTAGCTTTGTACCATCGTCCACCAGGTAATGAGATTGGATCATATATTATTGTATTTAGTTATGTCATTGTTTTTCATCCGTTGTTTATTTTCCTTATTATATTGTTACTTCCGTTAATTTGAGGTTTCTACCATTGGGCATGTTTCTTTCCGTTCCAGCCTTGGGTTTGCTTACCTACCAGTGGGTATAGTTAGGTGTCATCATGACTTTGAATTTTTGGATTGTGAGACAAAGCATGTTCCTATAGCACCGATTGTGTGAAGTCTCATTCAACTAAATTTTTTGAAGATCCAGTTTTATCATCCATCTTAATTATATTTATCCGTATCAATTCATAACTCAACAAATATTATCAGATAAAATTCTTCCTTAAATAAAAGCTAACTAGCCAACCGATCCATATATCTTTTTCTTTAAAGTCATAATGACATATTTTATACTACAAGATCAAAGGATATTTTGGTATATTACACATGTCTTTAATTAACAACTATAAGGTTTAAATACTCTATAATTTTTGAAATTTCATGTCCGATCAAACTAAGGGCCCATTTTGACATGATTTCAAATCATAATTTGAAATAATGTTGATTTGATGTTGAAATTTCGTTTTAGAATGCAATATATAATTCATTAATTATATTTTTTTTTCTTATTTACATGGAAAAGCCCATAATATTTTGAAAACTTTCAAAATATACCAATAATTCTTGTACTATCTAACCAATGCACAAATTGTCGTTCACAAATAAGGTACAAAGAATACTAATGCGCTAAATTAAAAAAATTACACATCTCTATATATGTTGTACTTATAAATATTTATGTTCAAATGTTCTTACAAACTTTCAAATTCACATAATTTTACATATATTTATTGATTGAATAAATTTTAAAAGATAGTAACTAACTATTCTTTTAGGGAAAATGCACAAGTACCCCCTCAACCTATGTTTGAAATCCCAGAGACACATTGTTACTATACTAAGGTCCTATTACCCCCTGAACTTATTTGATAAGTAATTTTCTACCTCTTTTCGGCTTACGTGGCACTAGTTTGGAAAAAAAAGTCAACCAATGTTGGGCCCACAAGATAGTGCCACGTAGGCTGAAAAGGGGTAGAAAAGTATTAATAAAATAAGTTCAGGGGGTAATAGAACCTTAGTATAGTATAAGTGTGTCTCTGAGATTTCGGGCATAGGTTGAAGGGGTACTTGTGCATCATTCCTATTCTTTTATAAAATCATCATATTATACGAACAATCTCTTCACACCGAGCATGATTATTATATTTTACAAAATTTAAAATTATGAATCTTGTTTTATTTAAAATATAAAATGATAGGTCAAGGTTATATTTTAAAACAAATCAAAGTTCCAATTTGGAATTCCAAATCTAATTTTTGGACAATTTTGGGATTTAAAATCACGATTTGAATAATGTATTGATATCATAAACAATCATTGATTTGAAATAGAAACTTAAAATTAGATTTTCAAAATCTATAGAGAAATCAATTATTTCGTAGGATAGGGTAGGGCGGGAGAACCACAACTCAAATTCTAAATGGGCCAAGCGAGCCAAATTTTGGATTGAAATTTTATATATTAATACTAATTAGACCCATTTATACAATGTGTTCACTATTAGTCGACGACTAGTTTTTGTAATTTTGTGTCGTATTACAAACTTTTATAATACTAAAACCTATAATAATAATAATAATAATAATAATAATAATAATAATAATAATAATAATAATAATAATAATAATAATAATAATAATAATAATAATAAAATACTCTTAATCCAACAAGAATAATAACTTCATTGGTTACATTTTGATTATTTTAAAATTTTCTAAATTACCGTTGCGAACTTGAAACAAAATAGAGGAGCTAAATGGGGTGGTGTGGGGCAAGGCTAATTAGGGAGGGATGGGTGGGTATTGAAAAATAAAAAAATATTAATTGGGGTTTGGTAGGGTGTGTTGAATCTATGGCGTGGTAAAATTTTACCCACCTGCCCCGCCCTAACTCATTCTATTGATATTACTACTTATTATTTTGTTCTCCCTCTATTTCTCCTTCCTCTGCCTATGTACATAATAAAAAGTGTCAAAAATTATTAAGAATTCTTTGCACACTCAACCATCATACAAAATAATTTTAGAATATGATATAAACAAATGGTCGTACAAAAAATTTCAAAAAATTGAATCACCATATTATAAAATTATAGTACATGATACACAATAGTGGAACTGGAAAAAAAAAAAGGGAAAAGCAAATAGGACCAACATGCAGACCAAATTTGTTTATGTATTGTGGGCTTTCATTTCCTCTATAATTATCACATAGTTCATACTCCCTTCACCTCAAATTTTTTATCATGATTTTTAAATAATAGTTGTCTCAAATGATTTTTTAATTTTATAAGTCAACATAAAATTAATTATATTTTTCTATATCCATAATAGTAATTGTCCTTGATATCTCAAAATAACACATAAAAATTAAATATTCAATAACAAAAAAAAGTATATCTCTAAATTAAATAATAAAGGTAAAATATTAAAAAAACAAGTCTCTTAAATAATGCTATCTTATAGATCATGTAAAAGAAAAACATAATGAATAGGCGTAATAATGGAAATTGCTACTACTTTAGAACTTTCTTGAAACTCTATGATATATAGCTTCATAACTATTGCGTATGGTAAAAGTCATAGTTACCTCTTGTAATTGTCTAAAAAGTCATTTACACGCTTTAACTTAACGAGTGTCTCTTTACCCCTATTGTTCTCGTTTAGAGGAAAACTATTATGTCTTTTTCAAATCATTAAGGTCCAGTCTACATTTTCATCTTGTATGGTTTAATGGACTATTTGATTTTAACACATATCCAATTTTTAATGGACAAAATCTATTTGGTTTTAACTATAGTTAACTTCTCTCATTTGTATCTTCCCCTTTCATCTATTTTGCTCTTTTCAATTTAACCAAAGACTCACTTTTGTTTCTTCCAAACTTAATTAAGAATTTTTTTTAAAAAAAAGAGTCAATTTTAGGCTTATAATTAAAAATATTTTAAAAATATACGTAGTATGTTCAAGATAGTTTATATCAACTAAAATTCCAACATGTGATATAGCCATGCATAGAGTGTTGATGTGCAGACATGAGAAGACACATTTGATGCTCTTAACTATGAAAAAATTCAATTCTTAAGAAACGGTATTGTCATCTAATAGTGTTTCTACATCATTCGGGGTTATGGATTAGCTTTCCTACCAGTGGGTTGAGGTAAGTATCATCATGACGTTTTGGGTGGTGACAAAGTTGGGATCACATTTTTGGATTTCGTCGATGTCATTGGTACAAAGCTAGTGCCTAAGATCCTTCTTTTGACCCAGTATTGTCATGTGTTGATTTTGTTGATTGGTATCTAGAATCCTACTTGCTTCACTCTTTCACAGGATGGCCCGCGATGGCTGAGTGATGCTCCTATTGTCACAATCTAAAGTATACCCTTAGTGCAACATTAGTGTATAGAACCCCGAAAGGACCTACACAAGTCACTTAGCATACAATATAATAGAATTGAATATTTCAAAGAGACAATCTTACATCATGAAAGAATTTGACAAAGCAGAAGTCTAACATAGTCTCAACAAGCCATCTAAAACATCAAATGAGTTGTTGGAACGTAACCCAATACATCATCTTAAAACTAGAAAAACATAAAGCAAGAAAAAGTGTTTCCATCCTCGGAATAGGAGGACTCACCAACTCTTCAATTTGGTAAAATTATCAACTAGCCACGGGTGTTGAAGGCAAGACCATCAGACCCTACATTAGTGAGACAATGTAGACACAAGTATATGTCCATGTACTAAGTATGGGGAAATATGAATTACAGACATGATAGCATGGAGAGTTTAAACATATGAGATATGATCAACATTTGAACATTCAAAGGCTAAAGAAACAACAATATATAAATCATAAGATATGATCAATGCATTTCAAAATAAGACAAACCAAAATGTTTTGAAGAAACATATTCATTTTTGTGGGATATTTGTTTTAACCGACAATAAGACAATGAGATTATGTCATGAAATTCGGTATATCCCTCATACTAAAAGAAGGAGATTCTACTTGCCAAGGTAGCATTCGTACACATCATCTTTTGCTAAAGTGGATCCATACCTAGGTCATTTAACACAATGCTACAGGGGCACATAGTTAGGAACTAGAGATTACTACTAGAGACTTCCCTATTTGAGCCTCCACCTCAAATACCTCTTGTTGCTAAGTCTAAATCCAAAAAAAATAGATAAAAATCAAATATCATTATAACATAGGAAAGGCAATGACCAATACCAATCCACATCATAAAGGTCAAAACATAAAGCTCCTTATATTACAATTCAAGCATATGTGAGAAGACATTTCACCAATGTGAATCCATATATGAGAAATGTCTTTCACGATCATGATCATATTTTTATATGAGAAAACCTTTCACAAAAAAATTGATACTTTTCATATAAAATCACCCTATCATCTTAAACATCAAATTCATAAGGCATGTATAATTCTTCAAAATTCATAGTTCATAGGTTCATGAGTTCTTCATAGGTTCATAGTTGAAAAATCATGAATCATGCTTGGGTCCATATGATTTCAACTAAATATCTTATTATTACATTAAATCATGAAATTGAAGATTGAAACAACAATTACACTCATAATTGGATGAAATCAAAGGGAAACTTAAGAAGAACCCGAACTTGATCATTTGAAATTTAAAACCTTGGTGAACCTATGGAGGAATGGACTCCATGGGTGAATACCCATATACCTTTCTACTTAAATCCCAAGATGAATGTTGATTTGAAGACCTTGAATTTGGTTTAGTTTTGGGGAAATAGGAGAATGAGTTTGAAGTGGGTAGATTTATGACTTAAGGTCTATTATAAGGTTTTCGATGGATTCCACAATGATATAACATCATCTTATAACTTTTACGATCCAAGTGTACACCCTGGACGTAATCGACACTCGAGAACCATTGTTGGTCCTAAGCGAATCTTCATCCTGCCTAACTACAAGCGGAAGACTAACTCAAGCACACAAAATCTTAAAAACTGAATTAAATTTAATAACTCAAATACTCCATCTTTAAAAAAATTTGAAAAACACTCAATACATAAACTCGGAGTTTGTAAAAACAACTCAAAGAAGATACATATCAAAAACTACTCAACTTTGTCCATTGATGAAGCTTCTACTACTATAGAAGGATAAAGGGACAAGACCTACGACATCTCCAAGACTACAATTGTAAGGTAAAGGTGAAGTCCTCTGAAATATAAGAAGGCTTAGTACCAAAGCTAACTGGACTGCAAGTGGTATCAACGAAGCTTCTGTTAATCAACCTAAATACATGTATCTGCATCATAAAAGATGCAAGCCAAACAGCGTCAGTAAATATAATGTACGAGAATGTAAGGGGAACTATAAAGCATAAGATTGAACTAATGAAAAATAAACATACTTACCCTTCTTAACTCACTCAACTCAACAAAATATAGTTCAACTCAACTCAGAGAAAATAAGGCTCAACTCAATAATAAAATACTCAACTCAATAAAATATAGTTCAACTTTGGATACTCAAGGATAAAGCAACGAGAAAAGAATCAATATCTGGAAAAAAAATTAAAACAATAGATAATAACTCAGTTGTATGCGCAAATGCAATAACAACTCAATTATATGAAGATACAATAATAACTTTTATTTGTATGTAAAGATACAAAATAAGTCTGTTTGAGAGATTCTCTTACCGACAACCATCACTATGAGCTATGTGATAATACAACGTCTAAACCACGTTGCTAGAACTGTCCTATACTTTGTCGGGGTATAGAACCTACTAACTAAGTTGATCCACCAAGTTCTGTCTGAAGGGACTTAGGATTCATCTAAAAAGTATGATCATGTACTCATGTTGTCATACATAGTTTATGAGGAATGTGAGTTTTCTGAACTCATTACTCATATTGGTGCTCAATACTACTCCCAATAATATATACTCATGCTCAATTTTTAAATTCATACTCTTTCTCTGGTTTGAGATAATTGCTCAAACTATCCTCTTAAAAGAGGTAACTGCTCTTAAAACATCTTTGAACTAATAACTCATTTAGAAATCAAAGTTTCTCTTTTATTAACGTATAAATTGATTCCTTTTTGAATACTTACTTTCCTTATACTCTTACTCAATTCGTACTTGAAAAATCTTTCTCAAATATATTTCAAAATCATATTGTGATATGACCATTGAAGACTTGGAAAGTCATATTGCATAAGCATTTATGGTGTATCTAGATACCATACTGCTTAAGCATTGATGGCATAACTAGATATCATACTGATTAAACATTGATACATAATTAGAAAACATACTACTCAAAATATTGACGTCATACTCGATTGTCATACTAATCATATTTTAGAAACACCTTTCTCAAAACTTATATTTACTTTTTCAAAACTCAGTTTAAGAACTCAAGTGTTGGTTTAAAAAAACTTTTCAACTTAAAATTGGGTTCATGCTGAAATATAGACATAAACAAACTAAATCAAGGATCTCAATAGTAATATAGAAACTCAACAATTAGGAATAGAATTTTTAAAAGAACCATGAACTCAAGAACTCAAAATCAACTTATCTCAATAATACTCATATCTAGGGAAAGAATCCTATATTACTCTCTTACTGATATGAAAGTAGGTGTAGGGCATGATGATGAACTAGTACAATTTTATGATAGCATTACATATATGGCAGAACAAGGTCCTTGAAAAATCTTCAAGAATTTTTAAGTCTTGAATCCTAGCTTGAAGAAGAAAAATCAAGAAAACCTTTCTTGATATTCCTCGAATTAGTTTCTTGAAACTATATGGCCAATAATTATGATTTTCATTAGTCATTCATAATTGTATGGAAGAATATGAGTTGGAAAGAATGAAATTCTTGGAGAAAGACTTATCTTGAAGAAGATTCTTGAAAAGAATTTGAAATAATCTTGAAAGAAAGTCTTCTACTTTGATTTTTTCTTAGGTTTTTGTCTTAGGAATTGTGAGCGAAGAGAATGGTGGATTGAAATATTGAAAGAGGATTGTTTAGGTCTTTATAAGAGTTAAGAAATCTGTTTTAAGGTTTTCCTGGTGTTATCAGCAGAAGAAAATTATCTTATTTAGAATTTTCTCGCGGCTAAAACGAAATTGCACTATATTATTTAGTAAAATGACTATAATCTCTACTCTGAACGTGAAATGACTCAAACTTGGTGGCATTAGAAAGATAATTCAAATTATTTGATAGGTTAGAACCATGTTACTCTTTATACTCTAAGAGATATGGTCGTTTTAAGTTGACCTAAGAAAAATCTTATGTCAAAACTTAATCCTTAAGAAAATTTTCTACTCAACTCTGTACTAGGAGATTTTAGTAAATTTAATTGATATTTAAGAGTCGCTAGGTACGACCTTATACGCAATTAAAGAATGGTTTGGGCTTAACTTAAATAATTTTGTGGTGTTACAATAATATATAGGAAAAGAACCAAAATCCCCTAAGAAGTAATTGTTGGACAACTCTATGGGTGTGACCTACTTTTTATGGTTCGTACTAGTAAACTATAGACCAAGTATTAGGACCTTATGATTTACCCAATTTTGATGGGAACCTTCTACGATCTGTAGACTTAAACAGTTCTTCTTGATTTTGAGTTTCAATTTGTTTTGGACTTAATTATTTTATTTAGGATTTTCTATATCTATAAATAGTCTTTAAGAGAAATTATTGGAGCATCATCAGATTTTGTAGTGCAAAACAATCCTACTTTGAAGAGTTCTTCTTTTAAACATTAGTATCTAAATGGCCTTTTCCCGGGGCTGTAGCTATGATTCTTGAGCATCACATTTTATGGATAATTTTAGTTATCATATAAATTACCCTTGTATTCTTGTTTTTGTATTTCATGCTTGATCACTATTGAGATAAATTCACTGTCTATTCTTGAACTCGAGAGACGAATAGGTAGATAGATAGAGAATACAAGGAGCACGTTCTTTCTTGCACACTACTTTTTTAGATTTGTGTTTACGATTCATACCCAAATGAATATCTTGTTTGATTAAGAGACAGGTTGAAAAATAAGTGTTTCACGATTGAATCTGTCTATCCCCGCTCAAAGATGTAGTTAGACAGTCAATTGGGCAGAGAGATAATGATCATATCAACCCTGTAAAACAGTAATTTGCTAACCTTATGAAATTCATGAAAAAGATATGATGCACAAATCCCTAGTATGCTGCAACCCTTGGAATTTCTGATCATTGTAAGTTAATCTGATTATTTAATTCTTGTATTCTTTTGTTTACAAATAAAAAATAAATTATTTTGACACTTTTGAATAAATAATTAGACTAGTATAATTTAGTATACTAGTTAATCGAGAAGTCCTTTGTGTTTTAATTCGGCTCTTTTAGAGCTACTATATTATTTGCACGACCGTGTACACTTGCATGTGCATTTGAAAATAATATATATATTTCTTATCCATATTGCAAAGAGTGTACTCAATAGTAGAAAGACATAAATGGTTTTCCTAAGATTATTAATCTTGAAAGTGAAAAGGACTGACAAATTTTATGGACCTACAAGAAGTGGTTTCCAAAATAAGAACACATTCTTGGCGGATAGATGATTTCCAAGAAGATATTTTTGTTATCAAGATATGATCTTCTAAGATATTAGGATTATTGTGGTAATCTAAAATATCATATCTCTGATTCTTTCTCGATATGTAAATATATCATTTTGATTTCATGGAATTTAGGTGATTCTATTCCACGATTTCTTATGTATATATAAATCATGTATATGACATAGAAATATATGAATAAAATTATTTAACAATTTTATTTCACATTGTATCAGAGTTTCAGGCTTATTTCTGACCAATTATATTCATCATAGCTTGAAAAATCCAATTTTGCTATCTTTATTTGTACAAACCATGTTTAAAAATAACATTGTCGCAAATATTTCAGCCTATGGAAATGTTTCTGCAACCATAGAGAATAACTCTATAGTTTCAACTTGAGATTTGTAACATTTAGCTTCAACATGTAGTTGTTCATTGACCTTCACAGACATTTTTCTTACTCTTTTATTGCTCAGACAAATTTTGTCTAATATGTGCGGTTGATTCTGAGCCAACTGATCACATGACCTGTCTCTCTCATATTTTCATATCATATTCCCCTTAACATAGCTATAGAAAAACTATATATGATGATTTAGTTATCACTTTAGTTGGACAACGAAATTTACGACTTGAAAAATCCTTGATACTTAAAGATGTCATTCATATCCCAAAGTTATCTACAAATCTCATTTCTATTTGGAAACTCACCAAAAATCCAAATGTCAAATTACTTTCTTCCCTTCATATTGCTTATGTCAAGCCCAAGGTTGCATCCTAGATGTGATCGGCATTCAAAGACCATTGATAACCTCGAGCAGACCCTTGTCTTGACTTACTTAACTCAGCGGAAGACAATATACATATTTATGTAATGATCAATGACTCAATTGAACTAATAAAACTGAGAATGTTTTAAATGAAACATTAAACTGGTCTAAAGTGGCAACCCAAGTCTTAGCAAATAGAAAGAAAATGATAAGACTAACATCTGACTGTCTATTTATGAAGCCTTTAAAATCGATTTGGATATTGGGACATACCCCACAGTATCCTGATTAAAGAAAATACTGAAAACAATAAAAAGGGGTCCTTCGAAATGCAATGAGGCTCACCAACTACTCTGGAGTGCTCAATTGGATCAACGGTGCACCGGATGTCGATCCTCGTTACCTGTGTTTGCATCATGATACGATACATGTCAACTGATATCTATACATTGAATGTACAAGTATGCGAGTTGAAATACTAAAGCAACTTAATCTTGAAAAGAGTAAGAAGGAACACTTACCTTGGCTCTACCAACTTATGAATAACATAACTCAATAATACTGACTTATTTCAATATAAAACAATTTAAAAGCAAGTGCAATATAAAGGAAAGTTGTTGAAAGCATATTGTAAGATCTGAATATATACAATGATAAAAATATCTCTTAGATGTATGTAAAAATACAAATAAATTTATGTATATACATAAATACATTTAATTTTTGTGGGAGTTTCTCTAACCAACAATCATCACTTAAGAGCTAGAGTGATGATATAACATTTTGCCTCCACTACTAGAGTCGTCCTACACCTATCGATATAGGACCTGAACTGCCTAATGGATCAACTAGTCTATGCTAAAAAGCACTAAAATGATCATCTAAAAAGTATGACTCTTTTTTAACGCATGGTAGCTACAAGTTTTATGGGGGCTAGGAGTTATCTGAACTCTCACCCTTAGCAGTGCTCAATACTACTCCCAAAATATCATTATATTAGCTCTTATGTTTTTAAAACATACTTACTTCTGTGATTTGAGATTAGTGCTAAAAACTTAGATCAAACGCTATCTTGGAAATCTCAGTTTCTCTACTTGCTTTATTTAGAAAGTTATTACCCTTTTTTGAAAACTAGCCCGAAGGCTCTTTGGAAATCTCAGTTTCATTTCTTTTTAAATGTTAAAACATTTTTATACTTTCTTGGGAATACTTAGTCCTCATATACTACTCAAAAAAAAAAACTTCTCCTTACTCTGAACTTAACTCAAACTTAAGTCTTAAACGACATTAAACGTTTTTGAAAGACTTATAAAACTTGAAATGAACTTCTTCTTCTTAAATTTCTCTTTACTCAACCTGATCTTTATGTCTTAAAATAAGTTTAGAAACATTTGTAAAAGACTTCTTGAAAGGACTCTAAGAACTTTCTAGACTTGGCTCTATACTTACCTTGAATTTGAAGTTATGGATTCAAGGTTGTAATTCATGTTTCTCAATGATTCTACATGATAAGAAGTCATTTAGAGTAGTTAGAATCATTAGAAAGTGTTAAAACACTTTAGAAAGGCTTATTTAGACTAAATTATGAAATTTGGGTGAAAAACACCGATTCTGACGCATTCTGGGTGCACCGTGCTAGACCCGTAGGTCTAGGGCTCCATCTGGGCGCACCACCCCAGACCCTCTGGCGCAGATGGGGCGCATTGTGCCTGACCCTGCCCAAGTTACGCCTGACGAATTTTTTATCACGTTTTTCATGCTAACCCCCCTAAACCTCCATAGTTCCTTTCCCAAACCCTTAGGATCATTAGAACCTTCAATACCCAATAGATCTAACTAAAAAAACAATCCGAAATTACGAATCAAACAACAATGGGCATTCAACCAACTCAACCAACAGGAATTCGATAAAATTCTTCAAGAACTCACTTCTTAAATGTAAAGAATTCAAAAACCACTAAATTAAAACAAGTTTGGTGTGTGTGTGAACTAACCCAACACAAAAGATCTCACATACCTTGATAGGGATCACCCCGATGAAGTTCACTCGCAAACCTTGGCGTTCTTCGCGAATTTTTGACTTTTCTCCTTTTCCTTCTTTTTTTTCTGTTCTCCAAGCCCTCAGCATGATTTTGAATTTCTAAAATTGAACTAAACTTAGTTTTTACCCCCAATAAGCCCCTAAAACGAAATAGGGAATTAATTGATGAAAAAACTAGTTTGCCCTTCCTTAAAGTCGAATTAAGACTTCCCTTACTTCAACATGCCAACTTCCGATAGGCATATATCCCTCATACGATATCAAAAATGCACAAACTTGGCACCATTAGAAATATATCTCCAAAAAATTTCCAACCATATCAAAAACTAACTCTAACTCATCCTGAGCTATGAGTTATGACCGTTCAAAAATGGCCAAAACATTCTTAACTTAGGCAATTTTCCAAATTTTCCCCATTCTTTCCAAAAATGAATTTTAGTTGTTAGGATCGAATCCACGCACACACACTTGATGAATGAAGAACACAAGAACTTTCAAGAGAAAGAGATGAGAGATCTAGAGAGAGAGAGAGAGAGAGAGAGAGAGAGAGAGAAAACCCAATATTTCGTGGTAACACCCCGTGAGTAAACTTCCACGGCGGTGGGGTATATTTATATTAATGAATCAGAGTATTTTTGGTTACAGAGAATAAATGGAGAATAAATAGTAAAGCCTAAAATTTAGGTCAGGGCACTGCCACGAACCTCTCCTTCGGATGGGAGGCTCCCGCCCCCATAACCCCCTGGCAACCTCACCGCAGAGGTTAAACCGCGTAAACAGTTATATATATTAATCAGGCTCCACAACCTAACATTAGTCTCTTAGCTAATACTAGCTATTTCAAATTGTGAGATGTTACAACTTATTTCAGGAACAGAACACGAATGAGATGATTAGACATGCTAGTGAGAAAGGTGGTTTTTATTGTTTGGATTTCCACAATGATGAATGTATATCTAAGAATTCCTCGTCTAGTTCATTCTTATCTGAATCTATCATGCCTACTAAAGAGAAAATATAACTTTATCATCATAGGTTAGGTCACCCATCCTTTTATATAATCAAACATATGTTTCATCTTTGTTCAAAGATTTAATTGTTGAGTCTTTTCATTGTGATGATTTTGAAATTGGAAAACACAGATGTTCTTCATTTCAATAAGTCACAAAATATGTCAAATTCCTTTATTTCTTATTAATGATGATATTTAAGGGCCCTCTCTCATTCCTAATATTTCTGGTGCTAGATGGTTTGTTTCATTCATTGATGATTGTACAAGAGTTATGTGGATCTATTTTCTTAAGCAAAAATTAGATGTCAGTAAAATTATTCCTAGCTTTTTAATATGATCAAAATTCAATATGATGTGTTGATCAAAAGATTCTGATCTGATAATACCAACGACTACTTCAATCAAAACCTCCCCGTTTTCTTCCAGAATGAGGAAATTATTCATGAATCTTCATGTGTCAATATTCCTCAACAAAATGGGATAGAAGAGAGGAGAAACGTTCTGCTACTTGACATTGCTAGATCACTATTGTTTCACAAAAAAGGTGTCAAAACAATATTGGGGGAAGTTGTCTTAACTGCGACACATCTTAGTAACTGAATACCATTAAGAATTCTGAACTTTCAAAGACCGTTTGATACTCTTAAGATTTTTTTTTCAAATTTTGAAATATTTAATAGATTGGTTCATAGAATCTTCAAAAGTGTTGCCTATGTTTATGTTCATATTCATTCTCAAAATAGAGGCAAATTAGACCCATGTGCTCTTAATTGTGTTTTCATAGGATATTCCCCTACTCAAAAAGGTTGCAAGTGTTATCAACCATCTAAAAGATATTCTTTGTTTCAGCGGATGTCACATTTGATGAGAGTAAATCCTTTTTAATCATTCTTACAATCAGGGGGAGTCATTGAAGGGAGAGGAACCTCTAGACTTGTCACTATTTGATTTATCCATTTCTAGTTGTCCTAAATTCTTACCTAAGTCACCTTTTATTCAGTCACATGAGTCTTTAAATCCAAATGAGCTCATTTAGTCTCCTTATCCAGATATAGATATTAAAATTCTGGAAAGTAATCTACCATTGCAGGTATATTCAAGAAGAAATACACTAGGTCAAACTCTCAGTTGCAATCATCTCCTTAGGTTAATGCTCTTAATAACCATCTTGAACTTGTTGAACCATTAGAAACATCAAATCACACTAATCATATTGAAGAATTTAACGAACCTAATAAACTTAACATTCCCATTGCACTCAGAAAAGGAACCAGAACTTTCACATAACACCCTTTGAGCCTCTCTCTGACACATCAAATATATCTCACGTCATAAAGCTTTTCTTTGTAGCCTCCACAAAATTCCTATCCCAGAATATAGTTCTGAAGCATTAGGAAATAGAGCATAAGAGAAAGCTATGAAGATAAAAATGGAAGCGTGGAGAAAAACAAAACTTGGGTTATTGTAAAATTACCAAAAGAAGAAAGGTTGGTTGGGTGCAGATTGGTATTTATGGTGAAATATAAGTCAGATGAGTCCATAGAAAGATATGTAGTGTGTTTGGTTGCATAGGGTTATACACAAACCTATGAAATTGATTATTTGGAGACTTCTGCCCAATGGAAAAAATGAATATAGTAATAATCTTATTATCATTGTTTGAAGTTCTTAATTGGAACCTATAATAATTTGATGTAAAAATGCCTTTTTACATAGAGACTTAGATGAGGAGATCTATATGGAGGTGTCACCTGGTTTTGAAAGCAAGATGGAAATGGTGTGTAGACTGAAGAAGGAACTCTATGGATTAAAGCAATCACTTCGTGCATGGTTTGGAAGATTTACGAAGGATATGATAAGCTTGGGTATTGATAAAGTCAAGGAGACCACACCTTGTTCATATGACACTCAAAAACAGGAAAAGTGACAACATTATTGGTTTATGTGGATGACATCATAGTAACAAGTGATGATTCAGAAGAGATACAAACTTGAAGAAATGTTTACTCAAGGAATTAAACATCAAAGGGCTTGGGAAATTAAAGTATATTTTTAAAATTAAAGTGACACGCTCGAAACAAGGAATCTTTATTTTCCAACAAAAATATGTGTTTGATTTGCTGAAAAAGAAAAGAAAATTAGGATGTAAACCAGTGGCTACACCAATTGAATATAACCATAGATTGTGCAATTCTCTAAAGATTTTATGGTAGAAGAAATCTTGTATCAAAGGCTTGTAGGGAAATTGATTTATTGTCCCATACAAGGTCAAACATTGCATTTGCTGTAAATGTTGTTAGCCAACTTATGCATGATCCTAGAGATATGCATCTTCAAGTTGTCAATCGGATTCTACAATATCTTAAAGGAAGTCTAGGAAAAGAAATATTATTCAGAGGAGACATGATTTTATAGGCTTATACAGATGCGGATTATGATGGTTCATTACTGGGTCGAAGGTTAAGTTCTGGATATTGCACTTTCTTGAGAGGAAATCTAGCGACTTGGTGGAGTAAAAAATAAAATGTAGTAGCTAGATCACGTGCAGAATCCAAGTTTGGATATATTTATGAGAGTTTGTGAGTTGTTATGGTTAATGATAATCCTTGATTATTTAAAAATGAGATAAGAAGGACCTATGGGACTATACTGTGATAATAAATCAAAAAATAAGTATATTTTATAATCGTGTACAACATGATTAACTAAGCATGAGGTCGACAAATATTTTATTAAGGAGAAATTAGATAGCGAGCTCATTTGTACGTGATTTGTATCTACAAAAGATCACGTGACAGATGTTCTAACAAAAGGACTGCCAAACAATGTATTTCAAGATCTATAAGTAAGCTAGGAATGAAACATATATTTCACCCGCTTGAGGGTAAGTGTTGGCTGATAGAGGATTCTTGCAAGAAGATATTCTTATTATCAAGATATGATCTTCTAAAATCTTAGGATTATTGTGGTAATCTAGAATATCATATCTCTGAATTCCACAATTTCTAATGTATATATAAAGCCATGAATATGATATAGAAGCGTATTAATGAAATTATTCAACAATCTTATTCCATAGATATTATACTATGTACGAATTTGCAAGATTTCTTTATTGACATAATGTTTGCTTCCACCAGACGCACAAACGTATGTGACTGTGCAAGTAATATAGTGACTCAAAAAACATGGACTTGTTATTTTCTCTAATATCACAAATTTAAGCAAGTGTTTAAGTAGCCAACAAATGACTATGGTTGTTATTATAAAAATTAAAGACCAAAATCTAAGTAAAATTGATTGAAATCACTATTTGAGCTAAATTTCAGGATTACAATTTTACTAAGAAAATGTGTAAAGTATCTGATTTCATTTATTTAGTTTATTTATCTTGTTATTAATTTACAAGATTAATAATATGATTATGATTTTCTAACTTTAAATTATCTATCAACATTGACCTCACAACTATATCGTTGTGCGGGGATGTAATAATCCAAGATTAACTTGTATAGTTATTATCTCCATACTTATAATCAAGTCGGACCTTCTTCATATATTCCTATTCTAGATGTAGAGTGATTTTTTATTTACTAAAGTAAGATCCTAATGATTCATCTTTCGAGATCACAGAGAGATTAATTAATTCATTTTTTTAATGGTAGCTAAGTTTCAAACAGTAAGCTACCATTAAAATAGTAAGCATAAAAATATAAGAATAATTAATATTGATAAATAACTTTTGCCAAGTTAGTCGTCATTCAATGCTCCAACTTTCTTAATATAGATTGCTTTCGATCTTGGTTCCTAGATTTTTTTCACTCTTTTATTTGGAATTCATCCATCCACTCACATATTTTAGCTAATTATCAAGCAAATTACAAATATGCATCAACACAATGTTATTAAACAATTTATTCTTCTCAAAATAAGATAAAAGTGACAAAATGAAATGTATAAATTCACCCATGTTACATAATCTATTAGAAGTATCAACTAATATTGTATTTCTACTTGAGAAGTTTGGATGTGATTTCATTAAATTGTATTTTCTTATGATTAAAACTATCAAGTTTGTGATATTGCTGTGTTTTCCATAGTAGCTGCCTTTTTAAATGGTAAATTTCACATTTTCTTGTCAAAATTTAAGAAATCAAACAGAATCTAAATATTTTGAATATTTAATTATCAAATTAGTGAATTCAAACGTTGAAAATATCCAATGGAATAAGGAAAAAGTACACCCTTATGCAACATCAGTTTGCCGACGGTGAAAAAAAAATAGAATTACGTAAATGTGGGTATCTGTTAGTCAATTATTAGTCAAAATTAAAATTTTAAATAATCTAATTGATTATAAAAAGATCAAACAAAATCAAATCAATTCTGAAATATATACTTATTAGTTTAGTAATTATTAATTTTGATTAGATTACTAGTCATACACAAAAATAAAATTAAAAGATCGATAAAGGAATAAAAACATAAAATTAGTTAGGAAACAAAGAGTAACCAAATAACCTACTAGTCTCTCGTTATGATCTTGCACATCTTGACGAGATTTCATTTATTTATCCAACAACAAAAAATCATAGTTATAATATTTTATCCTTTTAATTTTAATACCTTTTAAATAAAAAGTAAATATATTTTAAAATTAAAAATACATTATAAATTCTTTAAATTTTTTGATCACTTAGCATTAATAAAAAATTAATTACTTAATTGATTTGGTTTAATTTTTTGTCGAATTCATTTTTATCCGAACCTTAAAGGCCCGAAGTCTTTTGAGTGGAACAAAAGGATACTTTATCTAAAAGTACCACATCTCAATGAAAAAGTACCATTCTTTAAAGCGTAGTTTAGGGACTTGGTGCAAATTGTTTCATCAGTCCCCATATTTCACAAACAAGTCCACATTTGACTCTTTTTAACTACGGTAAAAGACTAGAGATCTCTCAATTTCTTTCAGTTCCGTTCGCCGATTTGCTTCCGCCGCTGCTCGCCGGCGCCGCCGATTAAATCTAGGGTCAACAGCTGTTTGTGTTAACAACTTCTATCTATTACGGTAAACTGTTTAGTCGCTTATTTCATATTCTTTTTGGCTTGAAATTTGAAGTTTGCATTATTTTGTATTTTAGCTTTGGTTTCGGATTTTTGAGAATCTTATTGCGGAGATTAATCATTTAATCATTTACAGGAAACTTTTATTTTAGTGCTTGATAATTGTTGTATTGACCTTGATGCCAAGTCTTAAACAGTTGAGTTGAACTGAGCTGACAAAGGTTTCGATTTGGCTTACCTCATAACAGCCTGAAAGTGTTGGTGGAAGTAGATCTTGTGCTAAAGATTTTATAGCTCAGTATTGTAGAAAAACATTACGGAACCTCCTTTTTTAGTTTATTCAAAGATTATAAGTTCAAACTTTAGTAATGTTAAAAATAAATAAATGGAGTTACTTGCTGTGGAGGTTAAAAGAGTGAGGAAAGTAAAACAAGGAAATCAAAGGCTGCATTGGATTGAATTTTCCTTAAAACTTCTTCTCTGGAGTTTTCTTGATTATCAAGTGTAGTGTGTCCTTCTAGGAATCATGAGATCCGGCTTGTTAGAAAAAAGGGTGTCTGATATGTTATTTTACAAAAAAAGTGTCTGATATGTTAATTTACAATGTTAGCCACCCTCTTCATTTAGTTGATCTTGATAGGCAAATAATAAATCCTTTTGGAAGAAAACTAAAGTTTGAGAGGATTTTTCGGCGGAAAAAACTAACCAGTACAAGATGTTTGTACCGACCATAAATGAACATGTGATCTCGACCTTCTTTATCACCAATTAAGAATGTAATTCATATGTATTCTCTACTTGGGTTGTATTTGATGCATTTCTTGGAGTATTTTTTTTAACTTGGCTTGGTACAAGCTGGATTGTGTGAAGTGACTCTACTTGATGACAATTTTATGGACTGCAAAGAGTTTTGACCTTGAGGTTGAGTTTTAGGAAGGTAGATATATTTTGAATGATATATTAATGCATTTTACCTTGCTTAGGACATGTAACATGTCAAACCTTAACTTTCTTTGGTTAATAATGATTGACTAAATGTTGGTGTGCACTGTGCAGGTTGTAGATCCTTTTTGCAAGGATCAAATTTTATCTAAAAAAGGGAAAGATCAGGGTAAACCATTAGAAGTCCTCAGTTAGGATTACTAAAGCGAGATTAGCTAAAGCACATCTGTCCTATTGACAAGGGTCTTCTGCTACCCTACTGCTCGGTCAATGTTCACCTTTAAAAAATCTAAATAATATCAGTTATTACTCATTTCTTTTTAAAACATCCCACTGAGAGTGAAGTGTGCTGGTGAGATTGAAAGTGCCTACTTGGTTACTGTTACATGGATATGAAGTCTCCTTATGGGGTGAATGCTAAGAATTGAGTACAATGGATAGAGATTTTGGAGAAGGCATGCCGGGACAGCAAAATAACTTTGAACAAGCTCGTTATAGTTCTATAGACACTAGAGCAGAGGTCATTGGTTCTTCAAACCAGAAATTTTTCCAGGATCCATCAAGTTCTATCAATACAGACATAAGACCACCTGATTTCACTATACCAGTCGGAGCTAGACCTGTAATGAACTATTCCATTCAGACCGGCGAGGAGTTTGCTCTGGAATTCATGCGCGAAAGAGTTAACTCAAAGCAGAACCTCATTCCTCATGCTTCGGGGGGTACTGCTGGTGCAACTTCTTGTATGGACCTGAAGGACAAAAGTGGAATATCTCATACAGGTTCTGAAAGTGGATCAGATATCGCCATGATCACCTCAGTTGGAAAAACTCGAGTTCAACATCACGGGAGGTCTACTTCTGTAAATGAAGGGATAAGCAACCATCAAGCTTTGCAAACTGAAACTAGAGCCTTATCAAGAAATAACAACATTCATGGAATTCAAAGTCATATGTCTTCTAGATCTAGTACATTAACAAAGTTGAAGTTCCTCTGCAGTTTTGGTGGTAGAATTATGCCTCGTCCAAGTGATGGGAAACTTAGATATATTGGAGGTGATACGCACCTCGTCCTTTTAAGAAATGATGTTTCTTGGGAGGAATTCTGGCAAAAGATGTTAACTTTATTTAACAATTGTCACACAATAAAATATCAGCTACCTGGTGAGGATCTCGATGCATTAGTGTCAGTTTCTTGTGATGAAGACTTGCAGAATATGATAGAGGAATGTAATGTATTAGAAGGCGATGGATCACAAAAATTGCGTACATTTCTCTTTTCTTACAGTGACTTAGATGATTCTCTGGCTGGTTTGGAGAATATTGAAGGAGATTCAGAAATGCAGTATGTTATTGCTGTCAATAGCATGGACTTTGGTTCAAGAAGAAACTCCACTGCTCTGGCAAGCACTTCAGAAAAAAACCTGGATGAGTTTCTGAGTGCAACAATTGCTGGGGAGGATGGTCAAGTTGCTAGGCATGTAGCAGGGGCTGATACTTCTGATCCAGTCATTGGCATGCCTCTAACAAGTCAATCTGCTCATGAAGGGGTATCAATTTCATCACATAGAATACTTGGGTCAAACATGGGGCATGACTCTAATCAACTAGAATACTTGGGTCAAACTGTACATCATGGTGGCACTGAATGGCAACCTTTACCCTCTTCCACACCTGTTGACAACTTTCCAGGTGTAGGTGGCAAAAATCTGGTTCTTCCATCTATGCAAGTGCAGTATAACCATGGTTATCAACCACCCAACTCTTCACAACTTACAAATAACTTTCTTGTAAGTTCGAATCATGGTTACATGAATTGGAAAGGAGGCATCGATCCCGAGCAGTCTTACGAGAGCTCACATATGAATGACCAAGAATCACCTGCTTCAGTAGTGAATCTGAAAAGAGATAACTATCCCCGGGAGATGTTTGAACTTAGTAAAGCAAAACCTCGAGAGAAGGAAGTGCCTGAGGAGGGAAATATAAAGATAGAAAGCTCTTTTCAGAAAATAAATGAGCCTGAAAAAATGTGGCCTTTGGAAAGCAAAAAAGTTGTTTCCTCAAACCCACTGAATGATTCCGCCTCAAGTCACGTTTCTAGAGTTGAAGTTCCGAGTTTCACTTCTGTAGCAGTTGTTGGAAACGATGTTATACAATCTAAAATTAGTGACAAGAGTCAGGAACAAGTTCAGAGTTCAGCATCTCCTGTAGCTGCTGAGGAAGAAAAACTTGATAGGTTCACAGAAGATGGCTTCTCCGGATCTGGTAGAATATCAAATTCTGGCTATGGAGACTCGGGGGTAAACCTACATGACATTAGCTACGAACAACCATCGATTCCTCCACGAACTTTTCGCTCTGAATGGATACCCAGGGAACAGCCCGGCCTTAATCGTTTATCCAAATCTGATGATTCTGCTGCCTCGCAATTCATAATGACCCATGCATATTCTGAAGGCTCACAACAGATCATAGAATCCGTTAATAAATTGAACGATGGGGATGTGGCTCCCCAGACTGAGCATTTTGTACCTTCTGGAAGATATGGGAATGTGGCTCCCCAGACTGAGCATTTTATACCTTCTGGAAGATCTTTGTCTGCTAATCAACATGCTACTGCAGATAAAGGGGTAAAACTTCAGGAATCTCAAGAGTTAAGTGTCAGTGCGAGAGAAGTTGATACCAAGGTTGGTGGAGAACTTTCTGAAGCAAATTATAAGCCTGAGCTGAAACCTGCAACTTATGCAGAGAAAGTGAAATCTGGACTAAGTGATCCTATCTTAAGTAATAATATCCAGTCCGAGTCTGCTTTCAGGAAGACAGAGCTTCATTGGGGTGATGCATCTTCACATGGAGCCGAGGGAAACAAAGAAGCAGAGCAACTACACTCTTTGGCTGAGAAAGAGTGTCAGGTTGGAGCAGCAGTTTCCACAGGGATACCCTCTGGTACTGTTGGTACACTTGAGCATGGAAGCATTCTTTTTGACATTAATGACTGCTTTCCCCGTGATTTTCTCGCTGATATATTTTCCAAAGCCAAGCTTATGGATGCCTCACCAATACCTGCCCCACTGTACAATGATGGAACTGGTTTGAGCTTGAATATGGAGAACCATGAACCAAAGAACTGGTCCTTTTTCCAAAAGATAGCTCAAGGTGATTTTGATAGAAGAAATGTCTCTTTGATGGATCAGGATCATCTTGGTGTGTCTTCTACTCGTGCAAATGTTGATGATGGGGTCTCTATGGATTATGGCTATCCTCCTTTCAAGGGTGATGGACCAATGATAGATCATATGGACTCTCAGCTCAATATTGAAGCTGAATTTCAGCAACCATCTCCTGAAATTGTTGTCCCAGACACCATGGATTTGCCTTCCGGGTACAACCCTTCTCAAACCACTGACATTCAAAGTATGCAGTATGATGTTGAATTGAGTTCAAAAGTACCTGAATCGGGTTATCAGGTATTTTTTAGTAGTTCAGATTTCTAGCTGCATTATTTTGCTTCAATTTGAAATTATTGTATTTTCCAGTAACATGCTAATATGGTGAAGTAAATCCTTTTATATAACATGAAGGATGAGAACCAAGGAGCTCAGAATGCTGGCTTTCCGCTTACCAATCTCCCGCTTGGAGACTTTGATCCCAGCACTTTGCAGGTACTGTGGACGTTAGCTAGTAATTTTTATTATCTTTTGTTTCATGGTGAAATATGTATTTTTATTGGTGGTTGGATATAGGTATAATAGATGCCTGATAATTAGAAAGAGAAAGAAGGCTACTTTTGGAAAGAAGTACTTGGAAGGAAGTAAGAGGAGACGAATGATGCTACTTCACTAATTATTTACTTATAATACATCACCCTTTCTTAATGCTAAATTTCTGAAAAAATGCTCAGGCACTTTTCCCGAGACTGACCTCCTTTAGTCTTTCAACTGAATTGGATATACTACTCATGGGGATATTCCAGTAGTTTTGACCAGAATCTTTTTCAGGTTCCATTATTTTACATTAAGGGGAAGGAGGATCTATTACAATGCTGGTTTTAAGGCCTATGATATCCAATTAAAAAGAAAAAGAAAAAAGTTCTATGATATTACCAGAAACTACTCGGGGGTAGAAATATGATCCAACTGAATTGAACATACCAGAGGTTTAATGAGGCAAGTATATTAATATTAGCCTTTGGCAGTGAATATTTTATGTAGTTAAGATGGTTTCCAAATAACAAAGAACCACAGTAATAGGTGGAAAGTGAAGGACCGCGTTCTTTTGGACTCTTAAATACAACGAACATGGTAGGTACATCAGTTGTATTGCTGTACAAGGGAACAAAAAATCGGTAATTATCACACGAGAGGTCTCTTTGAATGGAAGGTTGATGTAACCTAGAAAATTTCAAACTTCATAAGCATCCCAAGAAAATAAAGGAGCCAGTGATCTTCAGAAGCCATCACAATGAAATCTCATATGAGAAGGCCCTCAGAAGTGGCGGATTGTTTTCTCGTTTTTGATTGTGTGTTCTGTGGGAGGTTGGTTGGGGTTGGGGAGGAGAGAGCTTGTCATTCTTACTGCTTTTTGTTTCTGCATATGGCTTGTATATAGATTGTTTCCTACATTTTACTAGTCTTTTCTCATACGTTCATTGTAGCCACTTTTTTTAATGAAGTACATTCATTATAGTCAATCAAACATCTTTAAAAGTAGTTCGGGCTTAAATGGGTACTTGTAGCTATTCTTTCTGTCAATCTTTGTTGTTAACTTGCTTTCATTCCGTTATAGATAATCAGTAATGAAGATCTTGAAGAGTTAAAGGAATTAGGTTCTGGAACATTTGGGACCGTATATCATGGAAAATGGAGAGGGACTGACGTTGCCATCAAGAGAATAAAAAAAACCTGTTTCACAGGTCGGTCATCAGAGCAGGAGAGATTGGTGAGTTTCATCTTAAAGTGCAATTGTTAAGATTAAACTAGAAGAAGGTAAATAGTTATAAAATATATGTCCAATCATCTCCTAGTTGGGAGATGACGAGGCAATCCTTTTGCCCCAAAACCCCAAAATATCCACCACTCGAACACTTCAGTAATGTTGGTGTTGAACAAAAATCCCCAAAAAGAATGTTGTGTTGCCCTTGGTAGAAAAACCATGCTGTTTGCACTGTCTATATCGTGGTAGAAGCTGTGAAGTATTTTCATGTTGACTCTTGATTTATGAGATTAAACGTAAATTGTACACCTAATTGATACTTGATATTATTCCAAGCTACTATATACATACTTGAAATGGCTTTTGTTGCAGTTCAAAAAGAGTCAGGTAGAGAGCTTCATTGCAGTTTAGAATTTTGTAAAATGAAAAACTTATAGAAGCTTTTGAATACATAGATTTTTTTGGTTAAAAAATACACCTTTTAACTGGTAAGTAGGAGCTTTTAAGTACATATATTGGTCATGTTTCTGCTTTCTTTCCTCTAGCTATTTCGTGACAGAACTTGGGAACTATTTCCAGACTGAGTTTTGGCGTGAAGCTGAAATTCTTTCAAAACTTCATCATCCCAATGTGGTGGCATTTTATGGTGTAGTGAAAGATGGGCCAGGAGGGACTCTTGCCACAGTAGCAGAGTTCATGGTGAATGGTTCTCTTAGGCATGTTTTACTTTGCAAGGACAGGTGTGGGAATACTGGATAGTACACTTCTTAAATTATTCTTTTTGTTTTCTCTTTTTTTTTTCATGAAAACTTATTACGTTCTCCTCCCTACTTGAACTGTCCAGACACCTTGATCGTCGCAAGAGGCTCATAATTGCAATGGATGCTGCATTTGGAATGGAATATTTGCACTCGAAGAATATTGTGCATTTTGATCTGAAATGTGACAATTTGCTTGTCAACTTAAAGGATCCTTCTCGACCCATTTGTAAGGTGACCTTCAAGAATGTGCTGCTTTTGAGTTCTTTCAATGGATTCTGCATTTGCAAGAATGTGCTGGTTTTGTTTTGAAATGTGACAATATGCTTTTTCTTTCTGTAGCATATGAGTTTGATGATCATATTCAGTGTATTAACCAATATATTAGTAATACCCTTCGAAAGTAGTACATCTAAAACATATGAAATGCAGTTAATCCTGCAATGGTCCAAGCTATTATTGCCAGATACAACCATCCAACAACAACAACATACCCTGTGAAATCCCACGAGGATTCATAATACCTAATAATAATGTAAACCTAAACAAAGCAACAGGTGGAATACCATAGGAGGACTCAATACCTAATAATAATGTGATTTCTGTAATTGGTGCATGCTTTCTAGATCTAAGGTTGACTTTTTACTCTTTTCTGTATTACTACCTTAATAAATGCATAAACAGTTCCTAGCCCCGAACTTCAAACAGCATCTTCAGTCACTTTGATAACCACTCATCATACTTGATACAAGTTTATTATGACAGTTGGGGGTCGTTTGGTAGTGTATAAAAATAATGCTAAATAGTGTATTAGTAATTATTGCAATAGTAATGCATGTATTAATTATGCGTGCATTAATTTATTCATAGATTATTTTTTGAAACTGGTAATATTGTATTTCACATAGTAATTAGGTAGTACTGAAAAACCATATTTACAAAAGCAGAAAGGAAGTGTAATCTATCTAAAAAATTGAACCATATCTAAATGGATCCTAAAACATCTATGATTGACTCAGTTTCATTAGAGTAGACATTTTGTACACCGAAAGCAGAATAACAGAATACACTTAAGCTTAACTTCCTGCAGGTCGTTGTTCCTATTCTCAAAACGTCTCTCATTTCTCTCTCCCCATATAGTCCACCAAATACTAGCAAGGATCATCCGCCATCTTTCTCTGTTTGTAGCCCCAACTCCAGCCATATCCCAACCGAATAGAGTCTCATCAATTTTGCTAGGCATACACCAAGTTATGCCTCTGAGATTAAGGAAAATCTGCCACAGCTGCACAGTAAAGTTGCAATGTAAGAAGAGATGTCTCACTGTCTCATTTGCCTTCCCACAAAAGTAACATCTGTTGCATAGAGAGATTCCTCTCTTGGCCACATTATCCAATGTCAAAACTGCTTCCTTGGCTAGATTCTTATACATAGGTTATTCTTATGCATTGTTTATAGAATGCATTGCATAAAAAAATGTGTTTACAAAGATATGGAAAAGCTATAAAAAAGGTATTCAGGGGCAATTGGGTCTTTGATTGAATTAATGCATCCATTAAAACCATTGCCTTGCTAATACCTAGAAATCCATGGTATTAACAATACACACCTTAATACATAATAGGGTGTATAACTAAAGCAAGCATTAGTTATACATAGGTTGGAAAGGAGTACCAAACAAGGTACTAGTAATATACAAGGCTAATGCATGCATTATTCGTTTTAATACACTCTACCAAACGACCCCTTAGGGATCGTTTGATAGAATGTATAAGAATAATGTTGAATAGAGTGTATTAGTTATGCTTGAATTAGTTTTGCTTGCATTATTGCTTATGCGTTGTTTTGTTTGGTGTATTAAAAATAGTATGTATTGTATAGTTTTTTTTAAAAAAATTATTTACAAAGATACCCTCCACTAGTATGGTGATAACATGTAAAAAAAATTGAGGGGCGATTGAGTCTTTAACCATGATAATGCATACATTGAACCCTCTTGCATTACTAATACCATGAATTTCCATGTATTCGTAGGAAAATACACTCAATACACAATAGAATGTATAAGTAATGCAAGCATTAGCTATACATAGGTTGAAAAAATGTACCAAACAAGGTACTACTAATACACAAAGCTAATGCATGCATTATTTCTTCTAATACATCTACCAAACGATCCCTTAAATCTTCATCAACTAAAGGACAACAAAGATACCGTAGAGGGATCAGTGCAGAACTGATGGAAATTGTGTTGTGTAGGTGGCTGATTTTGGGCTGTCAAAAATCAAGAGAAATACCTTGGTTACTGGTGGTGTCAGGGGAACGCTTCCATGGATGGCTCCAGAGCTATTGAATGGTGGAAGTAATAAGGTTTCCGAGAAGGTAAGCTTTCAAGTCCTCTTTTACGTTCAAAACTTCAAATGTGAATGCTGAACTTAAGTCTATTTTAGACGTCATTTTTTTTCACTTCATGTGGGGGATGTTGGTGCTTAATGCTTATTAACTCAACATGCTGTTATAAAATGCTTGCCAACTTCAAGAATCCAATGAATTATGTGGTCTCTCTTTTTGTTTTGAAAATGGACTTCACATTTATCAGCACCCTAAAAAAGGTCTGTCTTCAAATATCTACAAGTACAAAACTTTTGTGCATTATGTGGTCTCTCCTGTTCATTAGTTTTGCGCCTAAACTTTTGTGTACAATAGCTTCTGCATTTTCTCGCAACACTGCTATCTTCCCTTTGAAATGTTGTTCCACTGTAACTTCATCAGCGTGAGTTCTATATTTAAGATAGAATAAATCATGAAACAATTTTAATCCTTGATGCCTAGTTGCCATTCATAGTAACAAATTTTGAACTTTGCAGGTCGACGTCTTTTCCTTTGGGATTGTGCTCTGGGAAATCCTCACTGGCGAAGAACCTTATGCAAATATGCATTATGGAGCAATTATAGGTTTATATTACTCTATCCCTTCCAACATCTTTCTCTTTATATCGCCCATTGCAGTGTGTGCTGCCATTGCTGTCTGCATCTGACAAGAAGTTGCTTGTTATATCCTATATTTCCTGCTAAGTGGTGCCTTAATGAAGGATGAGGCAGGAGTTTCAGAGTCCATTCTAGAAGTAAGGAACAGTAGGTTGCTTTTTCACTGGAAAGTGAAAACACAGCAGTATAGACATATTTAGCAAATATATGCACTTCAATTTTATACCCCACTTATTTCTGAAGCAGCTACATTCTTACAAAAAATTCTACTAATAATCAATATATAGATCTGATCAAAAAAGCCACGAAGATGTTAATTGATGTTTTACCATATCTGCAAGGACATTCTGTAAGTGCCAATATTAGTAAAAGACATTGACGCTCAACATGGTTCAACTATTTTTAGTGCTAGTTCCTATTCCTGCTAATCTCTTATTTAGTACGCCATTTAATATATCAAGTCTGGAAATGAATGCAGTCTTGTATGCAGGTGGTATTGTCAACAACACATTGAGACCGCCTGTGCCAAGCTTCTGTGACACTGAGTGGAGAATGCTCATGGAACAGTGTTGGGCTCCAGATCCTGCCATCCGCCCATCTTTCACTGAAATTGCCAGACGGTTACGTACCATGGCTGCTGCCTGTCCAACAAGACCGCAAGCTCATCCAGCCAAGTGATGGCATGGTGTCTGTCCCTTCTTTCTTGGTATCTGCATTGAAGTTTCTTTTACAAGTATACTCTGTTTATTCTGTATTATTCAGAGAGAGGAGAGTGGTCTCCTTTAGATTCTGAAACAACATTATATGGGAAACATGAAAAACTTTTTATATATGTAAAACATCATTTTGTATCTGTGATAAATCGAAATGTAATATTCCTGGTGTTATTAATAATTATCATTTTTACCTGTCTTTATTTGGAGTTAGCTGAGGAGATGAGATAAAAAAAATTGCTCCTTTTAAAATAACTCAGAAACGGAAAGGAGTAAATAGATCATCTCCTCACTTTTTCTTCATTAGCTTAGAGGGGAACAAAGTGAATATTTACAGGCGTAATGAAGTATATTTATTGTATCATCTTTCTTGTATATAAGCAAGACATAGACATATTATATATAGTTGATAAGTAAACACTCGTATGCACATTTAGACACGTCTCCACTGTGCACTCGAACAGTTGCATTCCTTATATTGTCTGCAAGTGTCTAGATGTGAGCTCTCAGAATTGAAGTGTTGGGGCCAAATTTGAAAGTTTGTGTAGTTCACTACATCACAATGCAAATGGACATCTACATAAGGCCAGTATTTTCAAAGTCAGCAATATGATAATCTACTATACAAGTTTTTGAAGGCGAATTAACCAAAACAGAATGGTGCCGCCTACTCAAAACTAAAAGAGGTTGCCACCTACTACTAAAATTCCGATTTTTGCTACAGTTGTATTCTTCTATGCAGTATGCAAGAACGAGTTTAATGCAACCAGTTGTACAAATAATTATGTGCATTCATCTTATCAAAACAGACAGGAGCACTGCTATTATCCAAAAGTTATATAATACATGAGCTGAGACACTGAAGAAAATCCATAATATTTATTTACACATAGAAAATCTGTCCAACATTCAAGAGGCTCTCATGGGGTACATTGAAGATGACACTATTTTCCCTGCATATTTTCCTAAGGAATGCATATATATAGTCTATAGCAAGTTTCTTATAAATCCTGGATTCCCTTCTTGCTCTAATTACAGTGTTCCCAAGTATGTGTACAACCCCAGCATCTCTACAACTGTTTAAGAATTCCAGTTCATCTACTTCGGTCTGGCTGCTCTCGTGGCCTGATGATGTGATTGTGCTGTTTCCCTGAGGATGACATTTGGCAGGGGCTATCGAGTCCATTGATGAATAACTGAGTTCAATATTTGCAGTTGATGAGTTCCCATTATAATCTCTTGAATGTTATGTTTGCTGTCCATATAAGCTGTATTTATCAGAGTCAGAGCAGCCATCCATCATCGAATCCAGCCGGACAAACATAAAGAAATTTATTGTTGAACCACTAGACACACCTCATCTTTCTCTTCTCCAGCAGTAACGACAATGCAAAGAACCATAAGAATCCAATTAATATCAGGAATATATATCTGCCCCCAAGAACTTCTTTGATGTATGCCCAACCTTTACTCCTGGGAAACAGCCAAGTGCTAGAGCTTGCATATGGTAGCCTGACTGGCAACAATAGCAGCTAAAGTTACAATGACAAAAACTGGCCAGTATATGCTTTCTGCATAAAAAAAAAAGATTATTTTTAGTAACCTTTTACCACTACCATATCTTCCTTCATAATTCTACTTTGTTTCCCTCTTTTTTCTTCAAAGGTAGGCGGAAATGGTAATCCACAGAGACTGTATTATTAACATAGTAAATGTGCAAACAATATGAACGTTACATGATCAGAGTATTTTAGGAATTTATGAACACGTTTCCAAGCCACAACCTCCCGCCCCATATTCAGAGATCCCGTCCTACCCAATACATGGAAAATGAATCCTCATAGCCTTGTTACATGGAAAGCAAGCTGTATTGCTGACACTGGAAAATGAGCAAAAAGTGCTTCTGTTCCTGAAATAGCAATTATAAGTAGGCATCACTTTGGTGCTGTAATAAGTATTAACAAATAACAAAAAAAAAAAAAGAAAAAAAAAAGATGTTTGAAAAGAGGGCAAGAGGAAAAAACCTGTAATGCTGAGCATGATCCCCCCCCCCCCCCCCCCAGTGATGTCCAACCATCTCTTTTAAAATACCGATATATGTAGACAGGAGAAAAAGCTCGCAAAACAGGATGTTATAGATACCAATACCTCCTACTAAAAGAAACCAAAGCAACCAACCCACTCTGCCTATGCCATAATGCTGTAAGCTAAACAAACCAACTAATATACTACATCTGCATCAACAAGCATAATAATGAATTTCTTTGCGAGAGTGTGTCACAAATAACTGAAAGTAAACAAGCCGTGATTAACAAACACATCAAAGAAAGGTATTTGATGTATTCCCTGTGGTAATAAATCCGTAACAGAAATAATATTTGCGGTAATAAAGGCAATAAATGCTGAACACAACAATGCGGTTAATCAACGAGAATAAAAGATAAATAATGACACCAATACTTTACGTGGAAACCCTCCTAAATAAGAGGAAAACCACGACCCGAGAGGAGCAACGAATATCACTATAGTAAGGATTTTACACTTGTATGTCTGAGTAAAACTCCAAAGACCATTACACATTCAAAAGAAATAACACTCTTTTGAATTTTCCACCTCAGTACAATATCGCTCACACTCTCTATTTTTCCTCACAGATTATTTTCCTTTGTGATGCATTACTCTTCTTTTCTCTCGTTTGTAATTCTTTTTGGTGCATTTAGAATGAAGAATTGTCCTCCCTTTTATAGAGAACAAATACACTACCCTCCAAATGTACTACAGAAGAAAACCAATTTTTTCTTCTTTATAGCTTACCTACTCTACCAAACTTTGAAATTGGCAGAGAACAATTTTTTCTTCAACATACCTTACCAACTCTACCAAACTTTGAAATTGGCACAAAGTTATTCAAAGTTTGGTACATGGGGATGGACCCCACAATCTCCCCCTCCAGACCCATTCACCTGAAAGGAGGTAGCTCTAGGTTTCTAGCTTGAGTGCATGCCGACAAGTTCTTTGCATAGCTCAAACTTGTCCCTTGATACCACCTTGGTCAGCATATCTGAAGGGTTTTCACTAGTAGGGATTTTCATGACCTGCATAGATCTGTCCTCTATCTTTTCACGAATCCAGTGATAACTCACGTCAATATGCTTCGTCCTTGCATGGTACATGGTGTTCTTGCTCAAGTCTATTGCACTCTGACTGTCACAATAGACGACATACTCCTTCTGATGCAATCCAAGTTCTTGAAGAAATCATTTCAGCCATACCATCTCTTTGCCAACTTCAGTAGCTGCAATATATTCTGCCTCAGTTGTAGAGAGTGAGACACATTTCTGCAACTTTGACTGCCATGATATCGCTCCCCCTGAAAGTGTAAACAAATATCCAGTAGTGGATTTTCTATTATCTAGGTCACCTGCCATATCAACATCAGTATAACCCTTCAAGATTGGATCAGATCCTTTAAAACACAAGCAATCTCTTGTGGTACCTCTTAGATACCTGAGTATCCACTTAACTGCCTCCCAGTGTTCTTTTCCAGGATTTTCAAGGAATCTGCTAACAACACCAACTGCATGAGCAATATCAGGTCTTGTACACACCATCGCATACATCAAACTCCCCACCGCTGAAGAATAAGGAACTTTAGCCATTCCCTTTTTCTCCTCTTTTGTTAGGACACATCTGTTTGCTCAACTTCAGATGACTCGCAAGAGGCGTGCTAACAGGTTTAACACTCTTCATGTTGAAGTGTTCTAGTACACGTTCAATGTACTTCTCTTGAGATAGCCACAACTTTCTTGTTGTTCGATCTCGAACAATCTTCATCCCTAGAATTTGTTGTGCTGGGCCCAAGTCTTTCATGTCAAATGACTTGGACAAATCTTTCTTCAACTTTGCAATCAAGTCTTTGTCTTGTCCTACAATTAACATGTCATCCACATATAACAATAAAATAATAAAATTGTTGTCAGAAAATCTTTTGAAGTATACACATGGATCAAAATAGGTCTTTGTGTACGTTTGACTTTTCATGAAAGAGTCAAACTTTTTGTACCATTGCCTTGGGGCCTGTTTTAACCCATAAAGACTCTTATTCAATTCGCACACCATGTGTTTCTTTCCAGATACTTCAAATCCCTCTGGTTGCTCCATATAAATCTCTTCTTCCAAATCTCCGTGAAGAAATGCAGTTTTCACGTCCAATTGCTCCACTTCAAGATCTAGACTAGCTGCTATGCTCAAAATAGTTCGAATAGAAGTCATTTTGACAACAGGTGAAAAAATTTCATCAAAATCAATACCTTTCTTTTGTTCGAAGCCTTTTACAACCAATCGAGCTTTGTGTACCACCCCGCAAGGCGGTACATTAAAATCTAACGTCTCCAACAAAGCAGCAGCACCACATCAAAGATTGGAGGGTCAAAAGCCTTGCCAAACTCCCTCCCAACTGATGGAGGTTCCTTGCAAGAATGGAGGAAATTGCCATGCTCACCAGGCCAGCCAAAAGCTTGAAGACAAAAATCTGTGCAGCCAGTTTGCCATGTGGCAGTAAAGCAGGGAAGACAAATCTGCCTATTTTTCAGCCTTGGAAAATCTGCCACATGTAGCCTTTTCTTTGAGAGTTGGTGCCACACGTTTTTCATCTTACTTAGAAGCCTTGTACATTGTCTTAGACAGATTATCACATAGCATACTTAGCATACTTTGTATCTCTCTTACTTTGTATTTTCTCTTGTACAAGAATTTGGAAGATTATTGGAAAATTGGCTTGGCCTCCCTAAGACATGGTCCTTTCTTGCTATTCTTATTTGTTTGTGGCTGTTTATGGACTGTCTTGCTTGCGTTCCTTTTGTGTTTGGTTGGACTGAGTTTAGAAGATCCGTGCAAGCCTTCTTGACTGTCCCACGAGGTGTGAAATTTGACCCCGTGACAAGTGGTATCAGAGCAGCAGTTGAAGCATGACATCAAAGTCACAACGTAATGAAGAGGCTGTCCAAGACAAGGAGCCTGAAGTTCGGAAGGAACCTTCCAAGAAATGTGACAAGAGCAAGGTAAGAGAACCTTCTTGTAACCCTTCTCTTGTTGGTAGAGCTGCTGGTGAAGAAGACGAAGGTGCGGACAACAACCCACTCGATGAGAGAATCGTCGGAGTTGAGGTGGGGTTGTCGGCCTTAAACCGGAGGATTGTTGTGGTTGAAAACAACTTCAGTTCCCTCGAGTCCGTAGCCATTGAGGGGCTGGACGAGGTGAAAAATAAACTTGTTGAGCTTAAGGATGTTCAAAAGGAGGGTCTGTCCACCCTTGAACTCAAGCTCAACGAGGCCATCTCTTCCCTTCAAAGAGAGGTGGAGGCGTTAAGACGGCAGGTTAATGAGGCTGCCGAGATGGGGGTTGCTCCTCCCGTTACTATTCGTGAAACCCGTATTGAGGCTCCCAAACCCAAGGAATTTCGTGGGGAAAGGAGTGATCAAGACGTGGAGAATTTCATATGGCAGATGGATGCCCTATTTTGAACACGCTGACATGCACAACGAAGCTGCCAAGATCAGAACGGCAGCTATGTACTTGACGGATACAACCATGCTGTGTTGGCCATGGAAGAAGGCAGATATGGAGAGGGGGGTTTGCCAGATTGACGATTGGGATCAGTTCAAAGTTGAGCTCAAACGGCAGTTCTACCCCCAAAACGTCGTTCACGAAGCCCGTCGGAGGTTGAGGGAGTTGAAGCAGACCTCCTCCATTCGAGACTATGTTAAGGAATTTACGAAGTTAACACTTCAAATTCCAAGCCTGACGAGTGAGGACTTACTGTTTTACTTTCTAGATGGCCTTCAAAATTGGGCCAAGCAAGAGCTGCAAAGACGTCAAGTGCTCAACAATTTCCGTGGCGATGCGGCAAAGGGGAGGGATAACAGGAGCAAAACTATTCCTCCCAAGGTCGACAACAACAACAGGAGCAGGAGCAGGCCGAATCCCAACAGAGGCAGCGACACGAGAAGCAACGCTCGTGATCAACCTTCAAATTTCCAGAAGAATTATGAGGACCGCAAGAGGGGTGCTCCTCAGCGGGAAGGTTGTTATATTTGTGGGGAAACGACGCATGCAGCTCGTTATTGCCCGTCATTGAGAAAGATGAGCGCTATGGTGGCTGCGGAAAAGCAGCAAGAAAAGGTTGCAACGCAAACCGGAAGTTCTGCCGGGGAGCAACGTGGGCAGAGTAGCGGGTCAGACAAAGGCAAGAACGTTGTTGTTGGCATGTTTAACCACATGGCGCTGATCAACCACATTTCCATTGCTGCTTTGGCTGCCAAACCAGCTAGCTTAAGGCCGCGAAAATCATTGTTCGTCGATGCCAAGTTGAACGGCAAAAACGTGCGGATCATGGTGGACACTGGGGCAACTCACAATTTTGTGACTGAGCAGAAGGCCAAGGAGCTTGGCCTAAGTTATGTTGCCAGCAATACCAAATTGAAGACAGTCAACGCCACTCCTACTACTGTCAATGGCTTTGCACCTAAAGTTCCGATTGAGTTAGGAGAGTGGATAGGGCAGACTGACTTCACCATTACCCCCATGGATGTGTTTGATGTAATCTTGGGGCTTGATTTTTGGTACGAAGTCAATGCATTCATCTCGCCGCGTCACAACCAGCTGCACATCAGTGACACCGGTGGATCTTGCGTGGTACCTCTTATTCGGGTACCACAAAATGGGATGCATTTGTCGGCAATGCAGATTATCAAGGGCTTCAAGAGAGGCGAGCCAACTTTTCTTGCTACCCTGATCGAAGACGCCGAAAGCTGCACAGAGGCAGTTCCATTGCCGCCTTGCATCGAACAAGTCCTTAGTAACAATAGGGACGTGATGCCAACATAACTTCCCCAATGGCTGCCACCCCGAAGGGAAGTTGATCACCAAATTGAGATGGTTCCAGGGACAAAGCCGCCTGCCATGACGCCTTATCGTATGGCACCCCCGGAACTGGAGGAGTTAAGGAAGCAGCTTTGCTGGATGCTGGACACATCAGGCCGTCCAAGGCACCGTTTGGTGCGCCTGTTTTATTCCAAAAGAAGAAGGACGGGACGCTGTAGTTATGCATTGACTACCGGGCACTCAACAAGGTCACGGTGAAGAACAAGTACCCCGTTCATTTGATTGCGGATTTATTTGATAGGTTGGGACAGGCAAAGGTGTTCACCAAGATGTACTTGAGAAAGGGTTATCACCAAGTTCGGATTGCCGAAGGTGATGAACCAAAGACTGCTTGTGTAACGCGCTATGGTGCATTCGATTGGATGGTAATGCCATTTGGGTTGACGAACGCACCGGCGACATTCTGCACACTGATGAACAAGCTGTTCCACTCCTACTTGGATCAGTTTGTTGTTATTTATTTGGATGATATTGTTGTCTACAGCAACAACATGGAGGACCATGTAGAGCACTTGTGCAAAGTGTTCAAAGTCTTGCGCGACAACAAACTGTACGTGAAGCGAGAGAAATGCAGCTTCACCCAACCGACTATCCAATTCCTTGGGCATTCAATCAGCCACGGTGAGATCAGAATGGATAGCGACAAGATAGATGCTATCAAGAATTGGGTGGCTCCAACGAAGGTACCAGAATTGAGGTCTTTCTTTGGCCTTTCCAATTACTATCGTCGCTTCATTTTCAACTACTCAGCAATTGCAGCTCCTTTCACGGATTTGCTGAAGAAGGATCGTGATTGGAATTGGTCGGAGGCTTGCCAAGCTGCCTTCGAGAGGCTGAAGGCTGCTGTGATGGAAGAGCATGTTTTGGCCTTGCCAGACTTCTCTAAGGCATTCGAAGTCCACACTGATGCATCAGACTTCACTATCGGTGGCGTCCTAATGCAAGAGGGCCACCTGATAGCCTTTGAGAGCAGAATGTTGAACGAAGCGGAGTGGCGGTATTCGGCTTATGAGAAGGAGATGACAGCCGTGGTCCACAGCCTTAGAACGTGGCGCCACTACTTGCTGGGTGCGCACTTTGTCGTCAAGACGGACAATGTCGCAACGACATATTTCCAATCCCAAAAGAAGTTGTCCGCCAAGCAAGCCCGATGGCAAGACTTCTTAGTAGAATTCGACTTCACTCTGGAGTACAAATCGGGGAAAGCGAATGTGGTTGCCGACGCCCTTAGCCGCAAGACTTCTTTGGCTGCCATTGTGAGCTCAAGTTGCAGCTCACTTGTTGATGACATAAAGGAGGGATTACAGCATGATCCCATAGCCAAACAACTCTTCGCCTTGGCCCAGCAAGGCAAGACGAAGAAGTTTTGGGAAGAAGGTGGCCTGCTTTACACAACGGGCAGGTGTGTGTACGTTCCGAGGTGGGCTAACCTTCGGCGTACATTGATTAAAGAAGGCCACGACTCTGCTTGGGCTGTTCACCTAGGACAGAAGAGAACCTTGGCCTTAATTGAAGCTTCCTACTATTGGCCTCGGATGCGGGATGACGTCGAGGCATACGTGCGAACTTGTCTCATTTGTCAACAAGATAAAGTTGAGACGAAGGTGTCGGGCGGACTGCTGGAGCCGCTGCCCATTGCTGAAAAGCCTTGGGACAGCGTCACAATGGACTTCATAACCTGCTTGCCAAACTTGGAAGGGTTTGGGACAATTATGGTCATGGTGGATCGCTTCTCCAAATATGCGACGTTCACTGCCACGACGGCTAACTGCAAAGCCAAAGAAGCTGCCCGGATCTTTTTGCGTGATGTTGTTAAGTATTGGGGCATCCCCAAGCATATCATCAGCGATAGGGATCATCGGTTTACTGGCTCATTCTGGAGGGAATTATTCAGCTTATTGGGGTCGGAGTTGCACTTCTCGACCAGTTTTCACCCTCAAACAGACGGTCAAACTGAGAGGATCAACGCACTGTTGGAGTGCTACTTGCGGCACTATGTTAGTGCCAATCAGAAGGATTGGGCAAGGCTGCTGGATACTGCCCAATTCTCGTACAACTTGCAGCGAAGTGAGGCAACGGGGAGGAGTCCTTTTGAGTTAGCAACGGGGCAGCAGCCTAACACGCCCCAATCCTTGCCCGTCGATGCCGATTTCAAAAGTCCAGGTGCCTATTAGATGGTCAAAGCCTGGGAAGAACAAGTCGACCTTGCACGGTCGTACCTTGACAAGGCTGCTCGGAAGATGAAGAGATTTGCTGATCGTAAGCGACGTCCGGTGGATCATCAGATTGGGGATTGAGTTATGGTGAAACTCAATCCCAGGCAATTCAAGTCGCTGCGAAGCGTGAATCAGAACTTGATTCGCAAATACGAGGGGCCATTCGAGATTATTGCCAAGGCTGGAAAAATTTCTTATCGGGTTGACATGCCTCATCACTTGAAGATTCACCCTGTCTTCCACGCAAGCTAATTGAAGCCGTATTTCGAAGACAAGGAAGACAAAGAGCGGGGGAAGTCCGAGAGGGCCAGAATCTTCATCACGCCGCCTACCATGGACAAACAAATTGAGGCTATCATCGATCACCAGTTTGTTCGTGGAAAAGGCTAAAACAATTCTAGTTCACAGTTCCTAGTTCACTGGAAGGGGACGGCACCGGAGGAGGCTACTTGGGAAAAATATGAGGACTTGTGGCAGTTTCGCGACAAAGTCCATCAGTACTTGCAGTTGTGTGGCGTCGGGGTCGTCGCCAATTCAGGCGGGGGAGCGTGTACCACCCCGCAAGGCGGTACATTAAAATCCAACGTCTCCAACAAAGCAACAGCACCACATCAAAGATTGGAGGGTCAAAAGCCTTGTCAAACTCCCTCCCAACTGATGGAGGTTCCTTGCAAGAATGGAGGAAATTGCCATGCTCACCAGGACAGCCAAAAGCTTGAAGACAAAAATCTGTGCAGCCAGTCTGCCATATGGCAGTAAAGCAGGGAAGACAAATCTGCCTATTTTTTAGCCTTGGAAAATCTGCCACATGTAGCCTTTTCTTTGAGAGTTGGTGCCACACGTTTTTCAGCTTACTTAGAAGCCTTGTACATTGTCTTAGACAGATTATCACATAGCATACTTAGCATACTTTGTATCTCTCTTACTTTGTATTTTCTCTTGTACAAGAACTTGGAAGATTATTGGAAAATTGGCTTGTTGGCCTCCCTAAGACTTGGTCCTTTCTTGCTTTCCTTATTTGTTTGTGGCTGTTTGTGGACTGTCTTGCTTGCGTTCCTTCTGTGTTTGGTTGGATTGAGTTTAGAAGAGTCGTGAAAGCCTTCTAGACTGTCCCACGAGGTGTGAAATTTGACCTCATGAAATTTGTACCTCACTAACTTGCCATTTCCATCTTTCTTGAGTTTAAAGACCCACTTGCACTTAAGTGGTCTTTTTCCTTTTGGAAGTTCAACTAGCTGGTATGTGCCATTTTTCTGTAGAGATCCCATCTCTTCGTGCATGGCTTTCATCCATTGGCTCTTTTCTGGATGAGACAACACCTCCTTAAGACTTTCTGGCTCACCTTCATCATTGATAAGGACATACTATGAGGAAGGGTATTTGGTTGATTCTACCCTTTGTCTTTTTTATCTCCTCAGAGGTTGAGATTGTTCTTCTTCTTCTGGGTACTCCATTTGCTCGATATTATCACATAGTTGCTCCCCTACTCAACAATCTCATCAGGTTGCTCTTCATGCTCAGCAACTTCATCAATCGTACTTTCTGCACTTATGGGATGGTTAGAAGAAGAAGGAATGGTAACAAGATTAGGAACTATATCATTCTTTTTCTTGGCCTTCTCAGATAGATCATCAGCAGTTCCAACTTCACTTTCTTGAAAGATTACATCTATACTTATGATGACCTTCTTCTTTACAAGATCCCATAGTCTGTACCCGAACTCTTCATCTCCATATCCGATGAATATGTAGGGAACTGATTTATCATCTAGCTTGGTTCTTTGATCCTTTGGTACATGTGCAAAAGTTTTGCAACCGAACACCTTTAGGTGCGAGTAAGACATCTCTTTGTTGGTCCAAACTTTCTCCAGAATGTCAAACTCCAACTGAACTGATGGACTACGATTGATAAGATAACACGCTGTCCGAACTACTTAACCCCAGAATGTCTTAGGTAATTTAGCCATTCTGAGCATGCTTCTCACCTTGTCAACAATGGTGCGATTCATTCTCTCAGCTACACCATTGTGTTGTGGGGTTCCAGGAACTATCTTTTTAATGTCTGATTCCATGGTTTGAACAGTACTCTTCAAATTCTCTTGAAGTGTACTCACCTTCATTGTCAGTTCGGAGACGTTTTAGCTTTTGACCTGTCTCTCTTTCTATCAGAGCATGAAACTTTTGAAATACTTGAAACACCTGATCTTTGGTTCTCAAGATATAAACCCACAATTTTCGAGAAGCGTCATCAATAAAGGTAACAAAGTATTTATTACCTCCTATCGATTCTATCTCCATTGGACCACAAACATCAGAATATACCAAATCAAGTATATTCGACTTTCTTTCAGATGATGTATTAAATGAGACTCTATGTTTACCAAATAAGTAGTAGTTACACGATTTTATCGTTGTACCTTTGGTAAAAGAGATGAGTGACTTTTTGGAAAGAATTTGCAATCATTTCTCGTTCATATGACCCATTCATTTATGCCATAAATCTGCAAAATTTTCTTCGTGAGCCGCATTTAATTCACCTTGGCATATTTTTGCATTTGTCCTGTACGTGCCACGAGCAACTCCTTTTGCAATCACCAATGCCTCTTTGGTGAGTCTCCACTTTTTATTTGCAAAGTAGTTCTCATATCCATCTTGGTCCAAAGCAATTCGCGAGATCAAGTTCATCCGCAAATCAGGTACGTGACGCACATCTTTCAACACTAATGTGCATCCAACATTTGTTTTTAAGCAAATGTCTCCGATCCCCGGAATCTTTGAGTAACTTGTGTTACCCATTTTCACATTGCCATAATCACATGCTACATATCTGCAAAAAAGATCTCTTACCGGTGTGGCATGATAAGATGCTGCTGTGTCGACCACTCATTCCGACTCTATACCTGCCAAGTGCATGCATTCTTCTTCCTCATTAATGAGGAGAACAACATCGTCATTATTTTGCACCATGGAAGCTGTGTTGCCATCATTCTTTTGGTCGCTGCTTTCCCCTTTGCCTCTTTTTATATTTGGACAATCTCTTTTGAAGTGTCCTGGTTGATCGCAATTGTAGCAATTTCTGGCCTTCGATTTTGATCGGACCTTGGACCTTCCACGAGCTCCGGATCTACCATAGTTATTAACTTCTGCCTCTACTTTCCGTGATGAGAGCCTGTCCGTGATTTTTAGGCCTTTTTCTCATCTTCTCATTAAGCAAAAGGGCTGATGTGACATCCTTCAACTCAATAGAGTCCTTACCATGTAAAATGGTTGTTGCTAAAGTATCGTAGGAAGATGGCAGCGAGTTTAGGAGCACTATGACTTTATCTTCATCCTCGATCTTTACTCCGAGGTTTGCTAGCTGCGTGATTAGTCCATTAAGTACATTTAAATGAGACAAAAAAATTTTACATTCACCCATATGTAGCACATATAACTGCTTCTTTAGGTACAATTTATTTGTCAGCGTTTTGGACATGTATAGATTTTTAAACTTTGTCCAAATGCCACATGCACTCTCTTTATCGACGATGTTATTAACTACATCATCTGTTAAGTGCAATCTGATTGCACTAGCAGCCTTTTCATCCATTTCTTCCCAATCCTCAAGTTTCATGGATTCGAGCTTTTTGGATTTGCCGCCTAGTGCCTTGTGTAAACCCTGTTGGATGAGCAAGTCTTTCATCCTTCTCTGCCACGTTGAGAAACCGCTATCACCATTGAATTTGGCTACCTCGTACTTTACTCCAGACATTTTGTTATATTGAGTATAGTACAATAAGCTGCAGAAAATATTTCTGTAAATGAGCAGAACCTGTGCTCTGATACCAATTGTTGGGAATAAATCCGTAACAGAAATAATATTTGCGGTAATAAAGGCAATAAATGCGGAACACAACAATGCGGTTAATCAACGAGAATAAAAGAGAAATAATGACACCAAGATTTTACGTGGAAACCCTCCTAAATAAGGAAAAAACCACGACCCGAGAGGAGCAACGAATATCACTTTAGTAAGGATTTTACACTTGTATGTCTGAGTAAAACTCCAAAGACCACTACACATTCAAAAGAAATAACACTCTTTTGAATATTCTACCTCACTACAATATCGCTCACACTCTCTATTTTTCCTCTCTGTGATGCCTCACTCTTCTTTTCTCTCCTTTGTAATTCTTTTTGGTGCATTTAGAATGAAGAATTGTCCTCCCTTTTATAGAGAACAAATACACTACCCTCCAAATGTGCTACAGAAGAAAACCAATTTTTTCTTCTTCATAGCTTACCTACTCAGCCAAACTTTGAAATTGGCATAGAACAATTTTTTTGTTCAACATTCCCTAACAAGTCCAAAATACAAATGAAGTAATACCATTACTCATCTTCAGATGGTCCACCAGAAGCTGAAAGAACTGAGAAAAATATTCTGCATCAGTACTTTTTTGCAAAATATATACAAGTATACTTCTCTTTGATAAATAAAAAATCTGTTGGTTGATTAACATACCAAAACAAGTGTCATCCCATACAAAATCATGACATGACTAATTCGACAACGACAACAACTATGCCTCAGTCCCAAACAAGTATATGAATCCCATTTCTTCATTAATCTCATATCATATTATCATCATACTAAATGAAATACAAGTGAAAAATAAGTTATAATATATGTATTCCCTAACAAGTCCAACCAAATACAGATGAAATAAAAAATCTCAAAAGCACACTACAAAGGCCATAGAATTTCACCACTGTTTGAGAGAACGTAAGCTATATAAAATAGAAGGTCCATAAATTATAATGCAGTAATAGGTGATCATCCCATGCATTGTGACTATCACATGCAACAACAACTTAACAAACATCAATTATTTCCTCTTACTAATCTGCTTTTAAGAATATTACGTAATAAACTTTAAAAAGCCCTTAAGAAAGCATACGATGAAAAAATCATCACTTTCTTAGATGCTTTCCTCTCCATAAGCATACCTTTATCAACATCATTCTGTCATCCTCGATCTGATGACCATAGAGAAATCCTTCAACTTGTCTTATTACTAATCCTAAATAGATACATCTTAATTAAGGGTATTTTGTTCTTTTAGAGTATTTTAGCTACCTGTGACATGCTTATTGACAATGAAGAGAACAAGCTGGGAATTCTCTCTTCAAGGTTTAGCCGCTACAAATATCCTTCCACACTCCTTCCCTTTATGAGGTTATAACCTGTCATGCCCTCGGCATCCATGATAGCAAGAATCACTTGACTTTCCACAAGAAGTCCTCCTGTTAACCTTGGATTTTCTACTATAACAACTTCAAATTATGATTCTATGGACAAACATATATAGATTCACCGTCCACATGATATGACTATTTAGAGAATCACACAATATTGCTTCCTCTGTTCCTTTTTTTTGGCACTATTTCCAATCAATCTGTTTCAAAAACAATAAAACATTTAGAGTGTGTTCGGTATTTCTGGAAAATATTTTCCAATTTTCCTTGGGACAAAAGTTTCGGAAAATATTTTCCAAATCAACTTATTTTCTTCAAAATTAAGGAAAATGACTTTCCTTCAAAAATTAAGGAAAACATTTTCCATATCTCTCCTCCAATTTCAAATTACTTTTTTTTTTGAGGAAAAACATCAATTTAAATAAATATTTTCAATTTCAAAATTTTATTTTTTCACCCGATCCTTGACCCTACCCCCACCGGCCAGCCCCTCCAACCCCAACTCCTCCCCAAAAAATTAATTTTGCTTTTTAAAAATATTTTCAACATCAAATTTTTATTTTTAAACTCCTACCCCTCCCCTCCCCTCCCGGCCAGCCCCCCTACCAGCCCCCACCCACCCCAATCCCCAAAAAAATTAATTTTGTTTTTTAAAAATACTATCAACTTCAATTTTTTATTTTTTCACTCCTATCCCCTCCCCTCCCCTTCCCCCCGCCCCCACCCCACCCACCACCACCACCAAAAAAAATCATAATTTTGATTTTGAAAAATATTTTCAATGTCATAAATTATTTTTACTCTAGTAAAAATAAAAGATGTATCTCAAAAATATTTTTCATTCATAAATCAAACACTAAAAATCATTTCCAGAAAATATTTTCTACTCACCAGCCAAACATGAGAAAATAAGTCCAAAATCTACTTGTTTTCCAATAAAATATTTTCTAGGAAAACATTTTCCATGAAAAACATTTTCCTCCACACCAAACACACCCTTATTTTCTTTGGAAACAACTCAACTTTAAACTTCACAATTTACCATTAATGGCACCGCCAACCTCATAGAACATTTAAGACCACAAGTTTCAAAAATCTTCCTAAATTCCCTGTCCAGTCAAACATTGTCATGAAGGACCTTTCACAGCATTTCTAAACTTGCCTTTGAGCTTGAACGCTCACTTTGTTCATGAAATAAACTAGCGAAGTTAGCTTTGAAGGAGGTTGACTTGATAGAGAATATCTTCATGTATCAGTAAAAACAAGTACAGTAGGCCGATACTCCAATCAGGTTAGAGCACAACCTCTTATGGTGTACTGTCGGTCTCTTACTAAGTCGCGCTCTTGTAGCTAAGATAATTCTAATCATGTTAGCAAATCTTTAATCCTCATCCCTCATGAATTTCATCAAGAGAAGCGCACAAGTATATAATACATGTATGTGTTGGTCAATCATGGTGTTTTATTGATTAAGATTGTTGGTAAAAAGCAACAAATAGCTTTCGCCAAAGCAGAATCTTAGTAATATCAAGTAACTTGTCACAAAAGTATATAATACTATGTGTTGGTCAACCATGGTGTTTTTGACTCATCTACTAGTCAATTTACCAAAATCTTGAAAACCCGATTTACTCATTTATGATTTTCTTCAGCCATTGGCTTCTTCTCAACTTAATATCCCCACAGTTGAGTTTATTAGTAGTAGCTCCACTATGACTGCTTATATGTGGCATGACTTGTTGAAGAAGCCTAAAGGTATTGAGTTTCCTTTCTCTTCTACTAGTATTTATTATCGCGATTATTAGAGAAAATGATCAAAAGCCCCCCAACCTATACCTGAAATCCCAACTACGCACTCCAACTTCACGGGTGTCCCATTACCCACCTAAACTATATTTTTATCTATTTTCTACCCACCTAAGTGCTGACCTGTTATGGGATGTGTTGTCACCGCCGCTAGGCGCGTTTGAAGCAAAATTTGACGAAAAAATTCCCTCTTCTCCAACGGTCATCTTCCCCACTTTTAAATACCCATTACTTCTTCTTCCCCCACCATTAATCCTTGTTTCTTTAGTAAAATATTCACGACTTCCTCTCAAAATCAAGTAGAGTTTAGTTGTTAATGTTCATTTGTACTTCAAATCTTGAATTTAGGGTTTGTAATGTGATCAAATTTGTTATTTAGGTTTCTAAGTAGAAGTTTGAATTTTCTTGAAATTCATCAAAAATGACAAATGAAAACTTGAATACGCTTTGTATGGATTAATCAGACCCAATGCTCAACGTTGTAGTGAGATGCAAACACGGAATTTTGCTGAATTTGCAAACTTCTTAATCGAAATTAAATCCGGAAAGAAGATTTTGGTCTTGCCCATGCATGGTGTATGTGTTTTTCTCTAGTATTTTTGCTACATTTTATTTTGACAATGCTAATGTACCTATTTGGATCATTTTCAGTCTGAAAATTACAAATTTTTTCGATGGAGGGACAAAGAAGAAGTGGATCCAAGATTAAGTTTTATCCTTCCAAGATTTGTGAATAAAATCAATGAGTTGGAGCAAGAATTACGTATTAGACATGTTTATATTGACAATTTGAGGAACTTTAATTTGTTGTTGGTTTGTGTTGTTGTTGTGTTCATCAGCAACCAGTAGTTTAAGTGCAGCACATTTGGAGTTCTTTTGTGTTGTTGCTATGTTCATCAACAACCAGTAGTTAAAGTGCAACATATTTGGAGTTCTCTTTGATTTGTAATTGTTGTGTTTAAGTAAAATTATCAATGTATGTGTGTCATTTTGTATGTAGAGATCTCTCGCATCTATGATGTCAATTGAAGCTTCAATTAATATGCAACACTTAATCCGAAACACATAACTAACACAACATATGTAAGCACACCTGAATAACGCCAATACACTTTGATAGTCAACATAAAAACCATTTTAAAACACAATATAAACATTCATTCATAGGGGCCTCACATAAGGCAGAGTTTAACAAAATAACGCTTCACACAAGGCAGAATTTACCAAAGCAAAATTCATGTTCATAAGGCCTCACATAAGGCAAAATCTACCAACAAAAATCCAAAATAGCAGGTCATTAACTTAAAAGTGCTTAAATACATCAACGTCACTACAATTTTCATGGCATCTTTGATTTTGAAGAAGTGTTATTTTGACTTGAACTACTTCCCATTGTCTTCTTTCTTTGCTTCTCTCTAAGGTCACGAAGCTTGCTTGTTGAAATTGCTGCTTTGCCATTCCGTTTCAGCTTAGTTGTATTGCTTGGTGTATAACCAATGTCACCAGTTACATCAAATGATCTTGTCACTCTTGCTTGTCCAGTAGAGTAGATTTTACTACTTGGCATGCTAGGCTATAGTAAAATTAGGAGTATATCAATATTTAAAATATTTAATTAAACTAGGATTAAGTTGTTAACATACATCAAAGACTCACATTCATGACTTTGAAGCCATTTGCAGCTTAGAACACACGTATTCCTATGACTCTTGGTCTTTTCTCTGGAGATGTGTTTCCCCTACCCCTACCTCTTCCTCTTTTAGCAGTACCATATATTGAAGATGATGCATGATAAGTAGGAGGAGCAGAAAAGGATGTAGGAAAATTAGTAGTGCAGTAGGTAGGGGAGGTGCACTAGGTGCTACTGATGATGTTTTTTTGGGTCTTCCTCTTCCATTTTTTACTGAAAGCTCACCTTCTGACGGTGTTGATGGTGTTTTCTATACATAAAAGAGAAAAAGTAAGTTATGAAGTAAGAAAAACTAAAAAAAATTCAAATATTATCTTTGGTTTGCCTTTCCCCTGCCTGAACCTATTGGTTCTGCCCTTGTTGATGTAGTAGGTGTTGGTGCAATTTTTCTTTTGATGATCCAACACCTTCTCTTTGAGGACACCTTATTTTGTTATGACCTCTCATACCACATAAACTGCATGTCATTTCAAGCCCAGTCGTAGGAAGCTTCTCTGACTTCTTAGGGCCCGTTTGGATGGGCTTAATAAAAGCAGCTTTAAAAAAGTACTTTTGAAAGTGCTGAAACTTATTTTTAAAATAAGCAGTTATGTGTTTGGATAAAAGTGCTGAAGTTAAAAAAAAAAGTTGTTGATGTGTTTGGCAAATAAGTGCTGATAAGTAGCTTTTTAAATCAAAATGTCTGAAATACCCTTAAAAGCTGTTAACATAATAAAAGTTAATTAATTTATATTTTACAGCCATAAATAATTATATTTTGCTATCATTCACAATTTCTTTCTCATCACAAATTATTTATAAGAGGAATATAAACTTATTATAGATTTTAAAGATATTTAATTTGAATAGATCAAAGAACGATTTAAGATTTATTTTAGTTTCATCCATAGGTAATAATAATTGTCTATCATTCACATATTTTTTTATTATCACAAATTATTTATAAGAGGAATATAAATTTTTATTTAAGTTATATGTGCAACTTATTTTACATTTTAATAATATATAATTTGAATAGTAATTGTCTATCATCCAGATACTTCTTTATCAACAAATTACTTATAAGAAGAATATTAATTCATAGTTCAAAAATAAGTTGTTTGATTCAAATACAAATATCAAAATGAAAGAGAACACTTTACTAACATAAAAGTGGAAAAACTAAAATAATACAAACAACAGCAGCTGCCAAGCGTGAGAAGGAAAAAGGGAAAAATGGAAGAAAATGTTAGGGTAAGGATGGGTAATTTGGGGATTATATAAAAATACTAAGGGCAAAAGGGTAAAAGTGCGGTCAACTTAAAACAACTTATAAGCTAAAAAAAAAGCACCCCTACCCCAGCTTTTAACTTTTGGCTTAAAATAAGTTTTTTTTAACTTAAAATAAGCTATTTTGAGTATTGCCAAACAGTCAAATAAGTCAAAAACCAGCTTTTAAGTCAGTTTGACCAGCTTAAAAGCTGAGCAAAACAGGCCCTTAGTTTCTCCAACTTCTTTCCTTGTAGACTTAGGTGGCCTACCAGGCATGTTTGTGATTTATGGGGGCTTAATAGTGGGGTTAGCAGAAACTGGCCAATTCATTATGTTTGTGAGTGGTTCAATAACAGTGGCATAAGTTCTCAAGTAAGTTTCCTTGTTGTACCAGTTGTCTATATAGTCATAAAGAGACAACTTCTTAAAGTATAATGCAGCTATAACATGTGCACATGGTATGCCCCTTAACTGCCACACCCTACAACTACATGTTCTCCTAGCAATATCCACTTTGTATTGAATAAGCCCTTCTTTCACTTCAAATCTAGCAGCTTCATTGAATTCAATGGTACATTCCATAGACCTACTAATGTTCTCCTCTAAAACCTTCAAACACATTGGAGAGAAATTACATTTCCAAGTACTAGGAAACTCCCTTAAACTGCCTATTCTTTTAATCATCTTCACTCTTATTTCCTCAAGCATAGTAATGATGGTCTTGTGTCTAGCAGCCAAGATCCATGAATTAAAACACTCAGACATGTTGTTGTCTACAGAGTCACACTTTACTTTAGTATTGAAGTAAATTTTACTCCAATAATTAATGTTATACATTAAGTTATCCATCATTCTTTTGGACCTAACAACTTCATCTTCTCTATGTTATATCTTAATTGAGACACAAATGTACTCTTAGCTATCTTCCAAAATTGTTGTCTTCTTTGAAGACCTCTCCAATCATTAGCCCAATTAGCTATTATGTGCCTAGCACACATTCTATGTTCACACTTAGGTAGTACTTTTGTAATTGCTACAAACATTCCCTTCAATAGATGATGATTAGGTCACAATACAATTACATATAAAAATTGAAAATTACAAAATATAAGTTCACATGCCTTTTGCATGTTTGTAATCAATGTGAGACCTTCACCATCTCCAAGTCCCAAATCATCCCTTATGCACTTCACAAACATGGTCCATGTGTGTTTGTTCTCCTTTTCCACTACTGTCCAAGCAAGTGGCAGATTTGATTGTTACCATCCTTGGCCACAACAACTAACAGTTGGACTTTACAAACCCCTTTAAGAAAAAACCATCTAAGCCTATGCACTTCCTACAATGTATCTATGCCTTCTTTAAAGCATCAAAACAAATGTAAAAACTCTGAAATATTGATTGCCTTCTGCATCATGTTCACCAACTTTGACAACACAACTGCTCCCTAGATTGGTCCTTAACGATTCATCCTTGTAGTCAAGTATCCTTCCAAATTCCACAACATGATCACCCATTATATCTTTCACCACTTTAGCTCTTGCTCTTCTCACAGTAGTCCTATCAACAATGAAGTTTAAACTTTTTCCTAATCAACTCTTGCAACTTGAAGACTCTTATGTTTGGTTGCTCTGTTATTCTTTCTATAAAGGCTTCAGATAAAAACTTTGCATTGCACAAGTAATTTCTAGTTGTCTTGTTGCAAATATGTTTTGATTGTAAGTTTTTATCATGAAATTGTTTGTTGTCTTGTCAAGTCATCCATACAAAAGCCATGGACAACCATCTTTGCGTCTAACTCTAACTTTCTTTGGCTCATTCATCCACTTCTCCACTTGAACTCTTCTTCTAACTACATATTTAGTTATTGCTTCTCTAAATTCTTTCACATCCTCAAACAACATACCCAACTGCCACACAACTTTCTTTGCTGTAGGATCATGAATGATTTTTTGAGGTTTTGAACTCCTATTTCTTGAAAAATTTACCCTTGTTTGGCTACCAGATCCATGTTCATCATCATTACAAAACTCATCTTCCTCTAACTTAAAACTGCCCTCATCAGAACTTGCAAAGTAAGGCTCATCTCCTCGTAGCCTTCCTTCATGACTTACTTTACTTGTTTCAGTTTTATCAAAACCTAGATCTGGTCCAGCTTCACCAACTGGTACCTCTTCACTGTCAGCTGCTACTCTTTATCTTCTTTTCCTCCTTTGAAAACTTCTCTTTTTAGACCTTAACTCCCTAACCTCCTCATGTACATCACTACCATACTCTTCCTCATCATCATCTCCTACTAATTCAGCTTCAGACTCAACACTATCCTCAGTTGAATAATCAGAATCCAAAACTTCTTCTTCTGAGAAATCAGGTCCAGCAGGACCAACATCGATTTCATCATCAATAGTACTATCTGCAGTAGCAGTATTGAAAATAAGTGTGGTAGTGAAAGGATGTGAGGTTGAAAAAGTAGCAACATGGTCTTCACTATTTAAATGGTCTTCACCTACCCCCAAAGTTAAAGTTTTCACTTTCACTAGGCCTTGCATTAAAAGCAGCACAAGATTCTCCCATATCCACATGGGCCCCACAATTGCCTCATCAACCAAATGCCTAACAAATACTTCCACTTCAAACCCATCTTCCAAGGAACACACCATGTCTAAAATATCCTTATCATTATCAACATCTACCAAAATGCCATAGTTAGGTGCTTTAATACTAAAGGTGCAAGTTGTACTATATCTCAATTCTCTAATATAGCCTTTCAACTCAAAATATGACATTTTATCTACATCAACATCCAAAAATTCTGTAACGTTTTCACAATTATATATTGGTTCCAACTACTTAAATCTAACACACCACCATGGTACCACCTTAGAGTAACCAAAGTAAATCCACTCATCACTTACCTGAAGACAATTAAAAAAACAGAGTAGTAATTATAGATCTACTCCAATTTGAGGGCAATCCAAAACATAGAAAGGTACTTAAAGACGAACATTATACAACACAGTAAAAAATGAACAAAATACAACCCAATACTTAGTTTCTCTATGAACATAATCTATGAACATAATACAACAAAATAGCAAATTAACAGCTTCTCAATGAACATAATAATAAGAACATAAATAGAACAGTCGATGAACATTATACTAAGATGAGCAGAATATAAGATTACGTGACTTAGATGTATAATCTACTGTAAATGGACACCTAACACTATAATCGTAAGCCACACATAAGTTTTCACACAATGATGCTCTTAATTTCAGGAATCTAAAAGAAACCCTAGGATAAATCACAAACTCAAAACTATGGGATAAAGAACTAACCTTTTGATGATATCACTTGATAATGCAGAACCGTGTGATGTAAATGTTCTTACTTTTGATGATGCAGAATCGTTTGATGATAACCAAAAGTGGAGTAGGAGATGAAAAGAGGTTTTTGGAATTTTCTTGCTTCCCTTGTTCTTCTTTCAGTTTAAGGAGAAATGGGGGGGGGGAAGCAAGAAAATGGAGAAATAGAAGAAATGGGAGTTTTTGGGCGTGGGTCCCAGCGCGTGGAATCACACAGCTTGACTTATTTGGTTTATGTGTTGAGGTCAACACTTAGGTGGGTAGAAAATAGATAAAAATATAGTTTAGGTGGGTAATGGGACACCCTTGAAGTTGGAGTGTGTAGTTGAAATTTTTGGTATAGGTTGGGGGGGCTTTTGATTATTTTCTCCGATTATTAGATGGCTAGTTTAAAGAGATCAAAAGCGGTTATACCTGTTGAAAAGATTGAGGCAGATAAGAATCGAGTTGGACAAAGCTATGTTCTTTCTAACCATATTGTTTTGATAGAAAACTTTAATGAGATTGAAGGAAAGTATAGTAATTATATCACTAGTTTAATCGGGAAAAAAATTGTACCGGTTGGTCCTTTAGTTCGAGAACCTACTCCTTATGATGCGAATTCAAGTTTAGTAAGATGGTTGAACACAAAAGATAAAAGATCAACCATTTTGTTTCATTTGGAAGAGAATACTTCTTGTCTGAGGAAGATTTGTTAGAAATTGCTTATGGATTGGAAAGTAGCAAGGTGAATTTCATATGGACTTTAAGGTTCGAGAAAGAGGAGGTTGAAGTTGAAGAGGTATTACCTAAAGGTTTTGTCAAGAGGGTAGGGGATAGAGGAAGGGTTTTCAAATGATAGCCCCACAAGCAAAAATCGTGGAAGTATTGGTGGCTTTGTTAGTCATTGTGGATGGAGTTCAGTAATGGAAAGCATGAAATATGGGGTTCCAATCATTGTCATGCCCATGCATCTTGATCAACCTATGAATTCTAGGCTTATTGTTGATGAGGCGGGCATGGTTGTGGAAGTTGTGAGGGACGGGGAGGGGAAGTTTCATTGGAAGGAAGTCACTGAGGTAATCAACCACGTGGTGGTGGAAGAGGGGGGTGAACTCGTACCGGAAAAAGCAAATCATATGAAGGAAATTATTTGTTCCAAAGGAGATGAAGAAATTGATCAAGTTGCTAAGGAATTGGAAATGCTCCTTCATTCTTAGGTTTATAGATATTATGGATGCTTAATTGATTTGTGTCTTTACTTAATCTTATGCTCTATGAATATTAGGAGTATTAATCTTACTGTTTGTTGTATTTGTCATGAAAATATATGTACTCTAATTCTCTCATTTAATGTTGAATTGGATCTCTGTTACATTTGTTTGATGCTTCTTTTTGTAATAATAAAATTCGATCAAATCTATTGAGAATATCATCAGGTAGGTGGACTCATACTTGTTCCTTTGCTTGAATTGGATGTCCTATTAGTGTCATTTTACTTACTAGTTCTCGAAACGTGCCTTGCATGTTTGACCTCTGTTACTGTTATAATTTATATAGGCCTAAGATATAAAATTGCTCGACATTGTGTGACGTACTCCTATATGTCTTTTTGTGTAAATAAACTTTTTTTAGTGTTTACTTTTTGCCTAGAACTTAAATATCAACATTTTTTTTTGTGAATGATGAACAACTTGTAAGGCTAGAACTAAACCCCATGGCTGAAATTTCTTGGGATATAAATACTCCAACAATCATTAAAAATAAAAAAATGAATGAAGGACACAAACCAATAAGAAAAATAGTGACCAATAAAAAAATATTACAAGAACTATTAGATTATGTGTTTCTCCAACAACCATGAAAATAAAAAATGAACAAAGACACAAATCAATAAGAAAAATAGTGACCAATAAAAAATACTTTTTACAAAAGAACTATTAGTTGATGAAAACAAATTGTGGTGGATTAATATTTTTTATCCAATTTATAAAGGGAGAAATTAAGTACATGAAAGGTTTGTGCATGAATGTGTTTAATGGTAGAAGCTAAAAAATTTTAACAATCAAATTCATCAAAGAAATGAAAAATGATAAGTTGTAACATCTAATCATGTATTTGGTCTAGTTTAATTGTCATTATTGATTTAAGGGATAATGCCCAAGTACCCCCTCAACCTATGCCCAAAATCTCAGAGACACACTTATACAATACTAAGGTCCTATTACCCCCCTGAACTTATTTTATTAATAATTTTTTACCCCTTTTTAGCTTACGTGGCACTATCTTGTGGGCCCAACGATGGTTGACTTTTTTTTTGAACTAGTGCCACGTAGGCTAAAAAGGGGTAGAAAATTACATATAAAATAAGTTCAGGGGGGTAATAGGACCTTAGTATAGTATAAGTGTGTCTCTAGGATTTTGGGCATAGGTAGAGGGGGTACTTGGGTATTTTTCCTTGATTTAATTTTTAAAATTAGTAAAAAAAAAAATTAATTTAAAAAATTGGAGAAGGGCATTTCGTAATATAACTTTAAACTTAAAATCTTCCCACTTATAATAATATATAATAGCAGTTTATGTGAGAAATTGAAAATAAATTTTAGCTATTTGAAACTCTATTTTTTGTTGCATTTATTTGTACATGGCTACACCTTTTATAGAACTAATTTTGATGCGCGTGCGTTGCATGTGAATATCAAACCATGCATTGTATTAATAATAATGTACACAATATTAAATTAAAAAATATAAACAATTATAAAATTAATGATAAAGTATAAGTTCCTATGAATAGTGGATCTAAGCTTTCTTATGATTTACATGGAAAGTTAGTCACTTTTATATTTGAGCCTATAGAGTGAGTTATGGTTGAATTTTTAAAATAATTTTTCCTTTTGCTTCTTGATACAATAAATGTGATCAAACCCTAGAAGAATCTGTAATTTGATTGATAAAAATATTTTTTTGGAAATCGGGGAAACAGGGAGAAAAGACTTTGCTATTCTCAATGTAAATGTAAAGTATTTTTTTACAGGTTTGGCCTTGCCCTTTATTTGACCTTTTATGCATGGGGAGGGGGAGGGGGTTAGTAGAGATTCAGTCTTACCATGTTTAATTTTTGTTTTTATAACAATACTTAAATTTTTCAACTTCTTATAATCAGGAGAATATAATTTTAAGAATATTATTTTGGGCTATATAGATTACCTAGTTTTGATGCACATGCGCTGCACGTGAATATCAAATCATGCATTACACTAATGATAATGTGAATATTATTAAACTAAAAAATTATGTAAATAATAATAAAATGAAGGATAAAGTATAAGTTCCTATGTATAGTGGATGTAAGCTTTCTTATATTTACTATTGAAAGTTAGTCACTTTTAAAATATTTTAGTTACACATCTTATTAAATATACTTTCTTCTCCCTCCCCCGTTGTGCATTAATTTGATATTATTTGTATTGTTGGTATTCTTACTATTTATATAAAATAATATAAATATTGATGTAAAATATAAAAGATATACTAAATTGGATATTTTTAATTTGAGTATTATATTAATATCATTCATGTTAGGGAATGTTCAAATTTCATTGAACTTGGAGGCTATCAACGTGTGAAAATCAAAACGTGAGTTTTTAAGAATATAATAATAGAAAACAACTAAAATCCTAGTTTAAAATGTGAAGAAATCTCTTCATATATATAGTTAACAAAGGTTAATATGAGAATGTGAATATTGTTTTTATCGTAGAAGTCCCAACCATTTGAAAATGTCATAACTCACCGAAAAAGTCAAAACTCTTTGGAAAAGTTGTAACTATTCAATGTGAAATGATGTCTTCTTTTAATATAATATAATTTTACAAAAATAATTAAGTAAATATATAAAATATAGAAGATATAAATATTTGGATGTTCTAAGAAAAAGAAGAACTATGGAAAACTTAAAAATTTAAGTTTAAAAATTTGCATATAAATAATGTTATTGTTATAAAAAAAAAGTGACAACCCTTTAGAAAAGTCAAAACACTTCAAAAAGGTCATAACTCATCGAAAAAGTCATAACTGTTTGGAAATGTCTCAACCATTCAGAGAAGTCAAAACTCTTCGGAAATGTTGTAACCCTACATAAAGGTCACAACCTTTCTAAAAGGTCACAACTCATCGAAAAAGTTATAACACTTTAGAAATGTCACAACCCTTCAATGTGAAAAGGTTCATGTTTTTAACATAATATAAATAGCATAAATAAAAAAATATCCGTATATATTTTTATATAAGGTATACTATATTTGGTGTTTTAAGTTGGTGGTATTATAATAATTTATCATTTAAGTTATGTAGTTCATTCTTTTAAGTTAGTGTAGAAGATAAAAAAGATAGATATACAATTGTCTAATTTAAATTTGATATGAAATTTTAACTAATAAAGAAAACTTTTAATCTAAAGATATGAATAACATATAAAAATGTCTTTTAAACTTGTGCTCTTAATTAAAGATGCACCCCCAACAAAAAAAAAAAAAAGAACAATCATATTAAAATGAAAAATAAAGTTACCAACAAATAAATTGAAAGCAGAGGAGTACTTATTAAATCTAGTTTCAACATTTCGAACAAGTTTTTGATCAAATCTTTTTTCTCCAACAGTTTGATACTTTTCATAGCTTGAACACCAAGTTGTAGTTTGTGCAACAACAAATCATTGAATTTCTTGTCAAGTGGAATTTGTTGTAAAGATATATTTATGGCAATGAAAATGAGTACATATTTGGACTCCTCAAACAAGTGTTTGATCAAATTCTTTTTCTCCAACAGTTTGAGACTTTTCAAAACTTGAACACCAAGTTGTATTTTGTGCAACAGAAAACCATTGAACTTCCTATAAAGTTGAAGTTGTTGCAAAAAATCTCTCTCTCTCATATATATATATATATATATATATATATATATATATATATATATATATATATATATATATATATATATATATATATATATATATATATATATATATATATATATATATATATATATGAGTACATATTGGTGATCTAAATTGTCTTCTCGTTTGAAGTTGAGTTATTCCATTCTCCTTGTTGCATCAATTTTTGTTGATCTATTTAATTTAGCCACATAAATTATTATAATTGCATCATTGAACTACTATCACAATCTTCCCTGTGTTAAGAAGAAGAATAGAAAAAAGTATAAAATTCAAAGTGTGAGAAAACCCTCATTATATAGACAATAAAGGTTAGTATGAAAATATGTTTATTATGCCTAATCAAATAAGTCATTATCCTTCAGAACAATTATAACTTTTCAAAAATGTCACAATTCATCCAAAAAAATCATGACTCTATTAAATACAACCCTTCGAAAAAGTCACTACCCATCAATATTAAAATGTGTGAGCTTTTAGTATTATATAGAATAAATAAATAAATATAATATAAAAAATATTTACTAAAATAGATATTTTAAATTGGAGGTATTATGGTAATTTAGCGCTCAAGTTAGGGAGTTCATGCTTTTAAAGTAATATAGATGAACTTTGATCCAAGAGTACTAGACCATTAGGAGTACTACTATATATTTTGAACTTAATCAGAACTTCATAACTAGGAAATTACTTTGAAAAATAAAAGAAGAATTGTCATGACTTAGTTTTAAGAAAATGTTGAGATTATTTATAGTAATTTTCAAAGAAGAGATTAGACATCTACGAATTTTTGAAAAATTCAGGGCTAAACAAACATACACAAAAAATCTTAACGAATTTATTGGTTCTTAAAAGAACTTAGGCGAAAAAGGAATCAAGTGTATAAAACTTAATTAATACCCAAGCCAAATGAAATTGGACTCTTAAATTTATTAGGTTTAAATTTCTCAGGGATTGAACTACTTATTTCTGAATCTATATTGTCACATAGATTATAGATTTTTTTGAAATCCTTGTCAACTCATTTCATGTTATTTGATTTTACAGCAAGAGAAAAGAAAAAGGAAATAATAAAGAAGATCGTCTGATAAATGAACCTATCCACGGTAAAAAAAATAATTTTTAGTAGCAATAAAATATGCACATTAACAAAGAGTACTGTTAAAGTCATTATATTACTTAATTTTCATTGAATCCAACGTCGCTATAAGCTTTAGAGACATTTCTAATGAGTGCTAATTGTCTCTAAAAAAACATACTTGATGATTATTGAACTATTGTCATTAATTAATCGCCGCTAAAAGTCATTTTTTGGTGCATTTGATATTTCACTATGTTAAATTAACCAAATAGAATGTTAAGTAACACAAAATATACATAACAAAAGACTTGAGGGTAAGAAAATGTTTTGAGCCTTAGGCCGAAAATCTAATATTTGCAATTATCTCACATTCTTTTTTCTGATCGTCTAACGACAAGTGAGCTACAAAATGGGTTTCGAGATCTATTCTAAACTTGTTTCTCTTCCTGTTTCAAGAAAATGTCTTGGATGGCAGACTCTATGATAATGTTACTTTGGGTTCTGTCCCAATGATTGATAGCATAAACGGGAATGAAAGAGTCTAGTGAACTCCGCGGGCAACTTTATGCGAGAGAAGAGAAGAAATAAGGAAACTTTCAAAAATGACTACAGTTTGAGCTAAATTAGAGATTCTATAGCAATACTACTAATTATAGCTACATGTTTGGGGGAGGAGAGAGGCGAACGAGACTAGGAGAGGGAGGAGAGAGGCAAGAGAGATAGAGAGAAAGAGAGAGAGGTGAGAGAGGTTGAATGCCTAATGTATTTGTTGTATCAAGTTGTATCACGAATGCAATTGACACAACTGATTTGTATCAAAATAAAGAAATTGTATCAAAACTATTATATTTAGCCACATATTAGGAGAGACGCGATCGATATCGGGAGAGATGCGAACGAGATCGAGAAATGGAGGAGAGAGGTCAGTGAGATCAAAAGAAGAAGGACATAGGTGAGCGAGATTGAGAGAGGGAGGAGAGAGACGAATGATATCGATAGAGCAAGGAAAGAGAAAGGTAAGCAAGATAAAGAGAGGATAAATACATGTTCTGATCATACTCCTCTCCTAATTAGATGTTACCAATGATATTAAATATTTCAAATTCCTCAATATGTGGACTGAACACAAAGATTACTTAAAAGTAGGACAAGATGCTTAGAGTGATACTCAATAGGGTAATTCTCTACCCATTGCATCAAAAGTCAAGAAGGTTTCCAAATCACTTGGTACTTGGTCCAGAATAGCTTTTGGTGATTTTTATGAAGAACCAAATAGACATGAGAACCTTATAAAGGATTTAGAAGCAACTTCCATAACCAACACAATCAAGAGAACATACAAAATTTGTCCAGAGCTAAAGATGAGTACACTAGATTCCTAAATTTATAGGATAAAGTGTTAAGACAAAAAGCTAGAGTGAAATGGCTTGAAGAAGGTGATACTAATTTAACCTTCTTCCACAACACCATCAATAATAAGAGAAAATGATTCACTATTCATAAGGTCAAAGATCTGTTGGAAAACTATATACATAGTGGAAGCATATCTGGATCTTTAATGCTTACATAAATAATATACAACCAATATCATTTATCCTAGAACACATAATCATGCTAGAACACATAAACATGTAGAAATTTAATTCGATAAATACCTCTTGAAGCGTGAGCGGATACCTTCAAGCGAATCTCCAAGATAGACAAACCTTCAAGCGAATCTACAAGATATCTATGATCTTCTACAGTGATCCCAAGTCACATCCGAACCCTCTCAATACTTGGGTGGGCAAGTATCGAACAGAAAACTAATCATCATCTTTCTAGGTTAGGATAATCCCTATATATAGAGATTTCTTCCTAATCCAAAAAGGACTAGAAAACCTAGTTTTTCTAGAAGACTAGAAAAACCCATATTATTCTTCCTTTTTGCGTAGAAATCGGATTATGAGTTCTAGTTAAATATGGCACTATAGGGGCCACATAATTACTTACCGAGGCTTCCTATTATGGAAATAATTCCAAATAATTTATTTGAATTATTCTTACCATAATAAGTTACAAATCATTTCACTAGAAATTTGTAATTGCACTCCTCTATTTCGTAGTTCCCTATTGAACACTTATGTAAATTCCCCATGTTAAGATTTCAGATCCTAATCAATAAATTAAATTACTGACGAATTTAACTTAATGATTAATTTCTTTAAAGAACTACTTAACTTATTTCATGTGTCGGATTCAAAAATCTATTTGCAAGATTTGACGCGATGAAAACTTATAAGTTTCTCAAAAAGACATATCAATCAATCTCTATAACGAGACAAGGATTCCGTCAACTAACTTATTATTTCACCAATATACATTGTTATCATCCAACTTACCAGGCATATTGACCCATCTAAAAATCTCACCTTTTAATAAATCAAAACGATAATTAATATATATACATATCATAATAGTTATATCAGGATTAAGAATATAAGTACATTTAATAGTTTAGAGAGTATATTTTTGTCAATCAGTCTAAAATAACTATCTCTACTCGGTCCCGTTCAATACATACAGAATGTACTAGCACAAGAAGTTAGAACTATACCGTTTCCATAATCAATATAAAAAACATATAATCTTGTTCTACAATCGTACCCGATGGCATGTCACTTTCCATCCTAGATTGTGAACCAAAAACTTTATACTTATAAGAATCGATGATTTAATCCTCTGTGTATAAGCTAAAACTCTACACACTAAATAATCTACTATATAAGTAAATAGACACCATAAACGAATATATGATTTATTGAATTTTAGAAAATATTTTATCTCTGATAAATATTATTTTTTAACACATGGTTAATAGTATATATCCCAACAAGATCAAGATGGAAACTCGATAGAAGGAACCCATCAAATTGCTGAAGCAGTCATTAAGTTCTTTGAAAAGTTTCACAGTGCAAAAGAGACTGTGAAGCCAGTGCAATTATTAATATTTTGCAAAGATCAATTACTAAAGAAGACAATATTGATCTTACTATGATTCCGACCCTACAACAAGTAAAATAGTGTCTTCTTCAGTGGTGTAGCCCCGTGGTAATTGGACACCCTTCGTCGGAAAAAAGAACATATATAAAAGTAAAATGATATAGGAAATGATTAAATAATATATTTTGGGCATCCTTAACATAAGAAGCTGCTATTTTTGGGCACCTTTTAAAAAATTCCTGACTCCGCTATTGGTCTTCTTCATTGACCCAGACATTGCCCCTCGACCTAATGGTCTAACTAGTAAAAAAATTTCAATATGCTTGGAAGTCATTGCCTATGATGTCCATGTTGTTATGGTTGTTTTTAACTAAGGTTCTACCCTTTTGAATTTTGCCGACACACCTCCATGATCATGTTGCCCAAATTTAATTCTCCTCTTCTGACATTAGACCCATTAGCTTATGCAATACTTCTAGTAAATTTTTTGCTAAACTCATCCATGCTACACTTTTTAAAATTCTTCCTAGAATCATTAGTGATAATCAAATTGACTTTGTCATAGGTAGAGACATTACTGAAGGGATGACAATGAGGGCAGGACGTGGTAAATTCTTAACGGGGCGGGGTAGGCATGGCGCGAAAAATATTTTTTCTTTTAATCTAGACAGGGTAGGGTAGGGAAGGTTGTGGGTGTGTTATTTTATTTTTTAAAAAAATATTAGTAGGATAATCACACAACGCACAAATCTTTTTTACATATTAATCGGGTCTTGTGGGTCTGTTCAACTGATTTATTTTACTTTTTATCTTCTTAAATTTGGGTAAAGTCTAATTTTTACTCATAATTTTTGATAAACTTGTTGAGCAATGAACATGGATACATCTAGTTATTAATTCTCAATTCTAAAATTTGAGTTGCATTCTTCTTCCACGTAATTATTCTAGTTAATTTTCCAAAAAAAAATTCAGTTCTTTAAGGGACATGTTTCATTTAATTTAAATTAGTAAATACTATATTTCACTTGAGTAATGTGAGGTTAAATAGGGCAATGCGGGGCTAAATAGGGTAGGGTAGGGCTTCATTTAAGTATGACATTGACTTAAACATGACAGTGTTGAATAAGAAAAACTCTTAATATAGAAACTTCCCTACTCCGTCCTATTGTCATCCCTACATTACTGAAAATATTCTCCTTGCCCAAGAAATTTTTAATGACATTAAGAAACCAAATCAAGGTGGTAATGTTATCATTAAACTTGAAATATTTGTTGTGGTCTTTCCTATGTTTTATTACCAAATCAAGGTGGTAATATTATCATTAAACTTGAAATATTTGTTGTGGTCTTTCCTATGTTTTATTTTAAGACAATATGACCTTTCTAAAATTGGATTGACATCATTTACAAGTTTATCTCACTAGTACTTTCTTATTGTAAATGGTAGCAGATAAATTTCTTTGAATCAGGGAGAGGTCTCTCAGACAGGTTGATCCACTTTCCCCCTTCTTATTTGTCCTAACTACTGAACTTCTCTCACAAATGCTTAACTCCTTGCTTAGTAACTCTACATTTAAAGGTTTCTATACTTATTTAATCATCTTTCTTTTGCAAATGAAACAATCATATTCAGCCATGGGAACAAGGTTTCCCTCCAATATGACTCTCGAGTCCTATGAGAGTGTATCAGGGAAACTAATCAACAAAAATACGATCTCCTACTCACTAGATCCTAAAGTACCACATGAGATTTGAGAATCTCCGCATGAAATAGTTAGGGTGCCCTACTTATTGAGGGAGGAAAACCCTAGACATATTTTCTTATATAATCAACAAGGTTATTTACATAATCAAAGGATGGAACCTCTCCCCTAGTAGAAGAGCTACTCTTATAATACATGTCCTCTAAGCTCTTAACATTCACACACTAGTTGTTGTACATCCTTCTAAAGTCACCATAAAGATTATAGAAAAATATATTTCTAAATTTTTTTGGTCAGGAAATGATAAAGGTGGAAAACACCACTGATATCTTGGGAGAATTTATGCTTTCCATACAATGAGGGAGGTGCTAACATAAAAGACATAAGGCTAAACAATGGTGAAAATTTAAAACCTCCAATTCAATGTGGACTAACTTTTTGAAAGCCAAGTACTGCACTAATGTTCATTTCACTACTGTCTATTGGTGTCCTTCTCAATCACATAGTTATAAGGTTGTGTGCGAGTTAATTAAGAGATACCGTGAGTGACCTTACTTGGTGGAAGTCAGACAAAGGGACCATTAACTTATGGTTAGATATTTGGACCAACCAAGGGCCACCATACTTTCTCGTGGAGGATTTCGGTGAATGAAGTTTCCAAGAAAGGTATATGAGATTGGGAAATACTGATGCCTCAGCCAAATGACTACATCAATGAAATTATATAGCTAGGTTTCCTATTACCATCAATCAAGACGAAGAAGATATCCTGTTTGGACGATTTCTGAATCAGAAGCTTTACGATTTCCTATGCTTGGGAAAATTCTTATACAAATTTGAAATATTTTTCAATTTGACTCAACGCTATGTCACAAAGTAGTTCCTTATAAAATGTCATTTGCAGCTTGGAGAACTATTCACTCTAGACTACCTACATATGACAAAATTTATGATTTGAAATTGCATTAACTAATGATTGTTATTGTTATATTGGTGCATGTATGACCCCTAAATCGGAAAGCTCTGAGCACCTATTTTGTACTGGTCAATATGCTCAAAGGATTTGAAAAACTTTTTTTGGGGATATTTGCATCAACTAGAAGAACTAATCTTGGAGAACTCTTGTACAAAATCAGGAACTTATAAGGACATAACTCCATTGTAGCCTATGTCATGAGAATTTTGCTAATGGTTATCATGCGGGAGCTTTGAAAATTGAGATGTAACTCAAAATATGAACATGAGAAACCTTCAATTTTCAAATCCACCTCTATGATATATTATCAACATTTTCCATCTTACTAGTTCGCCTTCACAAACTTATCTATGCTAGATAATTGGAGAAACTTACTTATAATATTGGACATCAACCTCCGAGAAACTATTGTTATTCCAGTCAAATGGATCATTCCCCCACTCTTGTTTGTGAAAAGGAACTCAGATGGATCATGTGTTGGTAATTCATGTGGTGAGGGGGGTTAATCAGTGACTCACTAGGCAGATTCATGATGGCCTTCATTCTCCCCATTGGGCCAAGGCACTAGCAACTTAGTTGAAGCATCTTCGTTTCTTTTTGGGCTTAAGTGGTGTGTAAAATATGGTCATACTTTTGTCTTGGGAGAAACATACTAACTACTTCTTCAAAATTGTATAAATAACTCTTGGGAAGATACCTTGGAGGATACTTGAAGAGGTGCCTGAGATTAAAAAAAAAAAAAACAACAACTAGTAATAGATCATGGAGTGATTACTAGGTACTGCTTTAGAGAAACTAACAAAGTAGCTGACAAACTGGCTTCTATGAGCCATAATACTTAAGTAATTAAGGTATATACGTAATATATAGACTTACCAATAACTGTGAGGTTTTCTAACTACTGATAGATGACAATTTCCATCATTGAGAGTCAAGATGAGAAAAGTGGGAAGGCTCCAATATGAGCCTCCTTGAAGCTTTTCCTTTGCCATTGTTTTGGGCTAACTTTTTTGATTTACGTTATATGTATACGTCCTCTATAGAAGGCTAGGTATAGCCCTCCTTATTCATTTGTATTCAGATCAATTTTTGGAGTCCAAGAAAAAAAATGAATAGATTTTATATTCGTTGTATCACAAAGACAATTGATGCAAAACACAAATATAGTTAATACAAAATATAAATATAGTTGTCTAAATACAATTGATATAAAATGCAAATATCTTTCACCTATATTTGATTAAATACAATTGATACATAACACATTTGATAAAGATATTGAATGCATATTGTATTCGTTGTACCAAGTTTTATCACAAATACAATTGATACAATTAATTTGAATCATATATCCAATATAACTGTATCAGTCGTGTCAACGAACACAATTTGTATCGATAAATACAATTGATATAAAAATATGTATACAGTTAATACATAATACAAATACATTTGATACATAATGCAAAAAACAAGGGTCATACTATGTGGAATGTCATTTTGGGCTAGAATTGTTTGGGATGGAGAGAAAGAGGGGTGAGGAAGGGAGGGGGGGGGGGGGGGGCAGGGGACAGTGGGAGGAGAGAGGCACGGGAGGGAGGATAATGATTTTTTTAGACAACCCTATCTATAGCTACAAAATATAATTATTTAAAATATAGTGATTTTATCATAAATATATATCACATATTTGTCTTATTGTGTATTTTTTTCCAAGAAACAATTAGTAACAAAATTATTATTAATAATGAGTACTATTGAAATAGATGACTAACAAGAAACCAAAATACTTTAGTTTATGGTCTTAAACCAGTAAAAAGAAAGCAAACAGAATATTCACGTAAAGTGATGTGGTAAAATAAGGGTATAGTTTAATTTATTTACTATCAGTAAATATAATTTCAATTTTTTTGTCATAATTAATGGGACCCACTATCTATTTGTGTACAATAAAAATAGTAAGATTTTGTAATAATGTTATATAAAATCAAATTTATCTTTCTTATTCTCATTCCATATATTTCTCCTAAAATCACTCTTCCCTTCTAATTTGAATTTTGAATTGGGAAAATATTTACATTCTCTCTCCAATTGTACTTCCACTTTTCGCACGTAATTGTCAAATTCATGGCTTTCAATATTTTTTTTCTTGATTCCTTCTTCAACAATTGTGTATGTAGTATGCTTGTTAGTTTTTTCATATATTTTTTAATTTTTTTTTATTACTTATGAGATACAAGTCTTTCAAAATAAGGATGGATGATTCCTCTCCTTCTATGAGAATTACGAGAGGTATGCCATTGCATGTCAATATTGTTGATAATCCACCTTCGATTCAATTGGGTTAACTCAGAATTTTGGGGTCAATGTAGGGTCTATGACAAAATATAAATAAGTTCAAGTTGAACAATCTATTGAAGAATTGAGATCCATGGAAAAAAAAGAAGACCCAATAATGGCAATTCATAAAGTCATCAACAATGTGTAATCTAGCGGTATTAAGATTGTTGAAGGTGAAAGTACGAAAAAAACCATAAATATTGATTCAGAGGAGATTGAATATGCCTCATCAAAAGTGGACAAATCTGAAGAATATCGGGAACATCAGGTAGTGTAATTTATATACAAATTATAAAGTTATGTATATAGTGGGTTGTATATTAAGGTAATATATACAAAGTATTATGAGACAGTTCTTATTTGTATATTCTATTAGCTGTATACCAATTACTAAAGTTAGGTATATAGTGGGTTGTATATTGAGGTAACATATACAAAGTCTTATGAGGCAGTAGCTATTTGTATACATATTTAGTTTTGTATAAATTTTTTTGGTTAAAATCACTGTATAATACATTATAAAAATTCGTCGATATATACAAAAAAAATTATGAGCATAGTAAAATATTGTATATAAAACATTACACACTCAAATATACAAACAGATTTCAAATTTACTACATATACAATTGACAAATGAATATTATACAATCAGTTTAATCATTATTATTTTTTTTAAAAAAAACATTAAATCACAAATGCACATATATAAATGTAATACATATACCAAACTTATTGTACATCATACAAATTTCTAGATATATACAAAAAAAAATAGGAAAATACTTGATTAATGAAAACATCCTTGGCAAATGCTTTCGCAGTTGTTCGTCTTTCATAAATCCAAGAATTTCACCTCTAACTATGAAATTCGAATGCCCCCCTGAGGGGTGCACTGCCGACCGACCTTGATCTTCTGAGAAGGGTTCGAGTGTGAGCATACCTGTCGGGACCCGAAAGATGGTGAACTATGCCTGAGCGGGGCGAAGCCAGAAAAAATATGAAATCAACTCCGAAAATTCACAAATAAATACGGGAACCTTAAAATATAAAATTTAATAAATTTTAATTTTTAAAAAGAGACGTAAAAATTAAAAAACCGTAAAAATAAATTATAAAATAATGATTAAAAGTCGGAAAAATATGGAAATGCTCGAAAACACTTCTAAACATGTCAAATTAATGATAAGATATATATTTGCACAAATAAAAGATGTTTCAATATCGTACGAACCGTAAAAGTATTGAAAATACCTCTAGCTTCGAATTCCGAAGGTCTAAAGGCGGTGAATTCCGTCCAAGGCTAAATACTGGCGAGAGACCGATAGCGAACAAGTACCGCGAGGGAAAGATGAAAAGGACTTTGAAAAGAGAGTCAAAGAGTGCTTGAAATTGTCGTATACAAATTGACTATCCAATTTTTTTTAAAAAAAAAACATATTATGATGGTCACATATACAATTAATAACATATAATCAATAATACACAAATATTGTGTAAACATTATATACAATTTCTCAAATATATACAATATAATCAATTTATATGTATACAAATGGGATCATAAACGCCCAAGTGTTTAATAGATTTATCTTCAAAAAAAATTGGAAAAATATTTGATTTTGAACGTTAATATGATACTTCGGTCGTGCGCTTTAAAATTGGTATTGTCTTTCTATAGCTTTAGAATTCTTTTTATGGAAAATATTTAATTTTGAATGTTTTGCTTAAATCACAGGATTATATGAATTTATCGTTACCATCTTTTATGCTACTGTTGCCAATTATTGGGAAAAAAAATTGTATAAATTTAATTAAAAAAATATTATATACAAATTTAAAGGCACCTAACAAACTAAACTATACACATGGAATATAATTATGTAAACTATGCCCATTAAATGTAATTTCATAAAATCCGTTTGCCATATATGAAAATTTCCCAATTTAGTATTGTTTGGACAACAAACGTTTAGTAATAAAGTTGTTATTTCGGTTAACAAGGGTTCTTAATTATTACTTGTTCACTTTTAAATTAACACATCTGTTTAGAAAACAATTATTAATGTAGTGAGTTTACCTTTTTACCCCTATTAATTATGAAGAAGATGAATTAAAAACTTAATATTTTCAAAAAGTTTTACCTTTTCCCAAATAAATAATTAAGGGTATAATAGATAAAAAAAAAATTCTTTATTAATTTGTTAAAATAGACAAGTAATTAGTAATCAAAACAAAATACATTATCTCATGCATTTGAAACCAATTATTTCAAAGAAAAGAAAGGAGTAGACAAGTATTAATATGTTACGTTAAAGGAAGTGACCCTCTACTTAGAGTATGTCACTTGCAACACAAAAACTAATCTACTATCCGTAGCGTATAAAAGACTAATTTAAAAATAAGTAAATAAATAAAATATTTATTTATAATTTAATGGCAGAATTAGGCCTATTCTTAAAGATCTTAAAAATATATCGAAGACTCAAGTGCACATTAAAAAGAATATCAAAATAATTAAGTACCTTCCAAAGTTTTTTCATTCAACACAACACTAAGGTTCTGCTATTTTAAACTATTTTCTTACTTTTGAATAATAAATTACACTAGTTGCATCCGTTATACTATATTATAACCAAAATGTGACTTCAAAACATTACACAACCCAAGTTACACACTTCAAAGCAGCCAATAAGTCACCAGATTCAAATTTACATTTACACTATATATAGATGTAACATATGAATTACATACCATTCTCATATTTATTACAAAATATATGTGTCCATATGCAAATGTGATCTTCATATACGACTACAAAAAAGTATCAATTTCAACGTTTAAAGACTCAAGTTCAAGAAAACATAGCTCAATATATACGTCATGTTGTCATACCAAACATAATCAAATATTGAGAAAGACTGAAGCCCTGTACCAAGTAGGGTTGAAACCCAATAATCAAGAGAATCAAGAACAATGTTATAAATTGCTTCTAGTTTGTACTTAAAATGTACAATTTCCATAACTAAGATGGACCAAAAATTCAAAGTCAAGATGAAAAAAAAATTCTAAACAAGAGGCATGCGATATGGTAACAAATTAAAGTCAAAGTAAAAAGGACAAAGTTCCAACACGAGTGCAAAATGATCAAGCAATTTGTACAAGTGACGAACTAGCAAATATCTCACACTGATTCGGGAATACGATACAACGATATAAAAGTAAACAAAAGTTTAAAGGTAGTAGTTGAAAAACTCCAACATATATTGAGAGTTCAAGTTTAGCTTTTTGGCACATAAATTGTACTCCTACTACAACTTGAAGAGCTCAAATCATAGACCAAACAAATGCATCAAGTAGTCCTTTCTTTTAGCTTGTACATACACCTTCTAGCTATATGCAAGCAAGTACCTAATAGTTTCAGAAACAACATTAGCATTAAAAGTGAGCCTAGCTTTAGCTATGTTCCCAAAGAGTCCAGAATACACTGCAAAATAAATTTCTTACAAAAAGATACTACTAACAATAATACGTAGAAGATTTCTAAATAAAAAAACTAGCTAGGAAGAACTTGTCGTCGTATAATATAATGCATTTGAATTCATAAAATCCAAAATAGATTTCAACATAAGCATACGTAAATATAGCGTATATGTACATATTAGATTTCAAAAACATATTTATAATTCACCTAAAGTGGAGTTCATGTATTAAACGATTACTAACAGATGAAAAATTGGATTTTACAAACTTGAATGACTTTGACAATCCTCTATATATGTTATTGAGATTTACGAATTGTTTGAGCTATGTAACCTTAATAACATAGCAAACTGTTAACACAAAATTACGGAAGCAACTCAAATTAACTCATGACGATGCCTCGATTTGACGCACCCCAGTAAGCTAAGAGAAAAGATAATTTATCTACCATCATACGCTTTCCCACCTGATTTGTTGTTGTATTTTTCCTACATAGGTGAAAAATGCCTCCAAAAATTAGACCTTGTCCCTAATTTTGAGCATAAATGCCTCCATGTTTTTTGTCATATGTTTACCTTCCTTTGACCATGTCCCTCCTTAGACATCATGTACCTCAACTCAGGAAAAAATGCCTAAATTGAGGGTGGCTACCGTGAGTATATAGGAAAAGTACAATGGGGTATGAAAAAGATAGGTTTAGAAATGATCAACACATGTTGATATGGTGTATTAAGATAGTGTGAATGTATTTACATTCAAATTGAAAAAATGGAATATTGAATGAAAAGAGAGAAAGGAAGGGGAGTCACATTCAAAATATTATAAATTAAGGAAGAGAAAAGATTGTCAAACAAAAGAAAGGAAAACAAGGTAAAAAGGGCAACAAGGAGGGCGTTGTCATTTCTCCCAAATGTATCCTACCTTTACCCCCGAGCCTATGCTATAAGTTAAGAAAGTCCTATATATAGTAATCCTAGTCTTATTGTCTGTAAAGTTGGTGCCAAAATAATAAGGACAAACTTATGATTTATGTATGCATGGTTTGAATTTCATTATGAGAGAGTGTTTCCTATTGTCCCTCATATACAAATATTTATATGTGTTCTTGTGGTGAGGGAACTAAGTTTGCATTTGAGAGATTTGCTTATGTTATTCACAACCATTTGGATCGTGACAGGACAGGGAGTAAGGAATCAAGGGGGAGGAGGTAATTTGTTAGGTTATTAGCATTTTAATATTAATATTTAACATATTAAATTGCTTTATTTTGGAGTTATAAGAATGAATATTGGAATGGATGACTTCTACATCATCCATTAGCATTGGTTATCCATCAATGTATTTCATTCTTAATTCCTCCATTACTCTTTGTAACCTATTAAACTCCCATTGTAACCCATGTAACCTATGTAACTCCCATTGTAACTTATGTAACTCCCATTGTAACATATGTAACTCCTAAGGCCATTATCTTCACTATTTACTACCTCCATTATCTTCCTATTCATTGCTAGGAAGACTTCTTGTAGTATAAATAGTGGTAGTCTTCATTTGGTTTTAGAGACACACAATTCATAAGAGAAAACAAAGAGTGAAAGAGTTAGTCTAAAAGAGAGTTCTTATTAGTTGAAGGGAGGTGTTCTTTTTTATGGAGCTTTGGACTCAACTCTTGTCCAGACTTGTTGAGTTATACTTTGTGAAGGCTGTTGTATCCTGGAGGGGACAAGTCAAAGAGGACTACTGCTGGACCGGTGAAAACATTTGCTGCAGTGGGCTTGAATCTCCTTAAAGAGAGCGAGATATCCGCGCCTCAGCCTGAAGAGATTACTTTCTTCATTTTATTTTCAATTGTAATCTTGCAATTTTATTATCTTGTAAGTTTTTTCACTAACAATTTTAAGGAGATTCAAAGATGGCTACAATTGAAAAAACCGTGGATGTCAAGATGGGAGATCTTAACAAGCCATTTCGGTTCAATGGTAACCATTTCAAGAGATGGAAGGGTAAAGTACTTTTCTACTTAAGTCTTCTCAATGTTTCTTACGTTTTAACCGAGAAGAATCCAAATAAAGAAGACATCACCACTATGAATGATGATGAAACTATTTCTCATCTAGAGAAAGTGGGAAAGTACGATGGTGATTCCTATAAGTGTCGGTATTATCTTCTTAATTGTCTATCTGATAATTTTTATGATTATTATGATAGAACTTACTCTACTGCAAAGAAAATTTGGAAGGCATTACAGAGTAGGTATGATACCGAAGAGGCTGGAGCGAAAAAATATGCAGCTAGTAGATTTTTTCGTTTCCAAATGGTGGACAATAAATCAGTGGTAGATCAAGCTCAAGACTTCATCATGATTGTTGGAGAGCTTAGGTCCGAAGAGGTTAAAATTGGAGATAACCTTATTGTTTGTGGCATAGTGAATAAACTTCCACCTTCTTGGAAGGAATTTCAAAAAACTATGCGCCACAAACAAAAGGAAACCTCTCTTGAAACCTTGATAATGAAAATCCGCATGGAAGAAGAAGCAAGAGGCCAAGATGCACTTTTACAAACAGAAGAGAACAACATCACATCGAAGGTAAATTTAATTACTTCGAATAATGCTACTCCTGAAACTCACAAAAATACTTCTTTAAGGCCTAAGAAGAAAAAATTTAAGAAAAATAATGGTAGACCTTCCAAGAAAAATAATGGTGAAAATCACCAAGCACAAAATCAACAAGTTCAAGAAAAGGGACCATGCTTTGTTAGTGGCAAGAGTGGGCATATTGCTCGATTTTACAGATTCCGGAAACGTGGTCCTAACCCTCAGGCAAACGTTACCGAAGAACCTTTTGTGGCGGTGATTACCGACATAAACATGGTTGAGAATGTTGATGGATGGTGGGCTGATTCTGGTGCAAACCGTCATGTCTGTTATAACAAAGACTGGTTTAAAAAATATACTCATTTTGAGGAGCCCAAAACCATCATGCTTGGTGATGCTCACACTACTCAAGTGCTTTGAAAGGGAGATGTTGAATTGTGTTTTACTTCTGGAAGGTTATTAACATTGAAAGATGTACTTTACACTCCTTCTATGAGAAAAAATTTGATGTCTAGTTTTCTTCTTAATAAAGCAGGCTTTAAACAGATTATTGAATCAGATCAATATGTAATAGTGAAGAAAGGTATTTTTGTGGGGAAGGGGTATGCATGTGATGGGATGTTTAAGTTGAATGTTGAAATGAATAAAACTTCTACTTCTGTTTATATGCTTTCTTCTACTAATTTTTGACATGCTCGTTTGTGTCATATTAATGATCGTTATGTTGGAATCATGAGTAGTTTAAGATTAATCCCAATGGTTAAAAAGAATTTTGAAAAGTGTGAGGCTTGTAGTAAAGCCAAGATCACTAAAAGGCCTCATTTTCAAGTTGAAAGAAAAAACTGATTTTTTAGAATTAGTTCATACTGATATTTGTGAACTTGGTGGAATTCTAACTCGTGGAGGTAATAGATATTTCATCACTTTCATTGATGATTTTTCTAAGTTTACATATGTTTACTTGATGAAAAATAAAAGTGATGTTTTTGAAAATTTCAAAACTTATCTCAATGAGGTTGAAAATCAGTTTGGAAGAAAAATAAAAAGAATTAGAAGTGATAGAGGCCGTGAATATGAATCAAATGAGTTTAATTCTTTTGTTAGATCATTGGGAATAATTCATGAAACTACTCCTCCTTACTCTCCTTCGTCTAATGGAGTAGCAGAAAGGAAAAATAGAACTTTGGTTGAATTGACTAATGCCATGCTTATTGAGTCACATGCACCTTTAAATTTTTGGGGTGAAGCTATCTTAACTGCTTGTTATGTGTTGAATCGTGTGCCTCATAAAAAGTCTAAATTGACACCTTTTGAATTGTGGAAAGGTTACAAGCCAAGTTTGGGATATCTAAGAGTTTGGGGTTGTCTAGCCTTTGTGAGGCTAATGGATCCCAAGATTACAAAGTTGGGTAAGAAAGTTACTACTTGTGCTTTTCTTGGTTATGCTTCAAATAGTACAACCTATAGATTCTTTAATCTTGAAGATAATATTGTAATAGAATCTGGTGATGCTATTTTTCATGAAAATAAATTTCCTTTTGATACTAAAAATAGTGGGGGTCAAAGGATTGAACAAAATATTTTGTCACTACCTAGTTCTTCTACTTCAACTTTGAAAAATAAAGAAGTTGGTGATTTTGTGTTAAGAAGAAGTAAAAGAGCTAGAGTAGAAAAAGATTTTGGTCCTGATTTTTATGTGTTTAATGTTGAAAATGACCCTCTAACTTTGAAAGAAGCATTATCTTCACATGATTCTATTTTCTGGAAAGAGGCTGTAAATGATGAAATGGAATCTCTAATTTCTAATAAAACTTGGAAGTTAGTTGATTTACCACCGGGTTGTAAAACAATTGGTTGCAAATGGGTCTTAAGGAAAAAGTTGAAACCGGATGGTTCTATTGATAAATACAAGGCTAGGGTAGTTGCAAAAGGTTTTAAACAACTAGAAGGCCTAGAATTTTTTGATACTTTTTCTCCGGTGACAAGAATTACATCCATTAGACTTTTAGTTGCTATGGCTGCAATTTTTGATTTGCAAATTCATCAAATGGATGTAAAAACTGCTTTTCTAAATGGAGACCTAAATGAAGAAATTTATATGGACCAACCCGAATGTTTTGTTGAAGCAGGCCAAGAAAGCAAAGTATGTAAACTTACTAAATCCCTATATGGCTTGAAACAGGCACCAAAGCAATGGCATGAAAAGTTTGATTCCTGTATGATTGAAAATGGTTTTAAAACTAGTGCATATATCATAAGTCTTGGAATAATTCACATGTGATCATTTGCCTATACGTTGATGATTTGTTGATCTTTGGCTCTAAAATGAATGTTATTGATGAAGCTAAAAATGTTCTTAGAAGCCATTTTGATATGAAAGATCTTGGTGAGGCAAATTTTATTCTTGGAATAAAAATAACAAGAACATGTGAGGGGATTTTCCTTGACCAGTCACATTATGTTGAGAAAATTTTGAAAAAATATAACTTTCATTATTGCAAGCATGTTGCTACTCCTTTTGATTCAAGTGTTCACTTATTTCCTGTTGAAAGTGAAAATGATGTAATAAATCAAAAGGAATATGCTAGTATAATCGGAAGTTTGAGATATGTGACTGATTGCACTAGGCCTGATATTGCATATGAAGTAGGAGTACTTGGCAGGTTTACAAGCAAGCCAGGTAATGAACATTGGCATGCTATAACAAGAGTTATGAGATATTTAATTGGAACGAAAAAAATTGTGGTTTGTTCTATAAAAAATATCCTGCTGTACTTGAAGGCTTTCGTGATGCGGATTGGAACACTTTGTCAGGTGATTCCTGTTCTACAACTGGTTATGTCTTTACTTTAGGTGGTGGTGCTGTTTGTTGGAGATCAAAAAAAGCAAACTATAATTGCTAACTTTACCATGGAGGCTGAACTAATTGCTTTAGCTTCAGCTAGTGAGGAAGCGAATTGGTTAAGAGATTTATTGTTTCAAATTCCTTATTTTGAAAAACCAATTCCTCCTATTTTATTGTGATAGCACCACTGCAATTGGTAGAGTTCAAAACCGTTATTACAACGGTAAATCCAGACCTATAAGGAGGAAACACAGTAATGTAAGATCGTATTTGACAAATGGTACCATTAATGTTGATTATGTCAAATCTTGTGATAATCTTGCAGATCCTCTTACGAAGGCCTTAACAAGAGAAAAGGTCTGAAGCACATTGAGGGGGATGGAATTGAAGCCTACAAATCCTTGAGTCATATATGAGGAAACCCAACCTGGGGACTAGAGATCCTATAACCAGGTTCAAAGGGAAAAACTAATCATATGATGAGTTGTTATGAAAAATGCACTATTTTTCCCCTCCCTATGATGTGAGTGCATTGTTTCCTGTAGTATGTGAAGGTTGAGTTGATAAAACTCTTAATGAATATCTGTAGCCCGTATGGGTGGAGTGTTAATCTTACAGGAGCACTCTCGACAGATTTCACCTATGTGATGTGTGGAAGTAGGTCGCTTCCTATGAGAATGGGGCTTATTCTCAAATGCACTCATGAAATCGGAATAGCACATGGCCATAACGTGCTGGCTGTAAAAGCTCATGTCAACACCTTGATTATTATGTGTGAGCAGTGATATTTTATTTCCCATAAGCAGACATAGTTCAAGTCTGAGACCACTACGACTCTGGAGTAAAAGTTACTGTTTCACTAAGTGGAGGTTCAATGCAGAGCACACCTTCATTATGCATAGTAGTCTTCCTTCAACTGATATACTCTCTTATCTCAATATTAAAATGAGTGGGGGATTGTTAGGTTATTAGCATTTTAATATTAATATTTAACATATTAAATTGCTTTATTTTGGAGTTATAAGAATGAATATTGGAATGGATGACTTCTACATCATCCATTAGCATTGGTTATCCATCAATGTATTTCATTCTTAATTCCTTCATTACTCTTTGTAACCTATGAAACTCCCATTGTAACCTATGTAACCTATGTAACTCCCATTGTAACTTATGTAACCTATGTAACTCCCATTGTAACCTATGTAACTCCTAAGGCCATTATCTTCACTATTTACTACCTCCATTATCTTCCTATTCATTGCTAGGAAGACTTCTTGTAGTATAAATAGTGGTAGTCTTCATTTGGTTTTAGAGACACACAATTCATAAGAGAAAACAAAGAGTGAAAGAGTTAGTCTAAAAGAGAGTTCTTATTAGTTGAAAGGAGGTGTTCTTTTTTGTGGAGCTTTGGACTCAACTCTTGTCCAGAGTTGTTGAGTTATACATTGTGAAGGCTGTTGTATCCTTGAGGGGACAAGTCAAAGAGGACTACTGCTGGACCGGTGAAAACATTTGCTGCAGTGGGCTTGAATCTCCTTAAAGAGAGCGAGATATCCGCGCCTCAGCCTGAAGAGATTACTTTCTTCATTTTATTTTCAATTGTAATCTTGCAATTTTATTATCTTGTAAGTTTTTTCACTAACATAATTCAATGGTCTGCATCTCCAAATGTCCATTTTGTTATTCTTCCTTCTTTGTTTTTTCAGGATGTCTAATTATTTGCTTGCTATAAACACCACAGATCCAAGTAAGATGTTCCAATTTATTTGAATCAAATGAGTCGATTCAATTAAGTTCACTTTTTCATAATAATCACTATGGATTAAGAAGAGTAGGCATATCTTAATGTATACAGGATAAATGAAAGACAATCATCATATCAAGAAAAATGTAGATAGAGAAAGTTTGATGACTGAAAAAATATAAAGAGTTGCATAAAATTTAATTAGTTGTGGTTGTATGGGCAATGCTGAGTGGTGGTATTATCATCCTGGCCCTGATGCTCAGTGTTAGATTTTTGGCCCCTTGAGTAGTCCACCAAAAAGTTGTGTTGGATCATACTACAACTCTAATTCCTCTACTCTTAAAGACATTTTATCTACCTGCTAATATAAAAAAACAACTAGTTAGTTAAACTAATAAGTTTTGTATTAGTGTATGTGAACAACTATTCTTCTTAATATACAAAAATGTTTTGGACTAATTAAATATTGAAAATGTGTATCAAACAAACCCCTAATTTTATTTTATATGATATTCTTATCTTTTCGATACGTTAAAAGTACTTTTTTTATAACTATTAATATAATTTAACTTGTTACAAAAAAAATTATTTTTCGTATACTCACAATGAAATTCTAGATACTGCAGTAATTACATCACAATTAAATGATATTATAATAAAAAAATTGCACTTTCAATTTATATATATAGTTAAATCAATCTGTTAATGTTAATTTACACATGTGCTAAGAACTCATCAATTCATTTTATATTAAAACCAGCAACGAGCTTAGCTTCATTGCTAAATTGCTCGTAGCTAATATAATTCGCCTCTAAATAGAATCAATTGCAAATTCACTCTTTAGCTACATATTTATTCCTCTCTAATACCCATGTTTAATTAGATAATAATGAAATAAAATGAAAGTGATATATTGTTTTTGTCTTAAGTTATATTTATGAGGCATATTTTTTTCTATTATATAATATAAAGCTACAACATATCTAAGTTTTGTTTTGAATCACAAATTTTAAATTTTTATTTTAATTAAATTTTGTACCTAGTTAAAAGATATCACATAAAATTAAAACGAAGAGCGTATATAAGAGGGAGGGGGAGGGAAAGATAGACCTTCATAATTCCAATGCCATAGAAATGTATCATCTCACCAGTAGGTGCATGTCCTTTAAGCTCCATTTCAAATGTCTATATAGAATTTTGTATTGTTTCTTCAAGAGACCCTTCTGGCCATACCTGATTTAATCATTAAACCAAACAAAACAAATCATATTGACAAGAAAGATGATTGTATAGTTTCTTAAATTTAACTATGAATTGCAGCATAAAACTTTTAACTCATTTAAAATAAAATTTATATATTTAAAAACTGCATAAAAAATACTACTCCATCCAATTCATTTTAGTTCCGATCACGTGCTTATTAAAAGTAGAAGATCCAAAATTGTCATTTTATAAAATCAATATATTATTAGTTCTTAATTTTCATATTTACCTTAATCAATAAATGTTGAGAGAGATTATAATTAAAGTGATGACGTAAGAAAATAATAATAAATTAAGATCACCAAGTAAGGATTATTTCACACAGTAAGTAAATGGGCAGGAGGGGAGTACAAAATAATACAATAACTAACAACTCAAAATATTTAGATGACTTGTGAAAAATTGCGATGAACTGTCGGAATTGAAAAAATATCACATAAATTAAGAGAGGGAAGAAAAGTTAACAAACCTTGGTTCTTCCTTGTTCAAAGACATTATTAACACTGTCATAAATTCGAGGGCTACCATGTCCCCATTCCATAGTTTCTGCAGGTGCAACATGATCTTCATGCAGGAACCGCCTATACTTATTAATTGCCACTTTTGTTGTTTCTTTCTCACCAGCCATTTTTCAACTACTTCAAGTTTTTAATGTACTCTCTCTCTCTCTCTCTCTCTCTCTCTCTCTCTCTCTCTCTCTCTCTCTCTCTCTCTCTCTCTCTCTCAGTTTATTGATTTGGTGAATTTCATTTTGTGTGGCTATGCCTTTATAGATGAAATTGCACACTGATAATTACATTAACTAATTAATGTACATGGTAAATCATGAAAGAAGGTTTTAGTAGTTGCTGGAAAATTTAACTATTTAGATGACTTATAGTTAATAGAGTAATTATATGTTAAAATTATTTTATTATTTATTATTTCTTAATAGATGTGTCAAGTCAAACATGAACAAATAAACAGAGGGAGTATTATACTAGTAGATAGGGGAGGAAATATAATGTGAATAATTTAATTGACTTTTGGCGTGGTATCAGTAGAAATATGGTGGATTATGTGTCCCGTTGCTTGTGTAAATAGCAGGCAAAGGTTGTCCATTTAAGGCTTGGTGGTAAGTTCAAGAGATTACCCTTTCAAATTTCAAATAGTAACGCATCCCTATGATTTTGTTATGGAATTGCCTCACACTTTTAGAGGTGTCGATAGTATTTGGGTAGTCGTTGATTGATTGGCGAATTCTGCATATTTAATTACCATTCAGTCTTCTTTAAGTGTTGAGAGGTTAGGTTACTGCATATTTAGGAGGTAGTTCGTCAACATGGGATGCATGTGTCTATTATCTATGATACGGATTCTCATTTCACTTTTAGCTTCTAGAGAAACCTTTAGGAGGGGTTGGGTGAGTCGACCTTAGCACAACTTTTCATCTGCAGACTGACTAGCAATTGAAGCAGACTAATCAGGTTTGGAAGATATGTTTCAGGCATGTATGTTGGATTTTGGAGGTCAATGAGACAAGTTCTTAACCTTAACAGAGTTTGTGTATATATAACAACATCTATCATTTGAGTATTCAGATTGTTCCATATATGGTCGGAGTTGTCGCTCTCCTATTGGAGGCTTCAGATCCTAGGCCACGTGGTACTGATTTGCATTAAAAGGCTTTGCATATTGTTCGTGTGATTCAGGATATGCTTAGATTAGCACAGAGCAGGAATAAGAGTTATGCTGACTATATATGTGTCAACCTTTTAGATTATTAGTCGGATTTGAGTCCCGACAACATGTTTTCATTGGATGCTTTGGGCCCCTTAGCGCAACTCGAGTCTGGATTTTAGACTTTCTAGTTCTAGAATATATTTAATCATAGGCCCCATTTTTTTCTATTAAGATTAAGAGGTCTAAATTTGAATACACATAGGGATATTAAGATTTGCATTAAGATCTAGGTGTTTTAATCTGAATACACATCTGAATATTAAGATGTGGTCTCTAAATTTAAACACTAAATAATTAACGTTGTTTGTTTTCAATATCAGAATGTGGAACTAAAATTGAACATTATATTAATAAAATATTATAACATTTTCATTTCAACATAATATATCACTTTTGATAAAAAAAAAAAGTTTTAAAATTTTTAATAATCATGATTTGGAGTACTATTTTTTCATTCAAAAACCTTGATAAACAACAATATACCAAAAATATCATTGCAACCAGTTTTCTTGACGCACATCAATATAAGAAAATTATTAATATAAAAAAATAGTTGAAAGGATTTATGAAAACTTACCAATTGGAAAAAAATTGTGTTTGATTGAGAAAAATGAGAAAGAAAAATTTTAGTTATGAGATAAAAAGGCACGCCCAAAGCAGAAAAGCTATGATTTATTATTTGATATCTTATCAAATAAGTCTGAATGTTGTTAAGAGTCTCCTACAGATCTTATTCGTTCAGACCTCTTCAAACTCATTAAGAGGTTTTTTAGAAAATAAAATAAATGAACTTAATGGGCTAAATTGGAATGATTCAGATTCAGACCTAAAAGTCAAATGTAATTAATGGGATGAATCTGAATAATTAAGATTCAAAGCTCCATTAAGTGCAAAAAAATAAGACATTAGTTAGGAATAACTTTAGCTCTTTTATGTATTCATCGGGTGTACACGAGTGTACCTTCTAGGCTTATGTAGGCCTAGAAGGTTGCTATCATCACCCTCAAAATGAAATAGGATGATCTAGAGCCCTACATGAGGTCTAATAGCCATAAAAGGGTTAAAATGATGTTTCTAGACCTAATATATTGTCATTAACTTATTTAGGTAATTTTAGAATCAAAACGTCAAAGGACGACCAAGGTATGAAAACCAGCCTAGTTGAACTAGTGTGACGTAGGATTTTTTAGTTGAGTTTTTGAGTTTCGTATGGAGGTGAAAATAAGTAAAAGGGTGACATGTTTAGGTTCAAAACGTTTGGATACGACTATCCGAGGACCACCCTAAGGATCCTCCAACGTTGGCCAAAGAAGCTGCCTTGGGCAGTACCTTTAAGGGGTGGCTTCGTCGCGAAACTGCTCCCCCAAAGGTCAAATTCTACCTCCGTGTCATGGAGGCTTTCGCAGACTCTACTGTTCCACCCTTATTTTTTGTGAATCTAGGGAACAACTCCGCGTTGCGGACTTATTCCACGATGAAACCTACAACATTTAAAGTTACATTGGATGATTACTTTTAAGTCCAATTAATGTAGGATTACTTTGTGGTACCTTGGGGATTTATTAAAAATTTATTTTTAGTCATTTAGACCTCAATAAAAGTCATTTTTCATTAGACCCAATCCAAAAACCCCAAATCCTCTCAACTTAAATAATTCTCCCTCTAAAAAGAAACCAAAGCTTGAAGAAGAAGAAGAAGAAGAAGAGAAGGGAAGGGGCAGCATCTTAGGTTGAATTTCCCCCATTGATTGAAGGTTGTTTAAGGTATGTAAAGCTCTTCATCCATGGGTTCTTCCACCAGTGGTGTCCCCTAGAATTTCCCCTAATTTGTTAAGAGGAACCCCAATTAAGGTAGGGTTACTTCCAATGCATGGGTTTTAGGTGGGTATTATTCAAGATGATTGGATACTACTTATATATGATTATTTGATGTTGATTCATGTGATTATGAATAATTTATGTTGAATTCATGATTAACCCTAATTTCTAGATTATGTGAGTTCAGGCTTAGAATGAGAAATTTATAATTCTTGTTAGATTCTCTTGAATTATTAATATTTATAGGACTTAATCAAGAATAAAATTACGAAATAGTGAATTAACATAGATGTATGCATGTATGATAGAAAGTGAATTGGATTGATTAGAATTGGGACTTTATGATGAAGTATGTTTAGAATTGACTTATGACTAAGGCTTAGAACTAATGTGTCTTGAAATCTAGACTAGTACGAGGATCATGAAATAATGTTTGAGGTAGGGCTTGAAGTCATATTGTTGATCACTAGGGCTTGTAGAATGAGTCTAATATGATAAGTAGCTTGCATACATGTATAATGTGAAAGGTTAATCACCTAAAATTAGTCATGCTTGTTAGAATAAAATAGCATGAGGTTGAACCCATGGATTTACTCATGGATAGTTGAATCATGATAGCTTGGGATAGTAGATCTCATGGTAGCTTGGGATGGTTTTTCTCGTGATAGCTTGCGATTGCGGAAGTTAGCTCTTTTAAGGTTAGCTTGATCTTGCATTTATAAAATGTTTGTCATGGTAGCTTGCATTAATAGTAGGCAAAGCAACCTAGGATGGAGGATCGATACTCTCCTAGGGTTAGCTTGGAGAAGCATGACTAGATTACCTTCATGTGATCTTGATTTGGTTAGGCTAAGAACACTTCATGGTAGCTTAGGATTGGGTTGTTACACTCTCCTAACAATAGGTTATGGTTGAGGATTTATGCTCCCCTATAGATAGCTTGAATCTACATGAATGGTTGCATGGTGTCTAGGTTGGTATTCTAATATCCTTCCTTTATTAGCTTGGATTTTATGAGATGATCTTTTCCATGGAATTTGGTATATTATGTTAGTATATTAATTTCAACAAACTAGAATGTAAGATATGTTAGCATGGATTAGGTTAGCCTAAGGAAGTACTTAGTATGAATGGTAGTATGAGATGTAATTCATATATGTCACAAGTATGACTTGAACCTACCTATAAAATGACCTCTTATGTGATGTATGACTATCTTGGATAGTTGTTTTAGTTTCCTTCCATGATATGATTGACTTAAGATAATAGTTCATTGTCAAGATGAAGTAGGTTTATTAGTGACACCTAGAGTTGACGAAAGTGAATAGGGTGAATTCAATATATGCTTTGTGTGTGTGGTAGATTAGGATGCCCACATGCATTGAACAAGTGTGCCTTGAGGTGATCTAGGGGAGGGTCCTTAGAGTGCGAAACTTTTAAGTTGACTTTCCTTGATAGGTTCTTTCCTACAGAAAAAGAGGCTAAGTTGGAGTAATTCATAAATCTTAAGCAAGGCAATATGATTGTTAAAGAGTATGCCCTTGAAGTTCACTCTTTTGTCTAAATATGCTCCATATTTGGTAGCAAGTCCTAGGGATTTGATGAATAGGTTCATGACAGGGGTGTCTGAACTAGTAGAAGAAGAATGTTGTATGGCAATGCTTGTTGATGATATGTATATCTCACGCCTCATGATGTTTTCCCAAAAAATAGAGGAGTCAAAACTTAAGAAGGAGAGAAAGAGGGAAAGGGTGGACAATAATGGGTCCGAGGGACATGATCGTTCTAAGAATCGACAAAAGTTTTCCGGACAAGGTTATTCTAATGCTCCTAAGTATAAGGATGAGAAGGTGTCTAACCCTAGACCACTGGCCTACTTGTTATAGGTGTGGTAAAATACATGAGGATCGGTGTTTGACCGATAGAGATGGTTGTTATGGTTGTGGTAAGAGTGGACACATGAAGAAGGATTGCCTTAAGGCAAAGGTTATTGTGAGGGAGGCAAGAAAGTATCTCCTAGTGATGTGGAAGATGGTCCTCTTATAAAGGAATAGGTCCTCTTATAAAGGAATAGGTTCTATCTCTCCAATCCAAGGAAAATAAAAAGTAATCTCCTCATGTACCTTTCCGGTAATGTGCTTCTTTGATGATTTATGAAAATTTCAAGATTTTCTTATTTTATGACTTGCTTTTTGGACTTGATGATTGCCCTTATTATGATGAATTTTGATGTTATAAAGATATCTGTGGGCTTAACTCCCAAGTGGGGGATAGTGAGCCATTTCCATAAGGTTTTGATATGATTATGTAGCCATGGTTTTCCTTGAATGTTATGAAGGTGTCTAGACCTTGTTAGAATTGATCTAGTTTCATGGAATTGTCTATTGTTGTGACACAATTGAGTTAATGAGCATTTTAGGCTGCATAAAGTTATGTTGAACATGTTGTATCTAGGAGAAGTTAATTCCCCTTGGAAATTTAGTAAGTATGTATCCTTCATTCATCTTGAATTGCATTAGGTATGTCTATCTTGGAATTGAAGTCTCCTTGGTTCGGTGCGTTAATTTAGAAATAATTCATACACTATGGGCTACTAGTTTATAGTTGGTCCTTTAAGAAGTGTTTAGGAAGGTGTCATTCGAGGACGAATGTTCCCAAGTGGAGAATATTGTCATATGACCCTCAAAATGAAATAGGACGGCCTAGAGCCCTAAATGAGGCCTAATAACTTATAAAGGGTTAAAATGATGTTTATAGACCTAATTTATTGCCATTAACTTAGATTGGTAATTTTAGAAGAGAAACTTCAGAGGACGACCAAGACGTCCAAAAACTATCATAGTTGAACTAGTGTGACATAGGCTTTTTTGGTTGAGTTTTTGGGTGTCATATGGAGGTGAAATTAAGTATAAAGTATTACTACACCTATATGGACATGTTTAGTATAAAAACGTTAAGGTACGACTCTCTGAGGACAACCCTAAGGGTCCTCGAGGAAGACTCAAATTTTGGTCAAAGAAGCTGCCTTGGCAGCAGTATCGTTAGGGAGTGGCTCCGTGTCGCGGACCTGCTCCTTCAAAGGTCAAAATCTACCTCCACGCTGGGGAGGCTGTCGCGGACTATTCTATTCCACCATCCTATTTTAGTGAAGCTAGGGAACATCTATGTATCGCGGACTTCTTCCACGATGACACTTGCAACAATTAAAGTTAAGTTGGATGATTGGTTTTAAGTCCAATTAAAGTAGGATTACTTTGTGGTACCTTGGGGATTTATTTTTAAAAATAGTTAAATAGCCCTAAAAAATTCACTTTTCATTAGACCCAATCCGAGAAACCCCAAATCCTCTCAACTCAAATTATTCTCTCTCTAGAAAGAACCCAAAGCTTGAAGAAGAAGAAGAAGAAGAAGAAGAAGAAGAAGAAGAAGAAGAAGAAGAAGAAGAAGAAGAAGAAGAAGAAGAAGAAGAAGAAGAAGAAGAAGAAGAAGAAGAAGAAGAAGAAGAAGAAGGGAAGGGGCAACATCTTAGGTCGAATTCCCCCCATTGATTGAAGGTTGTTTAAGGTATGTAAAGCTCTTCATCCATGGGTTCTTCCACCCATGGATTCCCCTAGAATTTCCCCTCATTTGTGGAGAAGAACCCCAATTAAAGTAGGGTTACTTCCAATGCTTCGGTTTTAGGTGGGTATGATTCCAAATGGTTGGATACTGCTCATATATGATTAAATTAATGTTGATTCATGTGATTATGAAGAATTTATGATTAACCCTAATTTCTAGATTATGTGGGTTTAGGTTTTGAATGAGAAATTGATGATTCTTGTTAGATTGTCTTGAATTATTAATATGCATAGGACTTAATCAATAATAGAATTATGAAATCATGAATTAACCTAGATGTATGAATATATGATAGAAAGTGAATTGGATTGATTAGAATTGGTACTTTATGATGAAGTGTGTTTAGAATTGTCTTACGACTAAGGCTTAGAACTAATCTGTCTTGAAATCTAGACTAGTATGAGCATCACGAAGTAAAGTTTGAAGGAAGGGCTTGAAGTCATATTGTTGATCACTAGGGCTTGTAGACGAGTCTAATATTATGTGTAGTTTGCATGTATATAGAATGTGAAAAGTTAATCATCTAAAGTGAATCATGCTTGTTAAAATATAATAGCTTGAGGTTGAACCTATGGATTCCCTCATGGATAGTTGAATCATGATAGCTTGGGATAGTAGATCTCATGGCATCTTGGGATGGTGTGTCTCATGATATCTTGGGATTGAGGGAGTAAGATCTCTTAAGGTTAGCTTGATCTTGCATTGGTTGAATGTTTGTTATGGTAGCTTGCATTATTAGTAGTAACGGTAGCCTAGAATGGAGGATCAATAATCTCCTAGGGTTAGCTTGGAGTAGCATGACTAGAATGTCTTCATGGGAGCTTGATTTGGTTATGCCAAGACCACTTCATGGTAACTTAGGATTGAGATGTTACACTCTCGTAAGAATAGCTTATGGTTGAGGACTTATGCTCCCCTATAGATAGCTTGCATCTACATGAATAGTTGCATGGTGGCTAGGTTGGTATCTTTATATCCTTCCTTTGTTATCTTGGATTGAATGTGATGATGTTTTCTATGGAAGTGGGTCTATTATGTTAGTATGCTAATTTCAGTAGACTAGAATGTAAGATAAGTTAGCATGGATTAGGTTAGCTTAAGGAATTACTTAGTATGAATGGTAGTATGGGATGTCATTCATACATGGCACAAGTATGACTTAAAGCTACCTATGAAATGACCTCTTATTTTATGTGTGAATAGCTTGTATAGTTGCATTAGTTGCCTTCCATGTTATGATTGACTTAAGATAATAGTTCCTTGTCATGATGAAGTAGGTCTATTAGTGACACCTAGAGTTGATGAAAGTGAATAAGGTAACTTCAAGATATTCTTAGTGTGTGTGGTCGAATGGGATGCCCCACATGCATTGGACAAGTGTTCCTTGAGGTGATCTAGGGGTATAGTGCTCTTTTGTCACGAAAAACTTAGGTGTTAATTATAAAATTGGATTATGATCAAGAATGACCAAAGAGAGGTACTTAGATTAGTTAGTAGTATGGGATTCTACCTTGGTCTTACACAATATACTTGGAGGTGGCTTGTGATGTAATTAACTTGAGTAAGAAGGACAAGTAGTGGAAGTATGAACTTATGTGTGTCTTATGATTTGTTACTATATTAGAATGCCTATGTTGGATTTATGTTATTACTATGTTATTATCTCTTATGATTATTCTTATATTAACTAACCCTTGAGATATCTTATGTTTCATATGTTAACTTTTTTACTTAGTACTTTGAACTAACGTATGCATATTGCCTACATTTCTAACCAAATGTAGGGGCTTTTGGGAGATTGAGTGTTTTGATGCTAGGTTCCTAAGTTTGGAGAAGATTGAAGATTGGTGAATCCTCATAGCATTCGAGGACAACACCCTTATGTTCCCTTTATGTCATTTACTATGTTTTAGACTTTTGTGCGCTGCTTTCAAAAACATTATTACTCATGATTTCATAGATGGTTTTGAGACACATGTTAGAAAGACTTACGCTATTATAAAATGATTTTTGTATTATGTTTAAAGAAAAGTTTTTAAATCCCTCCATTTTTATACGATGTTATGTAATGAAGCTAACAGGCTTGTATAAGACCTCCGATAGGTCAAGTACGTCGTGTGCGACTAGGGGGTACTTCCGAATCGTTACAGTTGCTTTACTTTATTGTCCTGCTTTTTGCTAGAATATTGAGGCTCATCTGTAGATACCTATTATTTTGGTAGTCATGTTATACTTTGCATCTGTTATTCCTAATGAAAACCTTAGCACCAGCCAACCATGTTGATCTTGTGTACAACTTCTGGGACATTCAAAGATAGAAGGTTAGTTGATGGCGTTCTTGTTTAACTCATCTTTATTTGTATACATTTTTTGGATATTCTTTTGTATTCGACACAAGTATTTAGTTATTTCGCTTATTTATGGAGTTTGTACTCATTTTAGTAGCTTTGTACGGTTGTCCACCAGCTCATGAAATTGGATCATATATTTGTAACACTTCAAAAGTCCATGACTTAGTCTAGAGCCTCACTTGATGAACTAATCCTTAAAACAGTGTTTCTAAGCTTAATAAAAGGTAATTAACTTGATTAGGAAGTGTTAGAATCAAAACATCAAGAAATGACCATGACGTTCTGAGATTTGTGAAAGATGAGCTAGTGTGCCTTGGTGTGTTTCAAGGGTTAAAAGAGTCGGTAAAAGGTCAAATTTGGTGGAAAAGGTTGAAATACTTATTAGAGGGTGTTTAGGGTTGAAACTTCAGGGTACGACTACCCAAAGACCACCCTAAAGGTCCTTGAAGAGGACCCTAACAATTGACCCTAAAAGTTGTCAATTTACAGTAGGAAAACAACGAAGCAGACAACGAGTCGTCGATAGCTCAACGGCCCGTCGTTGGTGCTCATGGTGGGGACTTAGCCAAATACCAAAAAAGCTCCCAAAATGAGTCTCTAAACAAAACCACAGACTACCAGTACGGTTTGTGGTCTGGTCTACGGAACGTTGATGTGGAGTCGTGGTTTGGTCTTCCACTTCATTACCAAGTTTTAGTTTAAGTTAGGATAATCAGCTTAGTAGTTAATGAATTAATTAGGGATAAAGGGGTGGTTAATTAAGTTAATTAGGGACTATAGAAGAGTTAGACTTCATTAAACTAACCTAACACTTCATTATTTCCTAAACCCAATTCACTCCCGCATCTCTCTACTCTCTCTCTCTCTATCTCAAAGACCCTCCATTCAAGACCAAGGTTCAAGATTCACTAGGGCTTCAAGTGTCATGTTTTCCTCCATCATTCTTCAAGGATTGTTGAAGTATGGAATTTATTCTTGGGATCTCTTTCCCTAAGAGGCTCTTTAAAATTGGTTTCCATAGATGTCTAAAATTATGGTTTTCATCAAATTTGGTGGGTTACCTTTCAAATAGATTTAATGTTGCATTCCTTTGGTTTATATTGATAGATTATGAATGTTTAATGGTTGACTTTTTAGTTTATTAGTATTTGACCTAGTTTCTCTAAAAGATCCATGATGAAATCTTTTCCCTAACCCCAATTATGAATTAGGCTTATAGATGATTAGGGATGTTGCAATTGGATATGTTATAATCTACAATTATATGATGATAATGATTGGGTTATTGGTTGAATGTGGTGAAATTGATGGTAATATCTTGAAGGAGATCCTTTTGAATACATTGGTAAGACTTTTGAGATTATTAATACTTTACTTGAATTATATTGGTATATTCTTGATGATGATGTTCAATTGAAGTATGATTATGTGAATAGAATAGGAAGATGATGATGATATGATGAATATTATGGCATGTTATGAATATGTTCAATGTGAGATCTTGATAGGGGTATGATGATGCAAGGTTGAAAGTGATTTTCGTGTGTGCCTTATTATGATATGACTATGATGTCATGATCTTACTAATGTTGGGTTGTGATGAAAGGAAGTTTTAATTATAAATATAATTAGCTAATTACATTACTATACAAGGGTTTAGTCTCCTATGGCCTATATTAAGAATTGATAGTAAAGAAAGGCTTAAAGACATTCAAAAAGGGACTTTAGCTTAGCACCGAGCGAACTAGGTATGAGAGGTGTCCTTTCCCAATGAGGGAATGGTTCTCATGAGATGGAGACTAACATTCGATATGCATAGTTGATTTTCTAGTAAAACTCCTAGTTCCTTATCTATGTTTCCCCCATAGGAAAACTATCTAGTGGATCCACTTAGAATGTTATGTTCATATTATGGTTCTACCTTGGCAAGTAGAGCACATTCTTTCGGTGTAAGGTTTCATGACACCGGATTCCATGTTTAGCTCACAAAGTCTATTGTTGGTTAAGGCGATTGTTCTTGAAAGTAAAATGATTAAATGAATGTAATAAAAATGGACACTAACTAGGGTGACCTTAAGGGTATCTACTTAGTGTGGGTAAGGGTATGAGACTTTACCTATGCATTGCACAAGTTAACCTTGAGGGGAGTCATAGGATGTTGTTCTTATGCACTTATGTTTTGAATGAAATGTATATATGTATGGTTATATATGATGTTGCTCTTATATAATGTTGGTTGAATTTGATGAACATGATATTGGTCTAAATTGTTATATATGATGATGACTACACATGATGTTATGTTATAAGAAGTAAAAGAATTGCTTATGGTTTCTTAACTAGTTTACTTGATTGTGTGGGGGTTATGGGACTTCACATGAGCATTGCACTTGTAGGCTTGGGATGGAATTGTGAGTAAGGGTGTTGTATGTTTTGATGATATGAATTCTAGAACATGAAATGTTGATATGACTTTATGATGATGGTATTTTTGTATATATGAACATGTATTGATGTTGTTGTGATCATTGACTTGTATATGCTTTTTTATGTGCATAAAGGATTTCGAAATGACTTAGCATGTAGGTCCCTTTTGTTAATGATTTTTAAAGGTTTAATTGTATATGTTTTCATACTTAGTACATGTGGTTTGTACTAACGCATATTCTTTATATTTCTATAATATGTAGGTTCGAGCCATTGAAGAGTTTTCAAGGCTAATTTCAAGAAAGATTCAAATCTTTTTCCAAGTTGTTGGTGAGTCCTCAAGTCAGAGGATGATGCCACTTTCTATCTTCATTTGTATTGACTATGTTTAAGACACTTGTTCTTTCCTTATATTAGAGACTTTGTTGTAATACTATATGTGGCATATTGTACTAGTGTAAGGGATATGCCCAAATCTTGTGATTCTATGATATATGGTTTTATGTGAGACATGTATTAGGCTACTTTAATGAATAGTCTATATTGCATAAATGAGATGTCCAAGTATACTTCATAAATGAGAAGTCTATGTAAACTCCATAAATGATAAACGAGAAGTCTAAGTATACTTCATATGTAAAAGTTTTAAATTTTCCGTGTATCGTTCTGATTTCTTGAAATTTAGGTGATCCTATTCATAATTTCTTATGTATATATAAAGCCATGATATGACATAGATATATATTAATGAAGTTATTTAACAATCTTATTCAATACGGTATCAGAGCTTTAAGCTTATTCCTGACCAATTTTATTCATCTTATTGAGAAATCCATTTTTCTATTTTATTTATCCAAATCATGTTTTAAAATGGTACTACCGCAAATATTTCAGCCTTTGAAAATGTTTGTGCAACCGTATAGAATAATATATAGTTTCAACCCGAGATTTGCAATATTCAGCTTCAACAGGTAGTTGTTCATTGGCCTTCACAAGCATTTCTTACTCTTATATTACTAATCTCTCAAACAAACTTTCTCCTATGTGGGTGGTAGATTTCAAGGCAACTGATCACATGACAATTCTCTCTCATCTTTCCATATCATATTCCCTTTATCCTAGTTATAAAATATAACTATAGTTGATGGTTCAGTTATCACTATAGTTGGACAATGAGATATACCACTTGGAAAATACTTGATACTTAAAGATGTCCTTCATATCCCAAAGTTATCTACTAATTCATTTCTATCCAAAAAAGTCACCAAAAATTTCAAATGTCAAGTAACTTTCTTCCCTTCATATTTATTATTTCAGGATTAGAACACGAAGGAAATGATTGGCATGATAGTGAGAAATGTGATCTTTATTTTTTTTTTATTTCTAAAATGGTAAATATATGGCTAAGAATTCCCCTTCTAGTTTATTCTTGTTTGACTAAATCTATCTATCATACCAAATAAAGAGAAAGTATGGTTTTATAATCACCGGTTAGTTCACCCATCCCTTTATGTAATCAAAAGGATGTTTTCATATTTGTTCAAAGATTTGATTGTTGAGTCTTTTCATTGTGATAATTGTAAAATTGCAAAACACAAATGTGTTTCCTTTCCAGAAAGCCACAAAAGATGTCAAATTCCTTTTTCTCTTATTCATAGTGATATTTGGGGACTCTTTCCCGTTCCTAATATTTTTGGTACTAGATTGTTTGTTCCATCCATTCATGATTGTACAAGAGCTACACAGATCTATTTGCTAAAGCAAAAATCAAATGTCAGTCAAATTCTTCCTACCTTTTTAAATATGAACAGAACCCAATATGATGTGTCGATTAAAAGATCTCGATCTAATAATACCAAGGACTACTTTAATAAAAACCTCTCCATTTTCTTCCAAAAGGAGGAAATTATTCATGATTCTTCATGTGTCAATACTTTTCAACAAAATTGGATAGCAGAGAGGCATGAAAAAAAACATTTTCATTTTCTCTGCTCTGGTACTCTTTCAGCGATTCCATTGTGCACCAAAAGAAAAAGTTGTCGAATACTGCAATGCCAGTTTGTAAATGCAAATTTATGTCCAAAATATTGCATCGGTCAAAAGCCGCTCACTATTGTTTCACAAAAAATTGTCAAAACTGTATTGGGAGAGGGGGTTAGTTGTCAAAACTACTACAAATCTTAGTAACAGAATAGGATCAAGAATTTTGAACTTTCAAAGTCCGTTTCACACTCTTAAGGATTTCTTTCTAAATTTTTGTAATATCCAAAAGATTGGCTCTTAGAATCTTTTGAAGATGTTGCCTATAATCATATTCGTTCTCAAAATAAAGACAAATTAGACCTACGTGCTCTTAAGTATTTTTTCATAGGATATTTTCCTACTCAAAAAGGTTACAAGTGTCATCAACCATCATCAAAGAAATTCTTTGTTTCAGCGGATGTCACATTTGATGAGAGTAAATCCTTTTTAATCATTTTTAATCAAGGGCAATCATTGAATGGAGAGGAACCTCTAGACTTTTCACTCTTTGATTTGTCTATTCTAGTCGTGCCAAATCCTTACCTATTACCATTTCTTCAGTCACATTAGCCTCCAAATACAAATGAGCCTATTAAGTCTCCTAATGTTAATATAGATGTTGAAATTCTAGAAAATAATCTACTATTGCAGGTATATTTGAGAAAAAAGAGACTAACTGATCAAACTACTCAGTTGCAATCATCTCCTTACGTTACTACTCCTAATACTCATCTTGAACTTGTTGAACCATTCGAAAAACCAAACCAAACTGATGATACAGAAGATTTAACCAACCTAATGACCTTGACCTTCCCATTGCACTTAGAAAAGGAACCAAAACTTGCACACAACACGCTTTGACAGGTTATGAAGGTATGATTTGAAGTTAAACCCAGCAAAATGTGCATTTGGAGTACTTGCAGGGAAGTTAATCGGATTCATAGTTAGCAAAAGAGGTATCGAACTTGATCCTTGCAAGATCAGGACAATTCAAGACTTGCCTCCTCCAAAGACTAAGAAGGAAGTAACGAGTTTTCTAGGGAGACTGAATTACATCAATCGATTCATAGCTCAATCAACGGTGATATGTGAGCCCATATTCAAGTTACTAGGAAAGGATGTGCCAACGAAATGGGCCGAAGAATGTCAAAAAGATTTTGACACCATCAAGAATTACCTTTTAAATCCATCAGTATTGGTGCCACCACCTTTAGGAAGTCCTTTGCTATTGTACTTATCCGTCTCTAACAAAGCATTTGGGTGTGTGTTGGGACAACATGATGAGACCGGAAGAAAAGAGAGAGTTATACACTATTTGAGAAAGAATTCACATCCTATGAGGCTCGTTACACCCTCTTTGACAGAACTTGTTGTGCTTTCACTAGGGTGGCTCAGAAATTGCGACATTATCTGTCAGCTTATACAACACATCTTCCAGAATGGACCCGCTCAAATACATATTTCAGAAAGCAACGCCTACAGGAAAGCTAGCAAAGTGGCAAATGTCGTTGAGTGAGTTTGAAATTACGTACATGATTCAGAAAGCAATTAAAGGTCAAGCCTTGGACTTCAGCTTGCTGAAAACCCAGTACATGAAAGATATAAACTGCTCAAAACATATTTCACAGATGAAGAGGTATTGTTGTTGGGGAAGATATATCAGAATCATATCCTGGGTAGATAATGTTTTTTGATGGATTAGGAGTTGGAGTAGTGTTGATATTTGAATCAGAGCAATATTTTACAGCAACAGCAAAGCTCAGATTTCCATGCAAAAATAACATGGTTGTACGAAGCTTGTATTCTTGTAATCAGAATGGCTCTTGACATGAATGTTCAAGAATAAGAGATAATTGGTGATTCAGACTTGTTGATTCATCAAGTTCGAGGAGAATGGGCCATGAAGAATCCTAAAATCTTACCTTAAGTTCAAATGGTACGTAGGTTGTGTAAGAGATTTAGCAAGACCGAGTTCAGAAACACCCCAACAATACATAACGAGTTTGCTAATGCCCTCGCAACCATATCATCCATGATACAACACCTCGAAAAGAGTTACATTGAACCGCTTGATATAGGTTTAAAAGAACAACCAGGATATTATTTGTATGTGGAAGCAGAATTGGATGGAAATCCATGGTATATCGATGTGAAAAGGTACTCAGAAGCTGGTGAATACCCCGAAAAAGCAACAAGTATCCAAAAGAAAACAATCCGAAAAATGACAAACAACTTCTTTTTGAATGGGAATGTTTTTTATAGGAGGACTCCTGATTTGGGATTATTGCGATGTGTGGATGCTACAGAATCCACAAAATTTCTTGAAGAAGTGCATGCTGGAGTGTGTGGGACGCACATGAATGGGTTTACATTAGCAAAGAAAATCTTAAGGGCGGGATACTTACTGGATGACTATGGAAAATAATTGTGTCAGATTTGTCCAAAGATTTCATAAATGCCAGGTACATGGAAATCTGATCAAAGTACCTCCGCACGAGCTCAATGCAATGAGTTCTCCTTGGCCATTTGTAGCATGGGGAATGGATGTTATTGGATCAATTGAGCCTGCTGCCTCCAATAGTCATAGGTTCATTTTGGTCGCCATTGATTACTTTACAATGTGGGTCAAAGTTGCTTCCTATAAAGCTGTGACGAAGAAAAGTTGTAGTTGATTTTGTTCGCAACAATTTGGTATGTCGTTTTGGAGTTCCTGAGTCTCTCATCACAGACAATGGTGCAAATCTGAACAGTCACTTGATAAAAGAGATATGTGAACAATTCAAACTTACCCACTATAATTCAACTGCATATCGTCCTCAGATGAATGGAGTTATGGAAGCTGCTAGTAAGAACATCAAGAGGATATTGAGAAAGTTGATTGACACCTACAAATGTTGGCATAGAAATTTGCCATATGCTTTGCTAGGTTATCGCATCACAATTCGAACTTCAACTTGAGCAACTCCATATCTATTAGTATACGGAACAAAAGTCGTGATACCTGCTGAAGTTAAGATACTATCTTTAAGGATAATTCAGGAAGTTGGATTGAGCGATGCCGAATGGGTTTGTGATTGATATGAGCAGTTAACATTAATTGATGATAAAAGAATGAGTGTTGTTTTTCATGTCCAGTTGTATCAACAGAGAATGAACATTTGGATAGGCCAATGGGTGTTGAAACACATTTTCCCTCATCAAGACGAATACAAAGGAAAATGTCCACCTAACTGGCAAGGACCGTATGTTGTCCACAAAGTACTATAAGATGAGCCTTGGTTCTAGCAGAGATGGACGGTAGAGTGTGGCACAAAGCTATCCATTCAAATGCCGTCAAAAGATACTACATTTGAAGAATGTTACTTCTTTCCTTTATTTCCTTGTAATCGCAATTTGCTTGTAATCATTATCTCTCTATGTTTTGAAGCATCCCATGAGTACACGAACTACGTTCGACCTGAATTCTCAAGAATGAGATACGTAGGCGGCCTTTGTCGGCCTCGGTCATTTCCTTATCAAAATTTCTTATTTCTGTCAATCCTCAAGAGGGAACTACGTTTGACCTGATTCCAGCCTAACGGGATACGTAGGCGCCACAATGGTTCAATCATATTCCCAATAAGATTTCTATTTTCCTTCATAATGGAAACTGGGATAGAGTTTTTGAGAGGATCTCAAAAATTCTACATGAAGAGTTTTTTCCTACAAGCAAGGGTCAAATATCATATCAAAATATCCGACTACAACATAAGTTTGAGAAAATCTCAAAAATTCGCAAGATATCATGACTCCCATGATTATCATCAAATTTGTTCTAAGATATCTAACTGGGACAGAATTTTTGAGGAGGACCTCAAAAATTTCTTCAAAGGTACTCAAAACATCAAAGTCAACTTCAAGTGCTCAATGTTACATACTCTTAAGAAGTTCTAAAGTTGCCAACAAACTACCTATCTTGACAAAATCTGAGATAATAGGTTTGTTTGTGTCGTCCATGTCGTGACAATTAATTGGCAGAGATTTTCTTTAAAAATATTTTTAAAAAAAAACTTCATGCATAACAAGTGTTTTAATTTAAATATGATCTTGTCTTTTGTCTATTGCGATTCGTAGGATCAACCAAACTTCCAAAGATATGGAGACAAGAAGCGAGACGAATGGAAGAAATCAACACAGATCAGTGTTCCAAAACTAACATTTTTTGTGGGTGCAGGATAAAATAATATCATCGAAGATAATATATTTATCAACCAACTATTCCTGGAGAACCTATCAGCAAATATCTGATAGTGAGTCAAACATCTCTACTTGATCCATCATCTATAACCGCCAAGAGGGCCATCGAATATTTAAATTGTCGAGACGGTCATTCATATTCAAAATTCCAAGAGGGTCATTGCATATTCAAAACTTCCGAGAAGTTCATTCATATTCAAGACGCTACAAGGGCATTAATATTCAAACATCGAGAGGGTCATTCATATTTAAATTACCAAAAGGTCCATTGAATATGAAATTCCAAGAGGGGCATTTATATCAAAATCACTGAAAAGGCCATTGCATAATAATTGCCAAGAGTGACACCATATTCAAAATATCAAAAGGGTCATTGCATATCAAACTGCCGAGAGGGCCAATCATATCAAATTGTCGAAAGGGTCATCATATTCAAGCCGCCAAAAGAGCCATTCATATTCAAACTGCTGAGAGGGACATTCATATTTAAATTTCCAAAAGGTTCATTGCATATGAAAACGCCGAGAGGATCATTCATACTCAAAATCCAAAAGGGTCATTGCATATTCAAATTGCTAAGAGGGTCATCTTGTAACACTTTGAAAATCCAAGACGTGTTGTAAAGCCTAACATAGGTGTCATAATGTCTAAGTACTATTTTTAAGTCAATTTTATAAATGAACATATATCATTTAGGAAATTTATAAACCAAAATGTTCAAGAACGTCCATGACGTCTAGGAAGTTAGTTCAAAAGGGTGTTAGTGTGTCTTAGCCTATTTGACCAACTTTTAGGAGTCAGAAATGTATGAGAATTGGTGGAAGGGTAGATAATAGGTGTTTGAGTTTTTTCATGGTTGAAACATCCGGGTACGACTCCCCAATGACAAACCAAGGGCCCTTGATAAGGACCCTTGTGTTTGAAGAAACAGGGCCTAGACAGTGGGCATCAACGGGACCACCTACGGTCCGTGTGTGGAATGACGAGGAGTCGATGCCACCATCATCCCATACTTAGACAATATGAGGAAGGCTTATGCCTGCATAGTCTGTGAACTCATCGATGGAGTGCAAGACGGAGGGGTGAGGGACCGTCGACTCACAGATGGCCCGTCAATCGGGATCTCGTCTATGAGGGTCAAATTTCCTACAGAATTTAAGTTAGTCTCATTTAATTAGTTAAGGGGTTATGTGATTAATTAGGGGTTTAAGGATTCTATTAAGTTGATTAAGTCCCAATATAAATACTCCCAACCCTCATTAATCTAAATACAACTCATAAATAAACTATCTTCCTTCTCTATTCTTTCTCTCTCTACTTGAACTCACCATTGAAGACTGGCAAGGAGAAGGGTTTGTGGACTAGAAAGGGATGAATTCACCATCAAATTATTGTCAAATTTTAATGTATGGGATCTAATTCACCTTTGATACTCTTTCCTCAAAGGGTTCCTTCAAAATGGATTTCAAAAGTTGAGTTTTATTATGGGTTTCATTCAATTACGAAATTAAAGTTATGGATTGAGTTTTTTATGATTTCTTTAGGTTATATTGAGTAGATTAACATGAACTTTAACTTGTTTATGGTAATTGTTGATGGTTTGGTCTAAATTGAAGAACATGATCCTCCATCCCTAACCCTAGATTGTGATCTTACCCTATAAGGTATTATAATCATTCAATTGATTTGGTCGTTGACTAGATTACTATCCTATTGTGTTATTATGATTAAATTAAGATGAATTATAGGAATATCATTCTAGTTCTTGAGATGTGATTTAGGTTATGAATTGTATTGTGAAATTAGCCTATGTATCTTGTCTTAAGTTATAATTTAGTGTTAAATTGTGTTATACATATGCAATTGGCCTTGCTTTCTTATTGGTTATCATTGTGTGATGATGATACTACCCAAATTGGGTTGAGATATGGGTTGATGGTAGACTATGAGGTTGACTTGGTAAATTTTAGAATCTCTATCTTTAATTCCAATTGTGATTAATTGTTGTTAAGTCATGATATTACATTGGAGTATGCCTTATATTAGGATTATAGGGTGGTATGATATTTAAATGAAATGTCTTGACGATGTTGTGGGTTGATTAAGGTGTATGTGATATAAGGATGGTGAAAACTATCAATGTGTCTTGATATGCTATGAAATGCTATTGTGTTAACCTCACTTATATGGATTGTGATGAAAGTATGTATACTCGTACAATTCTTATTGAGTTATTGATGATGATGATTATACAAGGGGTAGAACCTATGACCTAAACTAAGCTATGATTCATAACTAAAGGCTTAAAGACATTTCAAAAAGGGACTCTAGCTTAGCACTAAGTGAACTAGATTGAGGGGTGTCCCTTCCCACATAGGGAAGGTAGGAACACTACATTACTCTTGAGATAGGAGACTATAATGCATAGCACATTGCCCCTATAGGAATACTAGCTAGAGGATCCACGTATTTGCTATGTTTCATATTTTGGTACTACCTTGGCAAGTAGTCCGTCTTCTTTTGGTGTAGGGTTTTATGACACCGGATTCCACACTAGCTCATGTGGTCTATGTCGGTTAGGGCAAGATGTTCCCAAAAGGTAAAACTAATTAAAGGATTTTCTCTAACTTAGATAACCTAAGAGGTTTAGCTTAGTCTAGATAGGGGTATGTGACTCTACATAAACATTGCACTAGTTAGCCTTGAGGGGAGTCTTAGAAGGAGGTTCTTATATATGTTTATACTATGATGATATATGATGTATATATGATGACTATGGCACATTGTTGATACTATATGTTGATTAGTTCACTTATGAGTATGCCTTGGGTTATGTAATATATGATGAAATGTAAACTTAAATGTTATGTTGTGTAAAGTTGGACATTGGTCATGTTTTCTTGTTGAGGATACTTGATTGATTAAGGTTATAGGCCTTTGCTTGGACATTGCACTTGTTGACTTGATAAGGACTCATGAGTAGTTGTCTTGCTTATTATGATATGATTGACTCTTATTCATTCTTGTGATGTTATTCCTTGATGTTAGGGTTGTAGTAAATCATGGTTTTCAAGCATGTTGGGATAGGTATTACTTGTTGAGTTAGTAAGCATGTTTGGTTGATTGATATGACTTGCTTGGCTTTGCACTAGGTCCCTAAAGGGGTAAAATGGCATGTTTTGACAAAAAGTCCCTTTTTAGAATGTTTTGCTTGTGTATGTGCATAAGGTCTTATACTTAGTAAATGTGGAGTACTAACCCCATTGTCTTCCCCTTTTCCTAAACATTTTAGGTTCCGGTCGTTGAAGAGTTTGGAAGGCGACATTGTTGAAGGCTTGGATTCTTCCTTTCATCCAAGTAGGGTAGGTCCTCAACTTTCGAGGGCAATGTCATCATCTAGCTTACGGTCTTGTTACGAGTTTAAAGACTATTTCATTTCTTTCTTTTTCAATTGAGTACTATACTTTTGTATAACCTATATGGGGTCTTGTTAGATTGATGTAAGGCTTATGCCCATATTGTGATAATCGTTTAGATGGTAGGAGAAGAGACAATCGTTGAGACTATTTCAATAATTTATATCTATGTATGTGCAATAAAAGTAGAAGGCTATGTAACCTTCATATATGAAGAGACTATGTATACTCGATATGACTATATATTATGTGTATGTAAAGGTCTATGTAAACCTCCAAGTAGTTATAATGAAAGTTTTAAATTTTTTCCGCATTTTTCAACCTATGAATGTAATGACATGAGACTAAGAGGATAGTCTTAGTCCTTGAAAAGGTTGATGACGCCGGTTACGTCTAGGGGGTAAACCCGGATGTGACATTATTTATATTCACAGAGTAGAGAGGGCCATTCATATTCAAAACCATCGAGAGTCCATTCATATTCAAACCGCCGAGAGGGCCATTATATTCAAAAGCCAAGAGGGTCATTCATATTCCAAAGCCAAGAGGCCCGTCATATTCAAACCGCCAAAAGGGACATTCATTTCAGATTGCCGAGAGGGCCATCATATTCAAGCCGCCAAAAGGATCATTCATATTCAAACTGCTGAGAGGGCCATTCATATTTAAATTGTCAAAAGGGCCATTGCACATGAAAATTCCAAGACGGGCATTTATATTCAAATTGACTAGAGGACCATTCATATTCAAAACCACCGAGAGGGCCATTCATATTCAAACCGCCGAGAAGACCATTCATATTCAAATTGTCGAGAGGGTCACTCATATTCAAACTATCGAGAGGGACATTGCATATTTAAATTATCAAGAGTGTCGTTCATATTCAAACCACCGAGAAGGCCATCATGTTCAAAACGCCAAGAGGGCCATTTATCTTCAAATTGCTGAAAGTGTCATTCATATTCAAACTGCCGAGAGGGCCATCATATTCAACCATCAAGAAAACCATCAACATATTACATTAGTCTATTTCACAACTTCAATATTGAAAGAGGAGTACAGTGAAGAGTCATGTCGCAAATATGAGATACATTCTTTATTTGCTTTACGTCAAATTGAAAAAAGTTGACGTAAAATATTCAAGAAGAACAATTAAGTTCCAACATGGTAAATGATGTTATTTCTCCATTTGAATTATATTTTACACTAGTATTTTTCGAGAGCATCCGATAGGATGAATACTCAAATCAAATCACAGGTGCGGACGACATCAAAAGGGATGCAACACAACGTGAAACTTTTTTTTAGCAGCGACTGGGACATAGTCCAAAGAGGAGTATCAAACTCTTAGGACACGAATTGAGAAGCAACTTCTTCCACAATCAAACCACACCACTATCAAAAGGCGTGCCGGTTTTTCTCTTAGTTCATTGATTTCAATTTCGCATCTGGGAAACATCTCACTCTCACAGAAGGCAACTTCTAATCTATGTCACAGTGCACCACGAGCTTTGAAAATTATGTCCACGTAAGTTCTTAATTATGGGAGTGAAGTGCACCACATTCATGGATAAGAGGTTGCAAGTCTCTTTTGCACACTCGACTTACTCGTCATTCCTCCAGAACCAAAGGTTATCTTGCATAAAAGATTTCATTTTCAACCGATCGAGTCGAACTACAAATAGCCTGAATCCTAAGATTTAAGGATATGTAGGCGGACTCAATGTTGAAAACTCGGTTGTATTTCGTTATCCTCCATCAAATCTTGTTCTCGAGCATTTCGATCTCCTCATAATTCGATATCGAGATAGCTTCTGAATTCTTTCATAATTGTGCGTCAAATCAAGCATATCGAACTACAAGTGGTCTGACTTCTCATATAGCCCGAGATATGTAGTAAGCCTGCTACTGGGGCTCGGCCATAATTTCTAAAGTCCATTCCAAAATCCCTTTCTTGAGAATGAAGAAGTGGTCGGTCAAAATTGGACCCGTCAATTTCATTTGCCTCGAATTTCTTTCATCATTCCAAATCAAACGAGGTACAGTTGTTGATACCCAATTTTGTCCCTCCAATATATAAATTAATCATCGAGCTTCTTAAATTTCAAACGATTTAAAATATTTAGTTTTATAAGAATTTCAAAATAAAAATAAAATAATAAATATAGTTTGCAAGTTATTTTAAATAGTTTCGTCGCTTTTTCATAATTTTAAATAATTTAATGTTCTATATAATTATATATTAAAAAAATATTTTATGAATATTCGAAAACCATCTCAAAAGATTTTACTTTTTAGTTGAATATTTTATTAAATTAGTTTATGAATATTTTATTAAATTAGTTTATTTTAAGTTGGTATATATTGGTTAGTTATTAATTTATAATCAAGTTAAAAATTTTATGTTTTGTTAGGATTAAGAAACTCGTTAATTAATTAATATTAATTCATCTTATTTAGGACTTAGTCGAATTAGTCAATTATCTCAATTCGGATTTCTTAAATCCCAATCTCACCTCTCTCCTTACCTCACTTTAACCCCATTTATAAGAACCCACTTTTGGGCCTTTTCATGTCAAAATCTAGCTCAATAACAAGAATTCAATTTTCAGGCAGCCAGCCCAATTCGAAAATGGCAAAAGACTCAATACCAATTGACCAACCCAATATCACCAACACCAAATATTTCTCAGCCCATTTTCCTTTTCAGCCGGCCCACTCTTTTTATAAACCAAATAATTCTCAGCCTCAATCCAACATATATACAACGACGGAAAAATTACATAATTAATACATTTTAAAAAATAAAGTTGTAATTAATACATTTTACAAAATAATTCCTGATTTCAGCGATATTTTTTGTTTAATCATTTATAGCAATATTGTGATAAATCTGTAATATGTATTAAAAGTGAATTATGTATGCAATATATTTAAATTATGATTGTTTTTGAAATATATTATGTTTGTTTGATAAAAAATCATCGCATTGTATTATAAGTGTATTAAAAGGTGTGATAAATATATTATCCATCATTAAAACTTGATTATATGTGAATAATATATTGTTCTTTGTAATATGTCTTAAACTTGTATTATAAATAAATTAAAAGTGATCAAATAAAAAAAATTATTTTTATAAATGGTAAATATTTTTTTAATACATCATACTTATGTAAGTTTCCCTACAACAATCATAAACGTGTATCATACACATAAGCCTGATCCATCAGCGACAATACCCGACCCACCCCTGTAGGTTTCCTTCTCCGCTGAAAATCAGCGAGAAACCAGCGAAAAGAACGCAGCAAAGTATGCTGCAAGCAAGACGCACGGTGAAATCCAGCGAGAAGTCGCATCCAACAGTGCCATGTACGCTTTCTGCTTCTTTTTCATCAAACTCAGCTGACTCCAGCTCCAAACGGCGCTACAGTGTACCGTCACCGTCCTTCTCATCCCTTTTCCCCCCTTTCGCGGAGCATTGGAGCCCCTTTTGTTGTTGCATCAAAAAAGAATGAATTGATTCAAAATCCAACGGATTAGTCTCCCAAGAACCTTTTAGTATAAATAGCCCTTTGCTCTCAGTGATGAAGACACTGTTTTTGGGGCTACAGACGTTTTATACTCAAGAATTTTATACTTAGCTCTCTAATTGTAAGTTCCGAGAAGATCACCACTCAGATATTCTTAGTTGGCCGCTCGTGTTCGAATTGTGTGGTTTAAGAATTATTGCTCTGAAGCTCATTGTTGTCTCGAGTTCTCTGCCCCAAGAAAGGTTCCGGAGACACAACGAACAGCTGGAAATCAGTTGATAAATGTTCAAAAGCTGTGAAATTGGCTGTATAAGTGTTGTTTACAATGTTTATACAGTGATATACACGTTCATGGCAGCAAATTTGTGGCCAAAAATGTGAAAATACAGAGATAAGGCAAAATACAAGTGTTCGGAGGCATAAGATACATGGAAAAAGCTGGTATACACGCCAATATACAGTGGACGCATACAAAATCGGGAATTTGGTTAAATACCATAATTTGCAGCGAAATTGGCCCAAGAAGGGGCCCAATTTCATATCTCTTTTACTTCTTTAATTGCTTTGATTATGCTTTTACTTATTTCTTTTAACTCTAACCATAATTTATTTTATTTAACTTAATTAGATTACCCAAAAGATGAGTTAGTTTTTTTTATGTTGGTTTACTTTTGATACTTTTTTTTACTAATAAAATTTTATGTCATTAATTGAATTAAATCTATTTGTTCTTAAAAAAGACATGTTCTTTAATTAAATCACATAACGCATTTTCACTTAGTTTAAAAGCGTTTTTAAGTTAAGATGTTTGTTCTCAATTAAACTTAAAAAAATGGTTTCCTTTCCTTACTTTAGTCATTTTCTCAAATGTTAACTCAATTTACTCTCCAATCAATTTAAAATGATTTAAGTTCAAATTATATTTTCTAAAATGATTGGAATAATTTCCAATTAATATAGTTTTTGTTAAAATTCTAATTACTTTTAATTAAAAATTAAATATTTCAATTAAGGTCCCATTCTCTAATTTTGTTAAAATTCAAAATTTTCATTAAGGGTCTCATTTTCTAAAAAATTTAAATGTTTCAACTAATTACCCATTTCCTTAAAAAAATAATTGTTCTTTTAATTATTTTCTTAAGTTAGTGATATATTTTAAATTAATATTATTATGTTTATATCAAATTATTTTCCTAAAAAATAGTCAAAAAATACTTAACCTAAGTCGTAGGATAACCGCATGTTAGGGGACGCTTCAAATGCCTTAAAAGTCTTCGTGAAGCGTAAATAAGAACCGCTTACCCATTTTCTCTAAATGTATAAAGATTTAATCTGTTAAAATCTTTATAAATTAAGTTTACTTAATTTCTTTATAAATTAAGTGCTGACTCTTTCTGAGTATTTTTCAAAAAATTATTTTATACTTAGAACATTTCAAAAAGTGATTTTTCTAAAGATAGGTAAAATTTGGCAATATCAGTCTTTTCCATTCAACTTTCTTCCTATTTCCTCTCATCTTTCATAAATCTTTTTAATCGCATAATGCTCCATCTGTGTCAAGCTTTATTCATTGCACACAACAACTTCTAAATGTTTACATGCTTTAACAATTCTCTGCACAAGTCAAGATGCTTGATTTGTTTGGATGCCCCATATTCCATCCTTCCCATAATAGCTATGTATACACTCCACTTATAACTTGCCCTTCTTCTTACATAACTTCCGGAGGAGTTCCCCTATTGCAGCATTGTTCCAGATGAACACATTAGAAAATTCATTCCTCCATTTTTCTTGGGCCAACATAGTTGTTCCCACGCTATCAATTCTTTCTTTGATGCCTCTACATTTGTCCACAAGAACTTCCTACAGATACTCTCAATGGCATGTAAAATCTTTGTAGGGAGAGCAAATATTTGTGCCTAAAATGTTTGTATTGAGAATAGGACACTCTTCACCAATTGAACTCTATCAACATAAGAAAGGAATTTAGTGGTCCAGCAAGTTACTCTACTCAACATTTTATCTATAAGAGGTTTACATTGCACTATAGTGACCCTTTTAGTACTCAAAGGTACTCCCAAGTATCTAAATGGGAGTTCACCTTTTACAAACTTTAGTTTCTGTATTATCTGGTCTTATATTGCCTGCTTTACCCCACCAAAGTACACACTGTTTTTATCCTCATTTTCCACCAACCCTGATTCATTAGAGAAGTCGATAAAACAGTCATATAGACTCCTGACTGACTTGTTATCGCCTGTACAAAACATCAACAAATCATTAACACAAACTCAGTTGTATAATTCTCTGCTTATGACATCTTGGATGATAATGGAAATCTAAATTTGAGAGTAGCCTTGTTAAGTGTTATGCCTCGTATTTTATACGTAGTGCGCGTCATGAACTAGTAGATGTAAGTTCGGGAAAATGAGATTTTATTTTAAGTTTCAAGTGTTTAAAGAAATGTTAGGCAAGGATGTAAATTCTAATTGTGATATTAATTAGTGGCTGATTAGGCCCTTAAGTTTAAGTGTGGGATTAATTAGTGGAGCATGTGTGGTGGGGGGCTGCCTCCACTTCATATTATTAAGTATTAAAAAGAAATCAGATTTTGGAGATGCACTTAGTGGAGCATGTGTGGTGGGGGGCTGCCTCCACTTCATATTATTAAGTATTAAAAAGAAATCAGATTTTGGAGATGCACTTAGTGGAGCATGTGTGGTGGGGGGCTGCCTCCACTTCATATTATTAAGTATTAAAAAGAAATCAGATTTTGGAGATGCACTTAGTGGAGCATGTGTAGTGGGGGGCTGCCTCCACTTCATATTGTTAAATGGTGTAGTGAAATGCTTTGCAAGCATATCTTCTCTTTCACCACTTGACTTGGGCAGCCATGGAAATGGAGAAAACCAGCCATGAAACTCTTGGCCAGCAGCTGCAAAGAAATTGGTTAGTAATCTCTTTGCTTGGTGTGTTAATTCCTTAGAATACCTTTGTTAATTAGCCTTTAATGTTAAGAATGGGACGTGAACAGTAGCTTAGGAAATTTGTTTTAGTTATTGAATGTGCTAAGTATGAACAGAAACCATGATCGGATTGCTAGTGGTGTTATGTTAGTGTTTGGGCTGTTTTGATTAAAGCAAACTGCTGGAAATTCTGTTTTGGTGTTATGTATATGTTAATATGCTTATGGGTATATACTCCAAAGGATGAATACGATAAGGTAGATGTGTTGCGAATTATAAAATGAGTTATCACTCGGTGTGTCGTTGTTTCGTTACTATGGCTGCCAAAACGGAACTGTTTTGGGGGAGGCTGTTTAATATGATTCGTTGGATTATATGTGTTGTTGGTATTGCTGTGGATAATTTGGGTTGTTGTCGGATTGGGATGAAGTAAAGAAAATAGGGGAAGTGCTGCCGGATTTTCGTTAGATTATTAGCTAGCTTACAATAAGTAGTAAAGCGCGACATTTATCTAATTGCGGCACGATTGTTGCTTGTTATAGATTAATACCTTGAGCAGTAAATATTGGACGTGCGGCTCGACTATTCGGTATGTAACGCTATCCTTTCCTTCTTTGTTTGGCATGACCTTTAAAAATGAGCAAATAACGAACAGATTTGATACCTACTTCTAGAACGTCTAGGTGACGTATATTCTTACTTCCACAACTATTTCCTTTATATATTGTCTATGTCTAAGGCTATGGTGATTTCTGATATTTATGATAGTGCTTCTTAGAGTCATTGAGATTTTACGTTTCCATATCGTATTTAAAGGTTCATAATCTTGATAAAACGTTAATCTTTGGTAATACTCCTTGCTGGTCCACGTTGGTTGTTATATTGAGTTTAAGAAATGATTTTAATTGCATATGGTTGCTCATAATATTCTGCTCGTGCATAGAGTCATTTATCATTTCACCGAGTCCCGGGCCGGGTAATGTTCGTGCGGAGTTTCTTGCATATGTCACCGAGTCCCTCACTAGAGGGCCGGGTATGTATATTATATATATGATTGGTGATGAGGATGGTTATGATGATGATGATGACGGAGATGATGTGATGACTATTTCACCGAGTCCCTCACTAGAGGGCCGGGTATGTATGATGTATATATAATGATGATTATTTTGCCGAGTCCCTTACTAGGGAAGCTAGGCACCTTATATGTTAAAGATATGCATGATTTTCACTTAAAAGGTACATGTGTAGCGATATCTTGTTTCGACTTATCATGTTGGTATCCTGTCATCTTTACCTTATGCTTTACATACTCAGTACATTGTCCGTACTGACCCCCTTTCCTCGGGGGGCTGCGTTTCATGCCCGCAGGTGTAGACGCACAGTTCGGTGATCCTCCCGCCTCGGATATCTACTCTGCTGATTGGGAGAGCTCCACTGTTCCGGAGCCCAGTCGTTTTGGTACATAACTTTTTGTGTAGTCTTTTGCTTGTCTATGGGTATGGCGGGGCCCTGTCCCGTCGAGTTTCACTACTATACTCTTAGAGGTCTGTAGACATCATGTGGGTTGTATATTTATGTTTTGGATAATGGTTTGGACATGGTTTGTTTGGGATATCCGCTTGTACAAGGGCAGCCTTATCGGCTGCGTACATCATTGTGTATTGTGTAGTGGCAGCCTCGTCGGCTGCGTATGCTATTATGCTTTGGATAGTGGCGGCCTTGTCGGCTCGCGTATGTTGTTACGGTTTAATGGTTATGACTCCTTATGTGACAGATCCACTTTATATATATATATATGGCATTGGGGTTGTCTTGATTTGATTAAATTCCATATTGTCTTAGTTTCAGTTGGTCATACTTTATAGGTTTGTATGTGAGTGTCCAAAATGGGCACCTAGTCACGGCCCATCGGGTTGGGTCGTGACAAAGTGGTATCAGAGCGGTTCTTCCTCGGAAGTGTCTACAGACCGTGTCTAGTAGAGTCTTGTTTATCGGTGTGTTGTGCACCATATCTATAAACAGGAAGCTACAGGACATTTAGGATGTCATCCTTTCTTCTTATTCTAGATCGTGCGATAGAGCTATAATACCAGGATAATCCCTCTCTAACGAATCCCTATGTTTTCAATTATGCCTCCAAAGAAAGCGATAGCCGCCCAGAAGGGCAAATCGGTAGCAGAAAGTACTAGTCTGACCCGGAGAGTTACTAGGGCCCGTGCCCAGTCTATGCCTGGTATTGTGCTCCAGTCGGAGAGCTCTACTACACCGCCACCGCTAGAGGAGCTTAGAGCAGTAGCAGCTCCAGTTCGGGGGACACCATCACTAGCCCCCGAGGCCCCAGAACCTGAACCTCCAACTCCTCAGCCAGGGGTGGAGGATAGGGCCATGAGAGATGCGGTTCAGTTGCTGACTAGATTAGTGGCAGGTCAAGCTCGCAGGCATGGACTAGGAGTTGATCATGCGGACAGATCTGATAGCTTAAGGGCTCGTGACTTCTTAAGTTGTAATCCTCCAGAGTTCTTTGGGTCAAGGCCCCAAGATGATCCGCAAGAGTTTATTCGTCAGATACAGCGTACATTGAGGATAATCAAGGCTTCGGATATCGAGTCTGTCGAGTTGGCTACGTATCGTTTGCGGGATGTAGCTATTAATTGGTATGAGTCTTGGGAGTTATCTAGGGGTGAGGGTGCTCCTCCAGCGGTATGGGATGAATTTGTGGAGGCTTTCCAGGGCCACTTCCTGCCTCCAGAGATGAAGCGAGCTAGAGTCGACAGATTCTTGCGTTTGAGGCAGAATGGCAGGAGCATTCGAGAGTATAGCCTTGAATTTGATTCATTGGCTAGGCATGCGCCTACTATTGTGGCTGATATGGCAGACAGGGTACATCGTTATGTGATGGGATTGGATCGTTATCTGATTGACGGTTGTATGGCTGTGACTCTTCAGCCAGGTATGGACATTGCTCGGGTACAGGCATATGCACAAGGGGTAGAGGATCGGCACCGGGGACGTCAGCCAGATAGAGATTATAATAGAGGCCAGCATAAGAGGGCTAGATCAGTAGGTTATCCTGACGAGTTTCGGGGCGGGCATTCTCAGCAGCATGTTAGATTTTCTTCCCAGCCAGCACAGAGTGCACCCCCACGTTCCATGGGTAGGGGGTTCGATCGTACGGGATATTCAGAAGCTGGTCAGAGCTCTAGGACGTCAGGGTTACAGATGGGCAGGGGTTTGAGCCAGTCGAGGCCACCTTTGCCTCGGTGTTCTCGCTGTGGTAGGTCCCATCCTGGGGAATGTCGTTGGGCTATGGGTGCATGTTTTTCGTGCAGCCGTCAGGGTCATACTATGAGGGAGTGTCACCTTAGAGGTAGTGCAGGTGGTATCGCACAGCCTTCTGGGTCCGTTGCTGGTTCATCTCCTTCTGTGGCTATGCGTCCTATGGGGCAGGGTATTCAGACGCCAACAGGCCATGGTAGAGGACGTGGTGGAGCTTCCAGTTCTAGCGGTCCCTCGAACCGTATATATGCTTTGACTAGTAGGCACGATCAAGAGGCGTCACCTAATGTGATCACAGGTATATTATCACTATTCTCCCGAAGTGTGTATGCATTGATAGACCCAGGTTCCACCTTATCATTTATATCTCCCTTCGTTGCTAGTAGGATTGGAATAGAGTCTGAGTTGATAGAACCATTTGAGGTAGCTACGCCTGTAGGAGATTCTGTCATAGTTACGCGAGTATATAAGAATTGCTCAGTGGTTATATATAGTCGTCGTACCGTAGCAGATTTAATAGAGCTAAATATGATTGAGTTTGATATTATCTTGGGCATATTGGCTGCTTGTTATGCTAATGTTGATTGTAGAGGGAAGATAGTTCGATTTCAATTTCCAGGGGAACCGATTATAGAGTGGAAGGGTAGTACAGTATCGCCGAAAGGTAAGTTCATTTCATACCTTAAGGCCAGGAAGATGGTTAGAAAAGGCTATATTTATCATCTGGTTCGGGTGCATGACATAAAGGCAGAGGCACCGACTCTTCAATCAGTCCCAGTAGTTAATGAATTTCCCGATGTATTCCCAGAGGAACTTTCAGGCCTTCCTCCAGAAAGGGAGATAGAGTTTACTATAGATGTACTGCCAGATACCCAGCCTATATCTATACCTCCTTATAGAATGGCACCTGCTGAGTTGAAAGAATTGAAAGAGCAATTGAAAGATTTGTTAGAAAAGGGCTTCATCAGGCCTAGTACGTCACCTTGGGGAGCACCGGTACTGTTTGTGAGGAAGAAGGATGGGTCGCTGCGGATGTGTATCGATTATAGGCAGCTGAACAAAGTAACAGTAAAGAACAGGTATCCCCTCCCAAGGATTGACGATCTATTTGACCAGTTGCAGGGTGCTAAGTGTTTTTCAAAGATAGACCTGCGGTTAGGCTATCATCAGGTGCGGGTAAGGGAGGCAGATATTCCAAAGACGGCATTTCGGACCCGATACGGGCATTATGAGTTTAGAGTGCTGTCTTTTGGGCTGACTAATGCTCCAGCGGTGTTTATGGATTTAATGAATCGAGTGTTTAAACCATTCCTTGATATGTTTGTTATTGTATTTATAGACGATATTTTGGACTATTCACGTTCAGAAGAGGAGCATGCAGACCATTTAAGGACGGTACTTAGGGTGCTTCAGCACCAGAAGTTGTATGCTAAGTTTTCTAAGTGCGAGTTCTGGTTGACTTCAGTGACATTCTTGGGGCATATTATTGGAGCTGATGGTATTCGGGTAGACATGCAGAAGATTGAGGCGGTAAAGACTTGGCCCAGACCTACGACACCTACTGAGGTACGCAGCTTTCTGGGGTTAGCAGGATATTACAGGAGGTTCGTAGAAAAGTTTGCCCCAATTTCAGCGCCTTTGACAAGGCTAACTCAAAAGGCAGCCAAGTTCCAGTGGACTGATGCATGTGAGCGAAGCTTCCAACTATTGAAAGACAAATTGACTACAGCTCCAGTCCTAACTCTTTCGGAGGGACCAGACGGCTATGTTATTTATTGTGATGCTTCCGGTGTTGGGCTAGGATGTGTATTGATGCAGCATGGCAAAGTTATAGCCTATGCCTCTCGAGAGCTTAGGAAGCATGAAAAGAACTATCCTACTCACGATCTGGAGTTAGCGGTCGTGGTTCATGCCTTGAAGATATGGAGGCATTATTTATATGGTGTCCATGTGGACATCTATACAGATCATAAGAGTCTCCAATATATCTTTAAACAGAAGGAGCTGAATTTACGACAGAGGCGGTGGTTAGAGTTGCTAAAGGATTATGATATTGATATTTTATATCATCCAGGGAAAGCAAATGTTGTAGCAGATGCTCTTAGCCGTAAATCCATGGGTAGCTTGACAGATGTACAACCAGAAAGGAGGGAGATGGTTCGGGAGATTCAGCGGCTATCAAGCCTTGGAGTCCGTCTGGCTAATTCAGAAGATAGTGGAGTTTC